>WOXC01002315.1:0-58627 GCA_011680675.1 Gymnobelideus leadbeateri | reverse complement strand
AGGGCCAGTGCTCTATTCACTGTGTCACCTAGCCATCCACTTTCTTTTTTTTTTTTTTTTAAGAAAGTGTTGATGATGTAGAGATGTGAGGCTCTATATAACCTAGAAGTTTTTGGCCTCTCTCATTTCTTTCTTCTGAACCATATATTCACAAATATTTCTCCCCATTCTCAACTTTTCCCACCTTTTCACTGAAGTTGTCAAATGTCAGAGGGTATGCCAAGTTGATTCGAAGAGCATTATCAGATTCTTCATAGAATTTTCCTACCACTTCATCCTTAGCAACTGAAATTGATGCATAAAGTGCAATTATTTTCAAGGTGATCTTTTTGTATATACTTAATCATTAGTATTATAATATGTGATGATAAATATCCCATGAAATGATGTTTCTTGTAGCTTTTGAGTATATGATAAAACCCACTTTCTTCACCTCTTTAAGAAGTACCTGTGAACCATCTGTCCATTTAGCTACAATCTTCTTCTTTTTTCTGGTTTCATTTACAGCAAGAATGTCAAGATCAATATGGTTCCTTTGTCCTCTAGCAATATGTCCACTTGGTCATTGAACAAAGGCCTCACATTTTGAACAACAATCAGACTAAAGCTAGGCTGGAGGTAATATAATTACAATGCTGACTCTTAGCACCTTCCTTTGCTTTTCCTGCCACTGTTACAATCACTATAGAAGCAGAAAGGGGCTATACAGAACTGAGAGCCATTTTAAATTTTTGTTTCATGGGTTGCCACCCCCCCAAAAAAAAGCCAAACCCAGACTTCACCAGGTGGTATCCTACTGGTTATGTGCTGCTTGATTATCAGCAAAGCTGGTCCTTAGAAAACAAATATCTTTTACTGGGGCCATATCTGAAGCTTTGCCAGCAGTTGGAGCATGCTCTGTTGGCGGGTCCCTCAAGAATCCAGGTCACTTCAACTCCAGGATGAGATGTCAAAACAAGGCTTTCTAGAGTTCTGATATATTCGGTGGTCTTATGTATTTGGGTCAGTTTTAGTAAGTTTAGTATTTATGAGTAATAATAAATTAGTATTATTTTTAGTATTACTAGTATTAGTATTTTTAATTTTCTTTATTGATTTTAATATTTTATTTAAATTAAAATTTAATATTTAATTTATATTACTAATTTAAATGTATTTTATTTAAATTAATTAATATTTAATATTAATATTAAATAAAGTAGTATTATAACTAATAACAATTTATCAGTAAGAATGAGTAATAATAGAGTTATCACTGGCAAATGACATTTGTGAATAATAATGATGGAAATTAAAATAGACAACATGTATATAATGCTTAATATGTGACAGACATTGTAATAAGCACTTTACTACTATTATCTCATTAATATTTGACGTAGTTTTTTTTTTTCTCCACTCAACGGTTTCTATTTTATTTTATCTTCATCTATTTTGTATCAGGCATCTCTTAACCACTAAACCCAATGGCCTTCTTTCAGCTCACATCCTCCTTGACCTCTGAACTTGTGTCATGCATCAAACACCTTAAGGATGGCCTTTCCTGAAGATGTTTGGCATCTTAAATTCAATATATACACGTGAATTCACTCTTTTAACTCCTCTCTCTGACTTATCTTTCACACAGTTGCTAAAAACAAACAAACAAAACCCCAAAACAGCAGCAAAAAATATTCTTCAGGAATGTATCTAAGGTCACTTCTGCTCAAAAACTTTCACTGGCTCCATGTTGCCTACAAAATAAAATGAAAACTACTTGGCTTTCCAGCCATTCCAGCCTTATTTTATACTGCCCCTCCTCCCCCCCACCCCCTGGAAAAGCCCTATATTCCCACCTAGCTGGATTATTCACTCTTCTCCAAACTCAACACTCCATCCTCTTTCTTCTGTGTATTTGCATAGTCAATCCTCTTTGCTTCCAATGCAGGTTCTTTGCCTCTATCTCCCAGAATCCTTTTTTTTTTGTTAATGGAATTTGGAATTCACAAGGTCACTACTAGTCCTGGACATGTTCACTGTAGGATACTTCTTTGCCTACAACTGGGAAAGAACAAATACAAAAGAGGAAGAGGTGACCATTGACTCATGGCTAGATGGAGTTCAGCTGGAGCACAGGTCAGCCACCTCCTCCCCAACCTGACTCTTATGAGCATCTCTAAACAATCCACATGCTTCAGGGAGAAAAAGTACTCCAAGAGCCTAATAGCTTGCTTTTGTAGTTCTTCCAGCTCAGCAGCCAATTACTTCATGACACAGCGCAAGCAGTCAGAAATAGCCCCTTGCCAGGCATACGGTGGACTGTAACTAGGCAAGAAATATCTAAGTATGCTCCAAAGGATGCTGCACTTAGATCAACTTACCATGTTACATAAACTAACAGACTATAAGGGAGTGAGCCGAAAGAAACTAGATGGTATAGGAGTCATATATAGCATATAAAGTATAGACTGCCTTTTCAAGAAACTTAGAAATGATGATGATAACAGCTGGCATTTACATAGCGCTTAAGGCATTTTACAAATACTGTGTCACTTTATACTCACAACAACCCTGGGAGGCAGGTGCTATTATTATTTCCATTTTACAGATGAGGCACAGAGGAACTTCTGTTATATACTTTGTTTTTTAAGATTATACATAATTTTGCAAGTGACTTGCCCAGAGTCACACAGCTACTAAGTATCTGGGGCTATATTTGAACTCGAGACTTCTTGATTCCAAAGTCAATGTTCCATATGCTACCACAGCTAGCTGCCTCATTAAAAAAAAAAAAAACAGAGAAAAGTTTATTAGTTCATTTGGACACAAGGGATAAGGGAAGCTTCCTTGGGACAGAATACACGTCATCAAATTTGAAGGCAAGTAGGAAGGAATCATTGCAAAAGCTGAGATTGAGATGTATGATGGAGCAAATGAGAGATGAAACAAGGTGGATGGGAGGAGACTGAGGGGGAGGAGCTAAGGTCCTGAGGAAAGAAGAAGAGATCTGAAACAGTTAATGTTAGGAATGAGATAAGGAGACAATAAAAGAATAAAAGGATTGTTGAGCAGCAGGAAGTCCCAACTTATATTTTGTCATTAATAGAAAGGTGACAGGTGAAGCTGATGGAAGAATTTACTGGTAGTGATTCAAAGTGGAGTCAACCACACACTCCATAATTTAACTGAAAACAATGGGAATTTGTGACCTAATTTTCTCTTCCGTGCTGGATTTGAACAATTCCTTCTCAGCAATAAACATTGAGAAGTTCTTTTGAAGGAGCATCAGGGCTCAACCCAGTCACAGCAGAGCTATTAATTTGAAAAAGAGCCTACAGCGTGATCAGCCCTTAAGGTCCAGGATCAACATCTTGTGTCTGTGGTGCTGAGTAACCAACCTGGGATGCCTTATAATGACATCAGATTTCTAAGTTTGCCAAGGTTTGTCTATGCTACTTCTCTGAATAATGAGGTCTTGGCTCCGAGTTTCAGGAAGGTGACAAAATGAATAGAGTTTCTGTCTGCCCGCACCTCAGCAGGCCTCCCTCATCTTTATGATGCCACGAGAATATCTTTTGTTTTTTAATGACACAGCCAAACTGATTCACCACAATAACTAAGGCACTTCTGTCACAGCACAAGGCCAGAATAAACTAGCTATAAATTGAGTCTCCTGGTGAAAAACTATATTTCTTTCTGATTAGAAAAAGAATGGCTACATAGATCCTGAATTATTTTTTTTAATTTCTTTTTAATTATGGTCTTGACAAACACAAATATTTCAATATGCAAATAACAAAATAGAATCATATATAAAGCCATGAACTTCTGTTATATACTTTGTTTTTTAAGATTATACATAATTTTGCAAGGTACTATAAAAAATATCACTCTGTTTTGGTTCCATTCTGAAGACCTAAATTCATATTCATTCTCTCTCTCTCTCTCTCTCTCTCTCTCTCTCTCTCTCTCTCTCTCTCTCTCTCTCTCCTCTCTCTCATTTCGCCCCCTCCCCCTGCATTCTTCAAATATTATTTTATTAATCATAATTATATTTCTATAAGGTCATTTTCAAATCTCTTATGGTGATCTTTAAGAAAAGGTTCAAGTTTCACCTCTGTGGACCACATATGATTGTACTGTCTAAAGGCAAGAAAAAAAGAAAAAAATCACCTTTCTAGATCTCTTTTTGCCATTAACTATGATGGAAAGAAACAGGTTATTTTCCAGGTGGGAAAAATAAATTAGATAGGCTTATTATTAGTTTTTTAAAATTCATTTATTTACTTTTAGTTTACAACATTCAGTTCCACATTCCCTTGAGTTTAAAATTTCCTCCCCCTCTCTCTCCTCCCTATTATTAGTTTTTAATCCTACCAAGAGTAATTACCACAATACATCCTATGCTTTCTTTAATTCAAGAAAATTCTATGTATCCATTAATTTTTTTGAGGCAATTGGTATTAAGTGACCTGTTCAGAGTCACACAGTTAGTGTCTGAGTTTATATTTGAACTCAGGCCCTCCTGATTTCAGGCCTCTATCCACCATACCACCTAGCTGCCTCTCTATTCAATTTAATTTTTAAGTGACTTTTTTTCCACTGAAATATTCATATCTTTTCCTTCGGCTTTATATTATTTATCTATCTGGTCCTTGGACCAACTTTTAGTGTGAAAATTGAAATCTAGAAACAAGATTAAATCAACTCTTCAAACATGTCTAAACATCAACAACTGAAATACACATAAGACATATAAACCTGTCCCTCATCTCAAAATATGGCATGATTTATAAGAGGTGATTCATACATAATCTTCAACTTATTGAGTGCTTTGATCATGCTTCTGTATGTAAAGGCAAATTATAATCTTTGAAAAATGACTGTTAGTGAGAAGGAACACAAAGGTATTCAGTCAACTAAAGGAAAATATGAAACTGAAATTCAGTAGCACACATTCTCCTTTGCATGCAGTGAAACCCAGCCAATATACTATGTCACTCAAGTGAGTATATATTTGTGTATATGTATAGATGTATGCATATATGTATCTATGTGTATATATGTTTGTATATTGTGAATACTATGTAATATCTTCAGAATAAACAGTGGGATTGTAATGGAAGGAGTCCAGACATGGGAGTCAGATGATACTGTTTTTGCCATGGCTTTAATAATTCACTGTATGACCTTGGACAAGTAATTTTATTTCTCTAGACCTCAGTTTTCTTGATCTATAAAATGAGAATTGAATTAGACCATCTTGTATATCCCTCCCATTCCCAATATCCTATGAATCTATGATCACAAAGACACAATTCTATAATTGAATACATTATTTGAAAATGACAAGAGAAAAGAGAGTCTAATGCTGACTTTAAAGTGTGGAATTTGATTCAAGTTTTCTGAGCATGCTTTCATGATTATCTAAGGAAGATATACTTATTTTTTTCCCTTTGGGACAAGGCAGAGGAACAGAGGTTAGGGGGAAGAATGGAAAAATAACATTACCATTCATAATTTTGAAGTTCAAAAGTCTCTCCTCTGCTCCAACTTAAAAAAAAAGATTCTGAGTGGTTAAGACATTGAGTCACACTATTTAGCTTTGATGGTGCTGATTCTATTTTTGAGGTTTTGCCACTGTGGTTTGTAAACATTGGCTGCCTGAAGACACTTTCAGACACCATTCTCAGAGCTGCTTTGAATATGTGCCATACTAAATATAATATGTAAAGTTAACGACATAAGAAATCCTCTATTGGAAAGCAAATACGAAATTCTCTTCTTTGAAATGCAGAAACAAGCTGTAAAAATGTTTAATTTGTCTAATTTGCATTCCATTTATAACATTTTCTAATCATATCCAATGCAACAATTGTGCCTCACAGTTTTTAAAAAGGGCAGACAGCTGCACCTTATTGCTAAAACTATTTTTTAAATAAATGTGCATTTTGAAACTAAAGCAAGATACTACTTGCCAGAAGCCTGGAAGCCAGATTTTTAGCAAGCTGTGTATGTCAGATATGATTACAGAGTGACAGCAAACAATGGGGCAATCACTCCACTGGTTAGCCAAAAACTTTGAACAAAATGTAACTCAGTCTGAATACATTCCGATGGTTTCTTAGGAACTACCAGGCAAAAATATTTGTCTAAACAAGATACTGTATGGGAATATTTAGCTGCTACATGGTAGATGCTGCTATTTTGGTTTCCAAAACTGTCCTGCAAGTAAGAAGCAATTGAACCAGATTCATAGTCACATCACCTAAAGCTGGAAAATTAGGAGGGAAAGAATATCTAAAGAGAGGAATGAGTTTAAATGGGCAATAAAATAAACTTGTCTACAAAAAAAGAAATGGGTACCTGGAACCTAATGAAGGTCTAATTTTTTCCATTTACATGTATCTTTCATCTTCTCAGATATTAACTGTGTGTTAATAGAATTATTCAGATTATATTCATCAGTTCAACAAACAATTGATGT
Organism: Gymnobelideus leadbeateri; assembly: GCA_011680675.1. Classification (NCBI taxonomy): domain Eukaryota; kingdom Metazoa; phylum Chordata; class Mammalia; order Diprotodontia; family Petauridae; genus Gymnobelideus; species Gymnobelideus leadbeateri. The sequence goes on along the minus strand of WOXC01002315.1, from coordinate 52,161 downwards.
GCTTGAATGGGCAGCATAATATATATATATATATATAGGACACAGGGCCAGTCTCCAGAGGCTTGAAGACCACGGGATTTAGGGATATGATGTTCCTGAAATCTGGAAAATCTGCATAAAAACATTTTGGCCCCTCCCACCTTTAGTACCTGAGGGCAATTCTGAATTTTTTTTTCTTTTTATGGGGTATTTACACTACCTTATGGTAAAATGTGGGTTAAATATTTGGTCATAGGCTGTATGTTGTCTGTTGGCCTTCATGTGTCATCTGCAGCTTCCACAACTCTCCCCCAAAATGCCCATTTAATTTGTTATGCTGACCTGTGATATATTGAAACTGCAATGGGGAAAGTCATAATGTGGAAGGGATAATTGTACTACCTCTGCCATGTATAGGCTAAGTGAACTTGGATGAGTCTTTCTCAGGGTTCCAGGCATCTTTCTAGAGCTATGAATTGCTGAACTGAACTGATAGAGAGAATCCCCTCATCCATAGCCTCTTATACAAGCGATCTCTAAAGTAGGGGTCAGCACCTGGCCCCAAAGGGAGCTCCCAGCCCCTCCCCTTCTAAACCAGAGTAGAATCCTCAAGGCAATAAACTAACTACTACCTAGGCACCCAATAGTTATGAAGGTGCCATGAGGAAAATATTATATGCCCCACCCTGGAAGACTTACACTGCTCCCTCCCATTATTTCATGGCTATGGCAGGCATCCCTTTGTCCTGGATGTGAGAAAATCCCATAGGAAAGGCAGTCACAGATAGGCTGTGATTGCCTCATAGTTCTTATGATACTATCTTTTCCCTCAAATCCACCTCTCTTCTAAACATCCCTATTCCTGCCAGAGGTACCACCATTCTTCTATTCAGCCAAGTTCACAAACATATTGTGTTTGATTACTCAATCTCATCAATTAGTTGCAAGTCTCATAATTTCTACCCCCGAATCTCTTGCTTCTCTCCCCTTCTCTCTGCTTACACAGCCATCACCCTAATTCAGGCATTCATGACTTCTCAACTACTGAAATAGCATTGAACTAGTCACCCTGCCCCCAGCCTCTTCCTTTCTCCAATCCTCTTCCACAGAGCCATGGTGATTTTTCTAAATTGTGCATCTGTACATGTCACCCCCACTCAAGAAACTCCAGTGGCTTCTTATTTACAATGGATCAAACATTATCTCACCATTATATCCTTTTAAAATGTCTATTTTTCACAATCTATATATTATTAGTACAGTAGCACACAAATATACAAGTTATAACTAACTATACACATATGGGAGATGCTAAAAAATTATAGGTACATAGGATCAAAAAAGTTTGGAGACTATTACTCTATACCAATGAAATCAGGGATCTAGCAATTTTTTAAAAAAAAATTTTTAACCTTTATTCAATGTTTCAAACTAGGCACTGGTAATACAAAGAAGAAAAACAAATTGGCAATCTAATTGGGAGTATTAGAGATAAGATATGTATATAAATAATTATGATACCAGGTAAGCAAATAGTTCTAGACAAAGAAATCTGAAGAGAGAGTAATCAGGGGAGAGGGCTGAGTAGGGATTTGTTTCATGTGGAGGACCTCTGCTAGGCTTTGACAGAAAAGAATCTGAAGAGTAAGAGATGTAGAGGAAGTGAATTTCAAGAATGGGACAATCTTGCAATACCTTGTAGCAATGTGCAGATGTGAGAGGTAGCAGATGAAAACAGAGAAATGGATCCGGATTGGTTTGACCCTAGAGTAAACTAATGAAAACTGTGAAATAAGACTGAAAATATAGGTTCACTTCAGCAAGAATTTATTAAGTGCTTCCAGTGTTTTCCGCACTAAGGATACAAAGATATGAAACATTCCTTGCCCTCAGGGAGCCTATGTTTTGTTGTAAGGAAACAACAGATACATAAAAAATCAAATACAAAATTTATAAGAAGTAATTTCTTCGAAGAGAGTCATAGCAACTAAGGAGATCAGGACATGCTTCCTGGAGGATGTGGTATTTGAGCTGAGCTTTGAAGGAAGTTCAAGATTTTAAGATATGGAAGTGTGGAGGGAGGGCATTGTAGGCATGAGGGACACTATGTACAAAGGAATGGAGGTGGAACAGGAGATAGGAGAGAAAACACAGGGAAGAGCAAATTGAGCAAATCTACTAGAATGTGGCGTGCAAGAAAGAGAGTAATATATAATAAGCCTGCAAAAGGAAGGCTGGAACCAAGTTGTGAAAGACATTTAAAAAAACAAGCAGAAGAGTATGTGTTTTATCTGAGAGGCAAGAAAAGACCAAGGAGGGGAGTGATATGGACCACTACTTAAGGAATAATAATTAGGCAGCTGTGTAGAAGATGTATTGGAGGGAAAAGAGGCTGGAGGCCCAATTAAGAAGCAATGACGTAGGGAAGAGGAGATAAAAGCCTTACCTAGGATAGGGTTATATTAGTGGAGAGAAGGATGTGAATTTGATATATACTATGGATATATTGTGAACCTACAAGGTTCCACAACTAATTGGATGTAAAAGGAAAAAGTGAAGGAAGAGTCCACTATGACAGTAAGATCGTGAATTTGGGTGGCTGGAATCATGGTTGTAGTCTCACCAGAAATAGGGAAGCTTTGAAGAGGCAGCCAATTTGAGGGGAAAATCTTCATACTGAATTCATTATTACACATCCATTCATTAAAATGAAAAGGAAATGTGGAAAGGCCAGATTGTGGTTCTCAATGAATGCAGGGTAGGGAGCTATATACTGTTGCAGCAAACATCTTGTACAAGGCAGAGGACATGTAGACCAGTGATATGTTCCAGATGTTTAGAACCTTTTCCTCCTTAGAATACTCTAAAACTCCCTTACTTATTAAAGAACATTCTAATTTGTATTAGATTGTGTCAGCTAGGAGCAGCTAGGTGGTGCAGTGGATAGAGTGCCAAGCCTGGACACAGGAGGGCTCATTGTCCTGAGTTCAAATCTGGCCTCAGAGAAGACACTCACTAGCTGTGTGACCCTGGCCAAGTCACTTAACATTGTTTTCATCAGTTTCCTCATCTGTAAAATGACCTGGAGAAGGAAATGTCAAACTACTCCAGTATCTTTGCCAAGAAAACCCCAAATGGGATCACAAAGAGTCTGACACAACTGAAATGACTGAACAAAAACACAGTAGGGACTATGGTCCAATAATTCTGGCATCTAAGTTTGGGTCTGGTCATGGGAGCTGGTAATCAAAGGGTCGTTAATTTTCTCTTTGGCATATGGCTCCAGCTGGAGTTAATGCAAGGTTACTGCCACAACAAAACTTTGGTATGGCCCATTTTAGGTTTCCCCAAAAGTGTGTCGAAGGATCTACAATTCCTAAAGAGGCACTCAATCAAGGTACAATATGGGTATCAAGGTACAATGGGTATCAAGTACTGATACCCATCGATATGCATTGATCCACCACAGAAAATACATAAGACACAGGAGCCCATAATCCAGAAATATAAAGAATTCGAACTTTAGATTCCCCCCAGAAAGTAAACACACTTAGGGATGGTCGTGGGATGATGCTGAACAAACAATTCCTCTTTCATCTTGGGTCTGTACAGCCTGAGCCATTCACAGCTGTAGTAGGCCAGTCAAGTTCCATTATCTCTTCCTCTATCACCTCCCTCCAAGTCCTCACACCCCCATGGCATAACTTAGTTCTTCAACTTCTGGAAAATCTTCTATTGAGCATTCTCTTACGAGAATTAACAATTGAGGAATCTTCTCCATCAAGGAGGTCAGTGACCAAATGATTGAACTTGGGAACTTTCAATCTCTTGGGAACTTTTGAACTTGGAAGGAAAGATTATTCTCAGGAACTCTCATCTCCAACCTGTACTCATAAAAAGGTACAAAACTGCAGAAGTCTTCCAGGAACTGTACATTCAACCACGTGCTTCTCCTGAAAGTCATAATTTTCTGCTCCTGGGAGGCAGACAGACTCTCTCTCTTCATCCACCTTTGCTGAATGCTTGTCTAGAGATCCAAAGGAGAAAAAGAAAAAAATGAACATTTCACAGACTACTTTTATAGACAAGGAGACAAGGAAGATTTTTTTGTAAAGACTCTGTCCTCCTAAACTCAGTGATCAACCATCTTGGAGGTATTCCTAGTTACTGTGGACCAATCAGAAGAGTTCTCCATTTTCCTCAGCAAAAAATAATAATAGTAATAATAAAACACATGTGTACTTCCATTGCAGTATTTTATCTATTAGTACTTTGCAATCCTCTCCACCAGACTCAATATTGGTTGCCCTGGCACTCTCCCTTCTCCCTTACAAAAACAGTAGATATTTAATAAATGTTTGTCCAATTGAACTACATTGAATTGAATGGAATTGCAAGCCTCCTTTCTCCACTCCACAGTTCAGAGTTTAGTTTGACATTAGCTGAATAGGGTAAAGGCTGTAGTTTGTATCTGGGCCAGAGAATCTGGTTCTTTGCCTCGACAGTAGTTACTGAATGTCGATTGACCCCTATGCTAGGCTGACCCCTATGCCTGTAGAAGTTACAAAGGTTTAAAATTCATGTTGGTTTTTACTTATTTTGCCCTTCAAGAAGTGCAGTGTTGGGACAGGTAGAAAAGAAAATTGGTAAGGAAATAAACAAATAAAGTCAATTCTTGTGGTTTTCCCTGCAAAAAATTGCAGAAAGCAGCTTTCACACTCAGGGACCTAACTTCTTCAGAGAGCTGCTAAGATGGGTCACTAGGGAGAAAAAAAAAACCACAACAGATTTTAAATGAGGCAGTGTTAATAAGGATGCTGGGAAGAGGAGCTAAATGGGCAGGTTTGGGTTTTGTTTTTTGTTTTTTTCCCTTAGAAAACAAAAAGCCCCTCAATGCCACCAGGTGTCACAGACTGGTTCACCAGAACAATCTTCTTGCCTTAGGCAGTTCCTATTTCAGGGTAGCATCCCTGCTATTAAGGTTGGTTTGTTTTGGAGGTTTTTTGTGCCTAGTTTTAAGGCAATATTTATTACCTTTCATTATTGTTTCTGTTTTATCTATTAGTACTTAGAAGTTATGAGAATCTCCTAAAAAGAATGACTTCCCTTCTCTGTGCCTTTGCACTTGCTGGGCCCCACACCTAGAACGGCACTCACTACTCACCTCTGCCTCAGATAGTCCCTGACTGCCTTCAAGATGTGGTGTAAACTAAAATATTTTTGTAAATATTCATCAATTTCACTTAAATTGGCAGTTTTACTGGCATATAATTGGGCAAAATAACTCATAATAATTGCTTTAATATAAATTCCAAGCAGAGAACTTGTGGGCTCTGGGCACAGAGTAAAGCATCCTTTTTTTAGAGGGGGGAAAGCAAGGCAATTAGGGTTAAGTGACTTGCCCAAGGTCACACAGCTAGTAAGTGTGTCAAGTGTCTGAGGTCAAATTTGAACTCAGATCCTCCTGACTCCAGGGTCGGTGCTCTATTCACTGTGCCTCCTAGTTGCCCCAAAGCATTCTTTTTAAATGTCTTTTTGTTTTTGTTTTATTACTTTTTTCTTTTGCAATATGGCTACTGGGGAGGTGTGTTTTGGGTGACTTCACGTGTCTGGTTGATGTCAGGTTCAAGAGGGGAGAAGTGGGAGGGATGGAGGGAATTTGAAATTTAGGATTTAGAAAAGGACTGTTAAAGGTTTTTTGTTGGGTTTTTTTTTTCTGCACATGGTTGGTAAATGCTTAACAAAATAAATGAAAAATCATTTATAAAAAGAAAAAAAGACACAACTTAAGCTACACACATTCTACAGGAAGTGTTTCCTTGCTGCTAGTGCCTTCCCCCTTGAACCACATTTGACTACTTTGGATTTACTTGTATCTATTATCTTTATATTTACTCTATACAAACTCAGAGACATTTCTCTTCATAGTAATGCAATCTCCTATAGAGTAGGGATTATTTCATTCATTGTAAGTGTATGCCCGGTGCTTAGCACAGAGTGGGAGCATATTAATATTTGTCAATTGGTTGACCTCGGATAGACACCTGAATATGTGTTTGCTTAGTGGAATGATTATTCTTTTACTAGACTGTCTCAGATAATTTTTGCCTGCTGTTGTTCAGTCGTTTTCAGTAGTGTTAGACTCTTCCTGACCCCATTTGGGGTTTTCTTGGCAAAGATACTAGAGTAGTTGGCCATTTCTTTCTCCAACTATTTTACAGATGGGGAAACTGAGGCAACTGGGTTAAGTTGCCCAGAATCAAACAGCTAGTGAGTATTTGAGGTCAGATTTAAATTCAGGTCTTCCTGACTCCAGGCCTGGCTCTCTATCCACTGCACCACCTAGCTGCCCAGTTTCAGCCTATTGATCATTTTATCTTCATTTATATTTAGTAAGTTCATCCCTTAGCCCACCCTTCCACCTCCCTTAACCAACTACCTTGCTAAAATGTTTTCTTGAGCCAATAAATGGCACACAATTTCAGCACCCAAAATATAACAGACACACAAAAGACAACAGGCTGGCCAGAATGTTGGCCTCCTCTAGGAGCCATCCCACCAGCAGCAAGCAGTGGAAAGCACTTGCCTGTAAATAAATTGTGCACTACAATGCATCTCTCCATTCACAGTAGCTGAGAGGGTGTCATTCTACCTTCACTTTATAACATAACCTGACTGGCCTGTGCCACTAGCTCAGTTGGGCAGTAGGCAGGCAGAGACACTTTTACCAGTGGGTTGGGTGATGAAGCAGGAGGTGGACTGACCTACAAAACATCAAAGCAGACTAACCAACAAAGAGCTCTCCCTGCTGCCACCCTGTCAGAGGCTTCATAACCAGCTCCAGAACTCCTACTCCTACACTCTTTGAAGAGGAGGAGAAATGCTCCCTTCATTCCATGTAAACAGTTAATAACAACCAACAAGGACAGTCTCATCCCTATATCCCTAAAGTCTCAGCAAAGACAATTAAGATTTCCCTAATCTCTCCTCTCTTTCGCTATATTTTTTACAGGGCCTGAGCTGCTAGGACAAGCCCTCCTTTGAGTACAGTAGCTTTCCTTCTCTGGCCTGTCTTTCCTTATCTGTCAAATGCCTGAGTTAGACTACAGGATTTCAAAGTACTCTTTCAGCTCTAGGCACTTTGATCCCCTGATCCCATAAATCTAAGGCGGTCATGGATCCATGGGGGAGAGGGGGAATGGTGAATTTGAAGTTAAAATCCAAAATCCTGAGTTCAAATTCTAGCTCTGATCTTAATACATAAGTGACCTTGGCAAATTATTTAACCTCTCCCAGCCTTAGTTTCCTCAACTAAAAAGTGAATGTTACACCTTATGATTTCTGAGATCCCTTCCAAGTCAAAATCTATGCTCCTCTCCTCTGACTTTTTCCCCAGGATCTGGTAAGATAGGAACCTTTAGAATCTACTCCCAGTTTCTCCCTAGTGTCTTTTCTTCAGTGATTTAAAATAGGAGATAATGGATAGCTGTTTGGGTGGGCTGGGGTTTTACTTTTATTATGAAGGTTAGGATATATTTACATAGCTGATTCTTGTTTCATTTTTCCTCTATCCCATCAAGAGTTTTTACTTTGTTATTACTCACGGGGAGAGTGGAGCCAGTTATCAGACTCTGAGACCACTAACCCTAGTACATGATTCTATCTATTTAAGCCCAATGCTGGCTGAACAAAGCTGCTTCCTTACATGCTCTGTCCTATTTTATTTCCTCTGAAGGATCATAGTGAGGAAAGCACTTTGTAAACTTAATTGACTGTGAGTCATTATTACCGTTAGCAATCTTGGGTAGAAAAATCACTCTTTGGTTCAAAGAAAAGAACATCCATATTTACTAACTTCAGCATTCATTTCCTTTTCCAAAAAGGAATTTAGTTTAATATAACTCAATTCAACAAATATCTATTAAGTGACTCCTCTGGAAATCTCTGTGCTAGGTACTAAGGGAGATAGAAAGATAAAATAGAAGCATCAAATCTCACAGTTCAAAGGGGTCAACAGGAGTCATATAATATAACACATACCTGAAGGCGAATCCCTCTATACCATGCCTAGCAAGTGATCATGTAGCCTTTGTTAAAAAGACCCCTAGTGTTTGGAAGACCCCTAGCTCCCGAGAGAGCCCGTTAGGCTTTTGGAAAGGACAGTTTTAACTGTTATGATGTTTCCCCGATATCACTCCTATATTTGCCTATTAGCTTCCACGTTATATTCCTTATAGTACCCTCAGAAGCCAAGCAAAATATGCCCAAACCCTTAGAAAGCTATCATGTACCTGAAGTTTCTCTCTTCTCCAGGCTAAATATCCCTAGTTCTTTCAACTAGTCATCTTATGGTTGGCTGTTGTCCTTTAGGCTCAAAGAGGCCCAAAATGGCATCAGTAGGCTGGGGTCAAGGTACAATGTGTCCAACTGTGGCTGACCAGACTAACATGAGTTAGGGAGGCTCCACCATGGATCAGGCACAAATAATCCTTGGGAACATTTGGGAAGGAAATGTCTCCAAATTTGCATATCTCAAGGTTTCTTTTGGGTTAGTGAAATTCTGCTTTGCTCATAGAACAAAATGCCTTCCTTGATGCAGGTACACCACGCTGGGCAGTCCTGTGACAATGTCTCCCACATCTCACACTCAATTACAGAGAATGTCCTTGCATTGCTTCTTCTGGCCTCCATCTGAGTGCTTACCTTGTGTGAATACTCCATAAAATAGTCTTTTAGGCATCAGAACAACATGGCCAGCCCATTAGAGTTGTGCTCTCTGCAGTAGAGTTTGAATGCTTGACAGTTTAGCTCAAGAAAAGAACTCAGTATCTAGTATCTTATCCTTCTAGGAGATCTTCAAAAATCTTCTTAAGGCAATCCAAATGGAAATGACTCAATTTCCTGGCATAGCACTGGTAGACTGTCCAGGTTTCACAGGCCCACAACAATGAGGTCAGTACAATGGCTCTGTAGACCTTCAGTTTGGTAGGCAGCTTAATTGCTTTTCTCTCCCACACTTTCCTCTGGAGGCTCTTGAGCTCTGGTAATGCATGTATTAATTGCATCATCTATGTGGACATACCTGGAAAATATACTGCCAAAGTAAATGAACTTATTCACAGCATTCAAAATTTCTCCTTTTGTTATAATTTATGGTTTCACATATAGATGGCAAGGTGCTAGCTGGTGGAAAACCTCTGAATTCTTGGTGTTAATTATTAGGTCGAAATTAACACAAGCAGCAGAAGATTGATCCAGCAGCTAGGTGCAGCAGCTACACAATGCTGAACCTGGCGTCAGGAAGACCTGAGTTCAAATCTATCGGTCTCAGAGACTTGTTAGCTAGGTGACGTTGGGCAAGTCACTTATTTTTGCTTCAATCCTCCCATAGTATGATGAAGAGGGCCTTTGCCATCATTAACCTCCTCTGTGCCCATCTTCACTGGTTAACATCCTTAAAATGAATGAAATGCCATATGTGGTCACAGTAGAGCACAATGAGACTGTCATCTGCCTAAACCTGGATGCTATGCCTCTCAATGAAACCTAAGATTTCATTAGCTTTTTTGGCTCCTGTAATTAATATTGTTGACTCACTAAGCTTGCAGTGTAGTGAAACCCAAAGATGTTGTTGTTGTTTTCAGATGAACTACTGTCCAGCCAGACTTTCTCTTTCTCTTATCCTTGTGACTTAGATTTTTTTGGACCCAAATATAAAACTTTACATTTATCCCCATTAAATTTCATTTGATTTGTACCAATTTTTAAAAAAATAACATATAGCATTTTACCTATTTCTCCTAGCTTTCTATCACCCTGTAAAAAGACATAATACATTATTTAGTCTCAAGGACCAATAGGGGATTAGCCTAATAGGGAATATTTATATGTAAAGCTATAATTCAAAAAAGAATGTGAAAAGTACAGTGGTGAATTCCAAAAAAGTGCTATGAGGAGGGAAAAATCACTTCCAGCTTGGAGTACAAAGTGGCAAGGAATCGAAGAAGGATTCCAAGAGTAGGTGACACTTGAGTTGGGCCTTAAAGATTACAACAGGTGGAGAGCAGAGGAAATGGGAAAGATGGCAAAAAGAAGAATCTTCTAAGGGTGCTCCAACTACTGGATGATTCCCAAATATTAGGAACTCTTACTTTGAAATTCTCTGCTCTAATGGTATTCTCGGTTTTTTTTTTTTTAGCACTGGCTTGCTTTCTCCCTCCCCCACCCATTATAAAGATGCTGCTTCTGGGTAAGCAAATTAATTAATGCCTTGTTACAAATCTTTGTTTCCTAAAGACATGGCTCCACATTAAAGTGTGCAAAGCTATTAAAATCAACCCATAAGCTAAAAGTGTGGAAATGTTCTGTTCTTTAAAACACATCTTTGAAAAACAAAACTTACTGACATTGATTATATGAAAGCATGAAAGAAAATTAGCCTTTTCTATTCCCTTTTACAGTGGATGAAGGTTGTAATTCAAAGAGAGATGAGATTCCATCTTTTTATTTTTTCAAGCAGGTTAGTATTGATTTTGTTTTTATTCTGCATGAGCCATTTTTAATTTCACTAGAGTTCAACAATTTCTCCTACTTGCAATGTCCTTTGCAAAAAAAAAAAAAATGTATTCCCCATCTCTCAGCCAACAATTTAGATAAATGTCAAGGGAAAGAAAAACTTTCTTAACAGCTTTCTTTTATTGAGGAGGACAAAGTTTGGATACCATTTTAATGCTGGGCAGTTCAGAGGGAAATTGCCTCAGAAATATTGAGGGTAAACTTTGTCTTCCCAGAAGTACATGGGAGAACAAACAGAGGAGGTCAGAACAGAATAATTAGTACTAGAGAGCAACCTGATTGCACAGCTATTGTTGTTCAACCACCAAGTAAAAATTAGTGTGTGGTGGGTGAGCTGATAATTGGGTAGAAGGAAAGGGAGGGAGGAGACAAAGAAAACTTCCACTTGGAAAAGCTAAGAGAGTCACCCTTAGTAGAATTGCAGATCTGGAGGCACCCTTGGGGTTATCTGGTCCAATCCTTTCCATACACAGTTGAATTTACAAAAGCATTAGTAACACAGAGCTGAGGTAATATTGCTTTTAAAGTCAACTGAGAAAATTCGAGTTTCATTTGCCCATGTAGTCTAGACTATATGAGACTAATATTTTTAAGAAGTCATCATGTACAGGACACTTAATATAGGCCAAGGAGGCCAACAGTCTATTTAGATCTCTTCCCTCAAGAAGCAAGTGAGAGAAACAAGAGCAATGCCATAATTAAGAATTTTTGCACGTGAGACAAGTACCACAAACCACACCCAGTACAAACAGCATGAAGCATGCCCTGAGTTAGTCAAGAAAGAAGACAGAGTGGGGCGGCTAGGTGGCACAATAAGTAGAGCACTGGCCCTGGATTCAGAAGGACCTGAGTTCAGATCCAGCCTCAGACATTTAATGCACACACAAACAAAAACCTGGCCCTGTGACCTTGGGCAAGTTACTTAACCCCAATTGCCCTCCAAAAATAGCAAAAAAAAAAAAAAAGACAGAGGGATTGAAGGGGACCAGAATCTCCAGTAAAGGAGACACTTCCCACAAGCAACCATCTAGTAACTTATTTTACCTAATTACTCTTAATAACTACATGCTAGGGCTAGGCTGTACAGTTTCTGTGCTGCTGAAAGACTGCTGGTGCTGTCAGTCTCTATTAAATTCATCATCCAGAGTCAATGGTCTTGTTGTCCCACCTTGGTTATAGCTCATAACCATTGTCTGTATCAGGTTACAATAAATTAGGCCTGGAAATAACAAAATTACCTACAAGGAACCTGGAATATTATACTATTATAATACTGTTGAACTTACACTGGACATCTTTTGGGATACAGGTTGCTAAGAACCACGCTAGAAAGTTTAGGACTATCTACTTTATCTGATAAAGAAGTGAGATCAATAAAAGTCATCAAAGAAAGTAGAGCTCATTCCTCCACTTAAGCACTTTCATCGTAAAAGATTTTTACCCAATATTTCATGAGGTAAAAATACCTCAAATAACTTTTTTCTGCTGGGTCAACTCTAAACTGAGAACTACATAAAGAAAAAAAAATGGGCTGACTTGCCATTAACTTTCATGATTAAAGTTAATGAAGGAATGGACAAGAATTTATAAAGCACCTATTATGTGAGAGACACTGTGTTAGGTGCCAGGGATACACATACAAATGTGGGATAATCCTTTCCCTCAAGAAGCTTACATTCTGATACGGGAATACAACATATGAAGGAGAATAGGAGTTTTAGATGAGGGAGTCATAGGGATTGAGAGCAGTTAATTATCAGGACCTTTCCAGTAGCAATGATAGCATTGATTTGATCACTGTTCCCAGTACAAATTCAGGAGACGGAGCTATGAGGGAAAGGGGCAGGGGCAGAGAGGCTGGATTAAAGCACAGAGTATGCTTTATTGGGTGGACCCTAGCTTCCTCATAAATGCCTGGATGAGTTGTGAAGCAAGGTCTGAGGTTAGCTAGATTTAGTGGGTGAATTTTTATTCATTTATCCACTAATCAAGATATTTCATCCCTAAGACCAAGTGCCAAAGCTAAGTGGATAAACTCCACAAGGATAAGAAAGGCTTGTTCCTTGGAAATTTGGGACTAGAGGCTCCCTTGTTACTGATGGGGAGACGCAAAGCAGATGGAAAGATACATGTACCATCTATGTGGATGGTGGATGGTAGAATGGGGTGGGATGTATTTTCTGAGACCAGCTAAATATAATGAAATATTTGCCATCTACCACTCATTAACAATAGTTGACCTAGTACTGATTTATAAAACTCTTAAATATAAACTCTAGCTCTTCCCTTTACTGAAGACAATTTTCCCCGTGTGATCTTATCACTTTTAGTTACCACATCCCACTAGAATTAAGTAATCTAAGGAGCTCCCATTTACAGCTCAAACAAAATGCTTTTAAATTGGACAACAAACACTTATTGGGCACAGTGGAGGATACAAGAAATCATATGTAAGTTACTATCCCTATTCTTCAGAAGTTTATAATCAATCCAGTGGCAGACATAGCATAAATGCACTGAAAGTTGAATCATAAGAAATAAATAACAAAACATTTATGTTTGACATGTTACAAAACAGTACATGATTAACTGCCAAACTAAATGCTATGTATTTGGTGACAGACTATGAGTGTTATAAATTCAGAGGAAGTGGGGCTCCCTGTGGATTGGAAGGGTCTGACAAAGTGCCACAGAAGTGAAAAGAAGAGGGAGGGGAGGAAAAAAAGAGAAAAGACAGGGAAGAAGAAAAGAAAGAGGAAGAGGGAGAGAAGGAACATGAGCTGAACATTAAAGGATGGGTAGGATTTGGACCCACATCTGTGCTTAAGTAATGTTTTAGCAAAGGCCTAAAGTCTAAATGGGTATTTATGGAACTGATCCTACCTCCCAAACAGAATATTTTTAGTTGCCCAGTTCTCCATCATGCTGTGCAATGAATAAACCCACTAGATTATTTCCAAATAACCCCCTTCTTCTGGCCACAAGCATGTACTCTGGCTTCTGCTTATGCTGTGATCTCCTTTCAGATAGAATGATCCATTGAATGCATAAACTAGGATGGAATGCTGGAAACCCCACGAACTGCATCCTAAGTATGTAGCTTGCGTGTTCAACCAATTTCCACTGGAGAAAATGGCTAAAGTTTGTAAGGCTATCTTGTGCTTCAAGCACTTTGTAAATCATAAAAGTATTGCACAAAGCTGGTGCTGTTATTTTTGTTGTTATTGCTTTTCAAGAAAAAATCTATAATATGGAAATTTTCATCTCTATTCCTAAAGTTAAAATCTCCCATAAACAATTATTTAGGCAAATAGCAAAGGAACTCAGATTCTTCCCATGCCCTTCCCCTCAAAAAAAAAAAAGTTCTAAAAGTTGGCCCCCAGGAAAACATTGCTGGTGCTAAGAATCTAATAATTTCTTTTCTAATTGCTGCCTTAGATTCTTGCCTCTTCCTCATCTCTCATTGAATTACCAAGTCTTATCCTTCCTCTATCTGCAATGTATATTATATCCAAGCTGTCCTCTCCATTCCCACTTCCATTAGCCAGGTAGATCTAGACCATGCTCCTAACAGATGTCCGTTTTCATGTCACTCAAAGTTCTAGGTCATCTAGTTCCCTGCCCCTCTTATTACTACTCATTCCATATCACTAGAGGCTCTTTGTGAATCACAGCTCCTACACTACTAACCAGTCTCCACTCTCATTCTGCTCTCTCTCACAAAGCACTCCCAATAAGCACTACACATATTCACAAGCCATGTCTTTTTACTTTCTTGCCAACTTTCAGATTCATTGTTAAGGTTCCCAAGCTCTAGACTTGCACCCACTTGCCCTCACATGCTCACTCTTTAATTCACAGAATACATTCTCAATGCTACTATAGACTTTCTTTCTATGCTACAATGCTTCCACTTTCTATACTAGCACCAAGATGAATTCCTGAATACTTCTAAATACCCTGAAATGGAAGGAAAAGGGGAGGAAATCCTCCATAATAACTTCTGGCATCCTTCCTAAACTCTAATTAACCTATGTAATGAAATGTATTGTTAATATATATATTTTTATATATAAGGGACATGAAAGATCTTCGGGCTGAATGTAATGGGAATGGGAATCTGAAGATCTTCCCTGACTCTTAAGAAGCCTAATGGAATCTGAAGACCTTCACTGCTTTGGAAATAAACTTTGCTCCCTAATAGGCTGAACATAATCACATGGAGCCTATGGTTGGATAAATTTGCCAAAGGGTGCAGCAGAGCCCACAGGAAGCTGGGAGTCAAAACAGCTAGATGGTGGGAGAAGAGAGAATGGCAGGTAAGTAGACAATTAGGTTTGTGAGTAAATGTTGGTTTGTGGGAAGGTTAAAGGATGCTGTGGCTCTCTGTGCTGTTGTGGCTTATTAACTTCTTTGCTATTATGATGGAATCGGCTTACTGGTTTTGGGATTCGGTTCTCTGGTGTCAGAATAAATGTTTTGCTTCTATCTTCTATATGGAGAGTCTATTATATTTTGTAACTGAGCACCATGCAGGTATATTTATAGTGATCATGAGAGCTGTGAATATTGCACTGGTGCTACAATTTCCTATACTACTATTATTTTATTTATATTTCATAGTATTTACTTCACAGTGGACAATATGATTGTTTTATGTAATTGAATAAAATATTTGAATTCAAGATTTAAAAAAAGAAACTACAGTCGTTCTTTATTGTATTATTTAATCCAATTATATCATCTAATCCAAAAACCTCATCTTCACAGAATTCATCAGGGAGGTAGAACTTAAGTTGGTCTTGAAAAAGATAAAATTTGGAGAAAAAGACATGGGGAGGAGGTACATCTGAAAGAGGAAATCACATGCATTTTTTAAAAATTTCTCTTTAGTTTAATGTTTCTTATACTTTTTGAAGATAATATCAAATATACAATGGATAGAATAGTACAGGAACACTCTAAAATCGGTCTTTATAACATAAGTTGTCCATACAAAAAGTGTCTGGAATGAAGAATATAGTGCCTTTGTTAGGCCAAAAATTCCTATATAATTTCAATCTATAATTCTCTTTCCCTACTTCTACTTAATAGTCCTCTCCCCTTTTTATCTTCCTTTACTCAGAATGTCAATCAATCAACAAACATTTATTAAATATCTGATACTTGCAAGGCATATGCTAGATGTAGAAATGACAAAATAATAAATGAAATAGTCCTTACCCTCAGGAAGCTTATATTCTCTAAGGGAAGACTCTCGATTTTTCTCTCTCATTCATGTATACACACATACACATACATATACATATATACACATGTACACATGTGTGTAAATACATGCCTATATTCATATAATATATAATATGTATATATGTATGTGTGTATATACATATAGTGTATTGTATAAAATTGTTAAAATAAAGAAAACTGGGGGAAAGTATTAGTATATCAGTAAATAAGGAAAGGTCTCAATAGGACACTACATCTGAGTTGAATTTTACAGGAAACTATGAGTTCTAAGAGTCAGAGGAAAAGAAAATATATTCTAGGCATCAGGGGAAACCTATACAAAGGCATATAAATAGGAAAAGGAATCCTGTGTATTTGGAATAGCGAGAAAGCCAGTATGGCTGGACTGAAGAATATGTGAAGGGAATTAATATATAATAAGGTTGGAAAGGTTATTTGTTAACCAAGAAACGGGTAGAGCAGAAATGGCAGATTAGAGGCAGTAACTCAACTGGGCTCTCTTAATATTCCCCTCCAAACAACTTTAAAATAATGCCTCAAATCAAATTTTAGAGTGGCAAAGCTAACAAAGTCAGGCTGAGATATTTTTTCTAGCCTAAGAAAAATGAGAAGTTCTGCAGGAGAGGCCAAGAGTGGAGGTTGTCCAGAAGGCACACACACACACACACACACACACACACACACACACACACACACACACTGAAGCCACAACAGCAAACTCTAGCAATAAAAGCAACTTCGAGAGCTCTCAACCTAGAAACAGTAAGGGGGTTGAACAGTACAGAAAGGGATTACAGGGGGTAGGTCTGATGCTGGAAAGTGGGTAAACTGGCACTAATTGGCAACTCTGTTGCCCATACACAGCTCTAGGTTGCAGTTCCAAGGAGAAGAGGAATGCTTGTGGTCAGTCACAGGGGAGCAGGGGCCCTAGTCACAGTTCCAGGGTTAAGAGGAGTACAAGTGCTTATGATTGTAGGAGACCATGGGCCCTTCCTGGGTAAAGACCAAAGTTCATACCAGGGATATACCTCTCTCTGGATCACACCAACTTAGAAGCACCAAAAACTTTCAGACCCCTAAAATTATTTCCTCTGAAAACAGCAGCATGAAGAAGCCTGAAGCTTGGGAGAGTACACCTTCCCTCTCCACAAAATGAGCACAGCCTAATTTTAACATAAAGTTTAAAGTGAGTTTAAACTGGAAAAGTGAGAAAATAACAAAAAAAGAATTTGACTATAAAAAGCTACTATGGTGCCAGGGAAGACCAAGACATAAACTCAGAAGATGACAAAAACTTCAAAGACAGCTACAACCAAAGCCGCAAAGTAAAAATGCTATTAGATGCAAACTCAACAAGAATTCCTGGAAGTGTTAAAGAAAGAGATGAATGGTAGAAGAAAAATTGGGTGGGAAATGAGAGAGGTACAAGAAAAAATATGAAAAAGAATTAACAACTGAAAAAAAGAACACCTTAAAAAACTAAAGTGGCCTAACAGTAAAAGAGGCACAAAAATGCACCAAAGAGATAAACTCCTTAAAAAGCAAAACTGGACAAATGAAAAAGGAGGTACTAAGAAGCTTACTGAAAAATATAATTCCTTAAAAATTAGAATTGAGCAACTGGAAACTAATGACTCTGTGAGACATCAGAAACAATGAAACAAAGTCAAAAGAATTTTTTTAAATAGGAGAAAATATGGAATATCTCATAGGAAAAACAACTGACCTAGAAAATAGATCAAGGAGCGATAATTTAAGAATGTCTGAACTACGGTAAAGTCATGAGCAAAAAAGGAACCTAGACATCATATTTCAACAAATTATCAAGGACAACTACCCCAATATCTTAGATGCAGAGGGTTAAGTAGAAAGTGAAAGGATCGACAGATCACCTCCTAAAAGAGATACCAAGATAAAAACTCACAGGAATATTATAGCCAAATCCAAGAGCTCCCAGGTCAAGAAGAAAATATTGCAAGAAGACAGAAAGAAATACTTCAAATATCATGGAGCCACAGTAAGGATCACACAAGATTTGGTGACTTCCACATTGAAGGAGAAGAAGGCTTTAAATATAACATTCTGGAAAGCAAAGGAGCTAGGATTACAACAAAGAACAACCTAACCAATAAAACTGAGTATAATCATTTATGGAAAAATTTTAGAGGATTTTTAAGTATTCCTGATGAAAAGATCAGAACTGAATAGAAAAACTGTCAAACCCAAGACTCAAGAGAGCATAAAAAAGGTAAACATGAAAGAGAAATCATAAGAACCATAAACAATAAGGTTAAACTGTTTACATTCCTATATGGGAAGATGATACATGCAACTCCTAAGGACTTTCTTTTTATTGGGGGAAGTTTACATAGACAGATGGCATGGGTTGAGTCAATTATGTTGGAATGATCTCAAAAAGCTGGGAGGGGGTGTTTTGGGGGGAAGACCTGAGAAAGATGGATGCACTGGGAGAACAGGTAAAGGAGAGGTGGAAGAGATAGATGTAATTTGTTTATTTTTTCCCCTTACCTCCAATATCTCTACCACTTAGTTCTTTGGCAAGTCATCACTCCCTTCTGTATTCTGATCCTTGGAGAATCAATTCAACTCTATACTGCCCTGTACCTTTTTGCCTTTTTGGCCTATCATAAATCAAGCCTTGTCAAATCCCAACCCTTATTTCTCCCACCATCAGCTTCCTCAACCTCTGTGCACACGGTGTTGAACAAAGCTTGAGGAAGTCACACAACCATGATGATTTCGCCCACTTCATAATTATGTTCTAATCTCAACTGGGTCCCTAAATGATTTACTATCCAACTATTTACTATCACTGTAAAGCTCCAAACTTTCTCATCTCCCCTCAAGCCTCCTTTAGCACTCCCAACCCTTCCCCTCTCAACTAATGACCTTGTTACATACTTCACAATTGCAACCAGTATCCAAAGGAAGAGTAGATACACAGAGGCCACAAGTGGAGAGGTACATACCTAAGGAGGTACATATGTGGCTGAGGTACACTGTATAGCAACTCATGCATTGGTTGCTGTAGGGTTGCTAATGTTTTCCTGCAGACTTTTAATTTTTGCCATGTGCCTTGGTGCTACTAATTCCTCTACTCCTCCCCACCAGGAGAAGCTTGTATCCTCTCCACCCTAGGGGAGTTAATCCTCTCAGCTTTGGAACTTGGAATGTAAGTGAGTCAATCCTAACTTCTGCTCTTTAATTCTGCCTGGCCTCAGTCCAATATTCATGCTATCTAGCTATCCTCCAGGACAGCCGAGATTGGCCACTGTAGACTTCCAGCAATCTGCTTCATTCCTTTTCCATCCCTCTCCTATCCTATTCTAACTTACCATGTAATAATAATAATATCAATACCACCATCGATACAGGAAAAGGCATACTGCTTTATGATTCCACTAACAACCCCTGTGACTGCCAAAGCAAAATTCTCTTTCTATGGCCAGTGCTACCTAACAAATATGCTATATCCTACTAATGGAATGTAAGGTTCAGGTCAGGGACAATCTCACTTTTGTGTTTAAGAAGGTGGCACGGTGTCTAGAGAACTAGGCCTGGAGTTAGGAAAACTTGAAGTAAAAAAACAAAATGACCCTAGGCATTAGCTGTCATTAGAGTCACTTAACGTTTGCCTGCCTCAGTTTCCTTGACTGTAAAATGGGATAATTATAGCACCTTTCTCCCAGGATTTTGTGAGGATAATATTTGTAAGGCACTTAATACATTGCCTAGTTCACAATAGCACTTAATAGATAATTGTTCTTTCCCTACATTACCTATTAAAATGCCTGGATTACAGTAAGCACTTAATAAATGCTTGCTGAAGACATAAAAATTGTTAATATTCACACAAAAATCCTCCGAATCACTATTGATTAGAGAAATGCAAATTAAAACAACTCTAAGATCTCATCTTACAACTATCAGATGGGCTAACATGACTGAAAAGGAAAATGACTAATGCTAGAGGGGATGTAGAAAAATAGGAACAATAAAGCACTGTGGGGGGAGCTGTGAACTAGCCCAACCATTCTGGATCACAGTTTGGAACTATACCTAAAGAGCTATAAAACTATGCATAACTTTTGACCCAATGAAGCCACTACTAAGTCTATATCCCAAAAAGATCAAAGAAAAAGGAAATTGACAGAGATGCTGATTAACTGGGGAATGGCTGAACAAATTACAGAAGAAGAATTCTAGAAGTTAGAGAAGTATTCTAGAAGAATTCCAGAATTCTTCTAGAATACTATTATACCATAAGAAATGATGAGGTTAGTTTCAAAAACACCTGGAAGGGTTTATATGTACTAATAAAAGTGAAGTGAGCAGGCAGAGCCAAGATGGCGGAGTAGAAACAGCTCATCCAAGCCACTCTGCCCCCAGATTCCCCCCAAACTATGTAAAAGGGGACTCTGAACAACTTCTGGAGCCCCAGTACCCACAGAACGACACAGAGAAGCTGAACTCCCACTGAGGACAGCCCAGCAGCCTTGCAGGAAGGACCAGCGCAGCCCTCTGGGACCTGGCAGAGCACAGCCTTTAAGAGACACACCATTTTGTAGTTTTCAGAGGCAGCTCCAGCTCCCGGCCTGCTGAACTGTAGGGAGATCCAGTGATCAGTCTTGAGGGGTATTCGCTCTTGCTTTAACCTCCCTGGATCTGGATTGTGATCTAGGGTGGAAGTCGTGGGTGGGTTTACAGCTTGCCAGAAACAAGTTGCCCCCCACACGTTCGGGATGAAAATTCCTCTATCTGGCCTTAAAGCCATAGTGTGGCAACAAGCCCAAAAGTAAAGCAATTAAGTGGCAACATGCCAAGGCAAAGGAAACAGAAAAATGCAACCCTAGACTCCTATTTTGGGGGCATAGAGTGGGAAAAGGACTGTGAGGTCAGAAGTCCTGCTTCAAAAGCCCCAAGGGAAAACATGAGCGGGTTGCAGGCCATAGAGGACCTTAAGAAGGACTTTAAAAATCAAATAAGAGAAGTGGAGGAAAAATTGGAAAGAGAAATGAGAAGGATGCAGGAAAAGTATGAAATGAGGGTCAACAGCCTGACTGAGGAAAACAACACCTTAAAAAATAGACTAACTCAAATGGCAAAGGAGGCCCAAAAGGGCAATGAGGAGAAGAATGCCTTAAAAAGTCGAATTTGCCAGATGGAAAAAGAATCTCAAAAGTTCACTGAGGAGATGCATTCCTTCAGAGTTAGACTGGAGCAAATGGAAGCTAATGACTTTATGAGAAATCAAGATGCTGTTAAGCAGATCCAAACAAATGAAAGATTAGAAGGCAATGTGAAATATCTCATGGGAAAAACCACTGACCTGGAAAATAGATCCAGGAGAGACAATTTAAAAATTATTGGACTACCTGAAAGCCATGATCAAAGAAAGAACCTAGAAATCACCCTTCAAGAAATTCTCAAGGAAAATTGCCCTGATGTTTTAGATCCAGAGGGCAAAATAGAGGTTGAAAGAATCCACAGATCACCTCCTGAAAAAGATCCCAAAAAGAAAACTCCCAGGAATATTATAGCCAGGTTCCAGAATCCCCAGATCAAGGAGAAAATACTACAAGCAGCCAGGAAGAAACAATTTCAATATTGTGGAAACACAGTCAGAATAGCCCAGGACCTGGCAGCTTCTACACTGAGGGATCGAAGGGCATGGAATATGATATTCCAGAGGGCAAAAGAACTGGGAATGAACCCAAGGGTCACCTACCCAGCAAAACTGAGTATTTTGTTTCAGGGGAAAATATGGTCATTCAGTGGAATAGAGGACTTTCAAGCATTCTTGAGGAAAAAACCAGAATTGAATAGAAAATTTGACATCCATACACAAGAAGGAAGAGATGCCTGAGAAGGTAATCAGGGAAAAGAAATCAAAAGGAACTTATCAAAGTTGAACTATTTACATTCCTATATGGAAAAGCAATAACTGTGACTGATGATATCTTTCTCACTATGAAAATAATGGAAGAGGGGGTGTGGTCATATGAATACATATGTGAATGTGTGTGTATATGGTTACAGTTATATATGGATAGAGGGCATAGGTTGAATTTGTTGGGAAGGGAGAATACTCAAGGGATGAAATTATGAGGTGAGAGAGGAAAGTGGCAAGAGGAGATGGGGAGAGACAGAGTAGGGTAAACTATCTCATGTAGAAGAAGCAAGGGGAAGTGGTTGCAAAGGAGGGGGAGAATAAGGAAGGCTAAAAAGGCAAAACCACATTCACATTGAATTTGGTTCAGGGAGAAAATTACATACATACTAAATGGGATATCTCAACCTGCAGCAGGATTGGGGGAAGGGGGATGAGAGGAGGGATGATGGATGGGAGGGCATCCTTGGGGAGAGGGGAGGTTGGAAGTACCCACCATAGAAGAGGGACAGGATCATGTAGGGAATGGACCAGGTGGGGGGTGGGATGAGTGGGAGGGAATTATAAGCAGCCTTGTACAATATATCTACTATGATAATGTTTTGCATAGCTAGACATGTATAACATATACTGAATTACTTATCTCCCAAGAGGGAATGGGTGACAAGGGAGGAAGGAAATGGATCTGAAATTCGAGGTCTTAACATTAAATGTTTCAAATATATATAAATACTATTATTAATACTCTTTTGCTTGTAATAGGGAGATAAGATGTGCAGGCATTGGGACACAAAGATTCACCTTCCTCTAATGGAAAAGTCGATGGGGGTATGGGAGAGAGCAGATTGGAGGAAGCGATATCTTGTGGGACTACTATTCTGGGAGGTTGGGTAGGGGAATAATGGGGGGAAAATGATTGTAACTCAAAATCTGGCAGAAATGAATGATGTAAAACAGAAGTTAATAAAGCATTTGTTTAAAAAAAGAAAAAAAAAGTGCAGTGAGCAGAACCAAGAAAACAGTATACATCGTTACAGCAATATTTTACGATGATAAGCTGTCAATAACTTCGCTCTTCTCAGCAATACAATGATTATCTAAGACAATTCCAAAGGACTTATAATGAAAAATGCTTTCCACTTCCAGAGAAAGAACTGATGGAGCCCAAATACAGGTTAAAGCATACTTTTTTTCAATATTCTTTATTTTCAGTCTGTTTTCTTTTACAACATGACTAATACAAAAAGATGTTTTCCATGATTGCACGTGTATAACCTATATCAAATTTCTTGCCTTCTCAATGGGAGTGGGGGTGGGGAAGGGGAGTGAAGGAAAGGAGAAAAAGAACTTTTTTTTTTAAACAAATGTTTTATTAACTTCTGTTTTACATCATTCATTTCCGCCAGATTTTGAGTTACAATTTTTTTCCCCGTTTTTCCCCTACCCACCATCCCAGAGTAGCAGTCTCACAAGATATCGCTTCCTCCAATCTGCTCTCTCCCATATCCTCTCCCATACCCACTTCGACTTTTCCATTAGAGCAAGGTGAATCTCTGTGCCCCAAAGGAGAAAAACAACTTAAAAATTTTTTTTAAATATTAGTTGATGGGCCATTATATTTTACTAGGTTTGCATGGGAACACTTAAAAAAATAGATCATCTCTAATAATGACTCAGGGAAACTGAGTTTAAAAGGTTGCCATCCTGTAATGGGCAAAAAAGGCTGGTTACAATAATGCCCTCATATTGAGTGGTCTGTTAATGACTGCACACTTCAGGCATTGTAATAGCTGAAGATGACTTGTTAAATGTGACTTTTCCCCAATGTTACAAAGATGTAGAATGCTCTACACAAGGTATTAAAAAATAACTATTAATTTCCATCTAAAAAAAAAGGTTGCCGTCCTAGACCTGTGATTCTCTGGTAAATTGTGTGCCATTACTATACTTTTAAGCTAAAAAAAATGGTTTCTGCTCAAGTCATCATTAACTTTTCGATATTTCTGGAGATGATAATCCTTATACACAAATTTCTATCTTTTGAATCTGAGCATTTTCAATGGCTGTCCCATGTCTGGGACTCTCCCCCTTCTCTTCTCTGAGTCCTAGCTTCTCTAGAATTTCTTCAGCTCTCAGCTAAAGTCCTACCTTCTGCAAGACTTTCCCAGTTGGACAATCTGGTGCCTTCCCTGAGATTATCTCTAATTCACCCAGTATAGATCTTGTTTATATACAGCTGTTTGCATGTTGTCTCCTTGTTAGAATGTGAGTTCTATGAGAGTAGGGACTGTTTTTTGTCTTATTTTGTATCTCTAGAGTCTAGCAGAGTGTCTGGCACAGAGCAAAGACCTGATAAATGCTTGTTGACAGTTGTTTTCAGCTCACAAGGTATAGAACAAAAATCCTTTGCAAAGCCTGAGGAAAGGGAACACCAAATATCAGCACTCCATGAAGTGGACAACTAGCAAATGAAATAATTAATGAAAGCATTCAACAAATCAATGAGGCTATTATTGAGGGGGAAAGTTTGAATCTACTAAGGAGTTACAGTCGTGAAAAAAGAAGCCGTAAGTTATTGGTCAAATGCCTACAATAATCTTACACTGCAAATAAAATCAGTGTCTTAAAAACAGTCTATAAACTTTTTTTTTTAATAACCCTAGTATAACTAAATGTTAAAGTGTATTCCTTGCACACCAAACATTAAATTAGAGTGTCTGGCATGCCACTTCTGAAAGGCTGCAGACTCCTTGATGTGGTAGATCCCTAACTAAAGGGAGATAACTACTCACTCAAGGGATCTGGGTCTTGTTCAAATGAATAAACTATCTGTTAAACATCAAGGTCAAAAATGACAATTTTTTAAAAAGCATTTTGCAATTGCAGGGAGCCTGGGCAAATGCTTTGCTTCTTTTATGTACTGGATGCTCTAATCGCCCTCGGTTTACAGTGAAGGATGGGGGTTATGGTTAGATAGAGGCATTTCAGAGTTCTCAATGCTGGAGGTAGACCATTTGTGGGTGAGGACTAGATCAATATCATAAGAGACTCTGTGTGGCTGAAAGGGAGGTAAGGAACATCCTGGTTGCTGAGGATGTTGATAAAATGGGAAGCCGGGGTATTCAAGGTGACATCAGACTATATAAAGTCCCCAAGAATAAGGGAAAAGATTGATGTGGGAGAGACTGTGAATAAGGAAGGAGAATGTCCTCATGGCCACAGATCTGAATAATTTTATATATCTGGAAAGAGAGAATTTCAGAGGAGAAGTTGCTAAATGGGTCTGGAAGTGGAAGTGAGAAACTTTCTCCTTGAGAAAAGAGCAAGAATGATCTGGGGTTGGGGGGTATGAGGGGTGGTAAAAAATTGCTGCTAGGATCTAAAGATGGTAATGTGTCTGGTAAAGTATAGGAAAGCTTTACTTAGGAGGTAAAGCTCAAAGGAGCAAAGACTGCTCAATGATGGTGTGCGGGAGGGAGTTGAAGTAGCAGGAGAGAGCCTGGAATATGCCTCCTTTCAGTCCAGCACCTGGAGTGTGGGCAGGGAGCAGTGAGGGGTGAGAGAAGATCTGGAAAGGGTGTTCAGAATGACAGTTCTGGAACCAGCAGGGCTTCTGTGATTATAAGGGAAGAGGTCTAACACTGGAATTCTATCATCATACTTAATTCCTCAGTACCTCACAAAAAGCCCTGAGTATAGTGGGTACTGATTAAGTATGTGTACATTGATTGACAATATGAAAGCCAGTTTGTTAACAAAAGATGAGGGTTCAGACAACACCATAGAAAAGGAGAGTTGTTCCTAGAAACTTGGGAAGAGAGAAAGAGTTGATTGTGGGTGGGGATAAGAGCATGGGAGTATTGGCAAGGGTTTTTTGCTTAGGCAAGCTCCAAATCACTCCTTCAGAGAACCAGAGAGGAGTCTTAGCTAGTGCTAGGACAACAGACAGGTCCCTTTCTTCCTAGTAAGCAACTGATCCTGGGGTAATCAGTGGAGTCCCACCTTCACGAAGATATTTCAGAAAGGTCTAATCAACTCTTGCCATACCTATCATGGATGGGGATGTGATTATAGAGAACTAGAAGGGGGAAATTCTTTCACTGACTGGGCAGCACCAGACTCCCAAGCTTGGCCCAAAACCCACCTGCCTTGGAAAAAGCACTAGAAGAACCAGGAAACCAAGCAAGCAGGAAGAATGAGGCAGCAGGGGCTATCTCAAGCAAATGACATGAGCACAGAGCCAGGGAGGTAAGTGGCTGAAACAGAACTAGGCTGACTACTACAATGAACTGTGATCCAGGCCCAGAAAGGCAAAAGTAAAATGTCACGGATAAGATTTGCATTGCTATGACTGCTGACAGGCTACTCTCTTCCCTTCTTCTCTGCAGAGAAAGGATCAAATGTTTGACAAGTTTTCTATTCACTTTGAACTCAGCTTCCTTGAAGCTAGGGACGTAGGTTTACTTCATTTCTTAAGCCTTTAAATGTGATAAAGCTGTTGGCCAACCCAAACCTTCTATGAGAACTTTACTTAAAAGAGAAATTTTATCTCAATTAAATATTTGGGAAAACGCCCCCCTATACCCCCCAAAAAGAACTTTACTTAAGGGACATATAAAGACAGGTGGACAGACAGGCTAGATAGATGATAGATAAAATGGACAGACATACAAATGGATGGGTAAAGGCGGGCTCAGGCTGGTGCTATGTCATAGATAACTGAACATGTCATGTTCACCAGTTCTATTTGGTAGTTATAAAGGTCAAAATTCCAGGTGAACAGAAAAGATGAGGGATGGCACCATTATTATTATTTTTTTAAAGAGTAAATGAGACTACCCTCAATAGCATGTTCTCTTAACATCTTACTCCATTCGTAGCTTCTGAAGAAGACTCACAAGTCAACTCCTCTCCTCTATTTGATATCCACTGCATCCCCCAACAAAGATGGAAAAAAACAGCAAATCAGCTCCCCCTTACTCCCAGCCTGCACTCAAGAAAGCATTGTTCCCCTAGGGCTACATGCACCAAAGCCTCTGGTTATGGTTCCACAGTCACTCTAAGGATGCATGCCAGAGCTCAGGAATATCATGCCAAGTCCTGCCTGCTGGCTGACCCTCCACACAGCCATCATCCCCCTCCTCCTCAGCTGCCATGATTCTCAGATGCCCATGCTGTTGCTGCAACTGAGCCAGATTCCAACATGTCTATTTCTCATCTTTTATATTTATAAAAGTGACCTATATCCATATCAAGGTATCCAATTATCTTGACGATATCTGCAAAGAATTTTTATTTCAGAGTCAAAGAACTAAATCAAAGTGGAAGAGAATACAAGATCCATGGTTTTTATTCTTTACTCATCATAAATATAATGTTTGCTTCATAGAGCAAAACATAGCTGAACAAGTTCTCTTCCAACAAGGGGTCTCCCACATATATATTTAAATCATATAAGATGTAGAAAAGTTGATAGAAGATAGATAGATAGATAGATAGATAGATAGATAGATAGATAGATAGGTAGATAGACAGACAAACAGATAGACTGATAGAAACATGAGATAATTTCATTCCAACAAGACAACAAGACATAAAATAAGGAGACAGTCACCAAAGGTACTCATTGTCATGAATAATAGTTTCAAATGGTAGTGAGAACCTTTATAAATGGTAGAGCTTTCAGAGTTTCCTTTCTGAAGATTCCACTTAAAAGCATTTTAGATGCCTACTAGGCTCCTGCCCTGGACTGGCGTATTGAGGGATGGGCGATAAGTCTAGTTCTGGGGGCATGCACAAAATACCACTGATGCAATTGCCTACATGACAGATGTTGGGGAACTTGCTCTGGAGGTAATCCTGATAACATGTAGAGGAAATGCCTTGGAGAGGCATTAGCATTTGTACTAACCTTCTGTACCAGTTCCAGTTTGCTAGCCACATGGCGAACAGCAACCTCCTTAACTTGCTATACTTGTGGAATCAGAACTAGGGACACGTTCAACAGCCTTAAGTCGGACTTGGATTTTATCTCATTGGACCTTTTCCCTTAGTTTGCTTCTTTTCCTAAAAGCATCTGTTAAAAGATAGTACCATTAAGGGATGAGGCCCTAGGTACTCTCCCCATCTGAGGGTAACATATGGCCCCATGAAAGCAGGCCTTTATCTAAGTGTTTGTCCTTTTTTTTTTTTAGATGAATCATATTAATCAGGAAGCTGTGACCTTGCAACTTGTTAAAGGTGAAGAGAAAGAGCTGTTCGGGAGGTAAGCCCATTCTGGGTTTTGCAGACAGCCTAGCATTCATGCCCCATTGGTAGCTGAAAGAAGGATTCATCTAACATTTGAGTATGGACCTGGTGGGATGTTAATGGAAATGCAGATTTAAAGATCTTCCCTGCCCCTAGGCCCTTTGATTGGCTTAAGAGACTTTGATTGACTTTAAGAGACTCTGAAAACCTTCCTTGATTTGAAAATATGCTCTGCCTCCTAATAGGCTGAATGTGGTCACATGGAGCCTGTGGTGGGAGGCTTGGTTTTCAGGAATGACCACACTTTGATGCTGTGTGATTGGGCAGTGGATCAAAAGGGTGGTTACATTCTCTGAGCCCAGAGAAGGCTATATAAGCCCTGAGGAGAGGCTTTGCTTTGGGGCTCACTTTGAGAAGTGTTGTGTGATTTGACCAGATGAGACTCTGGGAAGCCGTTGTTGAGAGCCCCCCAGCTTTGAAAACCCAGATGTTGATGCTTCCCTCTCTGGTAACTTTGATTTGGTATTGATGCATGTAATGTTGGGACAGTTTGGAAGCCTGTCTGATCTGTAAGTTCTGTAACTCTGAAGTTCAGGGTGCTGACCTTTTTCCCCTGAACTAGGTAATGTATGTTTGTTTGATTAAAGTAAGCTTGTTAACCCATTTTGAGTTGCTTTCCTTTTGAAAAGCAGATCTAAGAACCTGTGCTGGCAGTCACCCTGGGGATATTGGGGTGCTTGCTGCTACATGGGATCAATACTATATGGAAACTATGCCAAGAGTAAGATCATTCTCTCCAGTGACTGAGTTGATATGGGGTAGAGTGTACCTCTGAGGTTTGCAGAGAGGAAATGTTTATATTATTATTCTTGTAATATTTTTAAGTAAATATCCCTTTTCTAAAAGCTAATTGATGTTAATTGGTTTAATGAAACTCAAGTATTAGTCCCTGGCACCTTGTTGTTGTTTGTTCTTGATTCTCAAAGAGGAACATGACATCAGAAAAATGATGCCATGACTTAAAAGTGAATTGAATTTAAGTGAGGGAGGGCTTTGCAGTCACTAGCCTCACTTTCTCCTCCCAGTTCCTGGCACCTAACAGTGGGGTGAACACACCCATAATAGGGTGCTATAATCTAAGGTTACAGCATTAAAGAAAAATGCTTCAACACCTCATAGATATCCCTAGAACCCTGAAAGGATAGTAGTGGCCATCCTGAATAGGAAACAATGAAACCAGTTTGTACTTACCAAGCTAAACTTTGGGGACACAGAGATAGAAATTGAAGAGTTCCTGCCTTGAAGAAGTATACCTCATACTGGGTAGAAGCAATATGTATACAGAAGAGTAAATCCAAGATATGAAGGAGGGATGAAAGGAGAATAGTACTTCTAGAGCTCCAATTATATTATAAAGCAGCAGTCATCATAACCATCTGGTATTGGTTAAAATTTAGAGAGGTAGATCAATGGAACAGACAAGACCAAGGAAAATCAGAAACAATGGAACTCAATAACCCAGTGCTTGATAAAGTTAAAAATATAAGTTATCTAAGGGGAAAAAATTCCTTATTTGTTTAAAAAAACTGTGGGGGAAAACTAGAAAGCAGTCTGGCAGAAATTAGGCTTAGACTAATGTTTTACAGCATATTTCACAAGCTTTTCTGCCTTAATAGTAAAGATCAGACTGTCTGAAAATGAGAAGAGAAACAGATCACATGCCTCTCAAAGCTATGGGCAGAAGATGTATTCTTAACCAAGAAGAAATAGAGACAATTACAAAAAAAATTAACCTTGATTACATGAAACTTTGCTTCTGCACCAAGATAAGAGAAGTGATCAAATGAGAAAAAAAGATTTTATATCAAATTTCTCTGATAAGGGTTTGGTATTCAAGATATAGAAACAATAAACATATATGAAAATACATATATGTACATATTTGTGTGTGTATGTATATATGTGTATATTTGCCATTCCCCACTAGGTAAGTCCTCCAAGGACAGGAACAGTTCTCAAAAGAAGAACTGCAAAGTATTCATAGCCACAGAAAAGAATGCTCCAAATCACTCATAATAAAAGAAATGCAAATCAAAACAACCCTGAGGTTTTACTTCACATCCTGAAAATGAGCAAAGATGACAAAAAATGACAATAGTCAATGTTGGAGGGAGTGTGGAATGATAGGCACACTAATTTAGTGGAACTGTGAAATGGTACAACCATTTTGGAAAGCAATTTGGAATTATGTAAATAAAGTGACTTAGACACTCACTAGCTGTGTGACCTTGGGCAAGTCACTTAACCTCTGCTTGCTTTGAAGGCAGCTAAGTGCCTCAGTGGATAGAGGACTGGGCCTGGAGTCAAGAAGACTTGAATTCAAATTTGACCTCTTAGACCCACTAATTGTGTGACCCTGGGAAGTCCCTTAATCTCTCTTTGCCTTAATCAACTGAAAAGGGAAATGGCAAAACACTCTAATATCTTTGACAATAAAACTCTATATATAAAAGAGCTGGGCATGACTGAATGACTAAACAAGAACAGAAATAAGGTGACTAAAATGTATATACCCTTTGAACCAGAGACTCCATTACTGGGCTTAAACCTCAAGGAAGCTATCAATGAGGAAAAAAAAAGGCCTCATATACACCAAAATATTTATAGCAGCACTTTCTGTAATAGCAAAGGATTAGAAACAAAGCAGATGGGGAATGGCTAAATAAATTGTAGTACATGAGTGCAATGGAATATTACTATGTTGAAATAAATGATGTGTTTGATGAATACAGAGAAGCATGGAAAGTTCTACATGAACCAAGAAAACATGCAGAGTGAATACAATAATGCAAATGGAAAGAACTATACACCAAAAAATCAAAAGTTAGTATCATAAAATTATAAAGCTTAAGCATGACTAAAATGAAGAGATATGAGAGGACATCCCTAACCCACCCCTTTATGGAGGCGAGGGATTCATGGATGTTACACATTGCACATTTTTAGACTTTTTAAATCTATTAATCAGTTGTGCTGATTTTTTTTTCTGCTTTAAGAAAAATCCTGTTTGTTATATAGGATGGCTCTCTAGGAGAGGAAAGAAAAGGATGCTTGGGATAATGATGACCATAATAAGAAAGAAGCATCAATTAAAACTTATTTTAAAAAATACAAGATATGTAGAAAATAAATGCAAAATATTGGGATTAGGGGGTGAAGAATCAGTAAAGGTCTCCAACAGGAGTTGGTACTTGAAGACTTGGAGGGAACCAGCAATTTGAGAACACAAAAGAGAGTCTAGAGAGTATTTTAGACATTAGGGGATAGATAACCTATGTCACTGTATGATAGTGAAAATAGAACATTATATATGAAGGACATAAAGTATAACAATTTGACTTCAACATGGAGTACATGAGAAGCAATGTAAAATTAATCTGGATAGATTAAGTGGGAGCCAGATTGTGAAAAAAAACAAACAAACCATTGCAATGACTGCTCTAAGCCCCCAAATACTGCCCAGCCTCCTTAATAAGAATACATACAAGTTAAAAGATATGGACTTAATAATGAAAATGAAAATTGAATGAAATGAAAATGAAAAACAAAATGAATGAAAAATGCTTTATTCAAGTTAATGAATCACATTTGGATAAGTTTAGGTCATTAATATCTTGCTCAGGCACTGCAGAAAAATAAGCAGGATCCATAATTGAACAGGAAGAAGCATGGGCTCTATTACATTGGAGACACTTTCCAGAACATTCAATAATCCCAAGCTCTTTCCTGACATAAATGCTCTTTTTTTCAGATACTATTCTTTCAGATTGGTTTATGTGATAGAACAGGAAAATGATACATGTTGGAGATGATTTGGGAATATTGGAACACTAATGCATAATTGGTGGATTGGTGATCCACCATTCTGGAGAGCAATTTGGAACTATGCCCAAAGGGCTATAAAGCTGTGCATACCCTTTGACCCAGCAATACCACTACAAGGTTTGTATCCCAAAGAGAGCATAAAAAAACGGAAAAGGATAAACATTTACAAAAATATTTAGCAGCTTTCTGTGGTGGCAAAGAATTGGAAATTGAGGGGATGCCCATCAATTGGAGAATGGCTAGACAATTTGTGGTGTATGAATGTAATGGAATACTATTGTACTATAAGAAATGATGAGTAGGCAGATTTCTGAAAAAACCTGGAAAGACTTGCATTAACTGATGCTGAATGAAATGAGCAGAACCAGGAGAACATTGTACACAATAGCAGCAACATTGTGTGAGGAATGACTTTCTTAGACTTAGCTCTTCTCAGCAGTGCAATATTCTAGGACAATTCCAAAAGACTTATGATGGAAAATGCTATCCACATCCAGAGAAAAAACTATGGAGTCTGAATACAGATCGAAGCATACTATTTTCTCTTTTATTTTCTTTCTTGTAGTTTTCCCTTTTGCTCTGATTATTTTTTCACAACATGACTAATGTGGAAATATGCTTAATATGATTGTACAAGTATAGTGTATATCAAATTGCATGACATCTTGGGGGGAGGGAAGAAAGGGGAAAAAAATTTAGAACTCAAAATCTCATAAAGTAAATGCTGAAAACTATAAATAAATAAACTTTAAAACCTAAAAAATAAATTATTCAATCATTTTAATAAATCAATTTAATAAGTTAATAATAAAAATAAATTGAAATTTTATATTATATGAATTATATACAGTATATAAATTATGTATAATATATAAATTATATGAATAGAATTAAATTATTAAAAATAAATTAAAATCTAAAAATTTTAAAAATAATAAAATAAAAAATAATGTCAAAGACTCTCCCTAACTCTACTTGCACTAGCAGGCTGGAGCCCCACAGGGTAGCTGACAAATGCTCTCCTCTGTGTTCTAGGGGTAACCCTGTGCAACTATGGTTTCTGAAAGTGTTGCTCACGAGCCCCAATTAAGTGTGTTTGCCCCCAACTCAATTAGCTGGGCAATATCAATTAATTTTGATGAATATATTTACTGAGAAGGTACGGTAAAGGATAGAAGTTACAAATATCCCCCCAAACTGGGAGACCCACTCTTCCTCGTGGAGAATAGGTTCAAGCTTAATACTGAAGATCTCAAAGAATCCAAGCAGGGAACTGCAGTGGAAAAGAGCATTGGACTTTGAGTCAGAAAGCTCTGAGTTTGAATTTCATTCAGACATTTACTAGCTGTGTGAACTTGGATAAGTCATATAATCCCCTCTAAGCCTCAGTTTTCTTATTTGTAAAATGAGGATAATAGTACCTACCTTCTAAAGTTGTAAGTATCAAATGAGATAATATTTGTAATGAGCTATGCAAACCTTAAAATGCTATGTTAAGTGCTACCATAGTTAACGTAGGGCCAAAGGGTACTTTCTGGCCCAGGGAATTTTCTCCCTTTGTGAAAACCCACCAAGTTTACTACAGGGCATGGCACAGCCCAGTGTCTCAGCTGCCAAGTCAATTCATTGCGAAGTTGGATTAAGGAGGGTGATTTAAGAATTTTAGCAGGGGCGGCTAGGTGGCGCAGTGAGTAGAGTGCCGGCCCTGGAGTCAGAAGGACCTGAGTTCGGATCCGACTTCAGACACTTAACCCACACAAACAAAAACCTAGCCGTGTGACCTTGGGCAAGCTACTTAACCCCAATTACCCTAAAGGTGCGGCTAGGTGGCGCAGTGAGTAAGAGCGCCAGCCTCGGAGTTGGGATGACCCGAGATCAGATCCGGTCTCAGAAAATGAGCACCCACACATAAATAATGACTAGCCATGTAACCTTGAGCAAGTTACTTAACCCCAATTGCTTTAAAAAAAAAAAAAAAGAATTTTAGCAGTCAATTAAAGAACTTTTCATCACCACAAAGTAATCCAACAGGAAACCATTGGAGGTTACATGCATATGCTTTGAAGTAAAGGGAAAGACCCCTCCATTGACACTGTCCTGAAGCAGGCACACTAAACCTTCACATGGATCAGAATTTGTAGAGCAAATTGCACATGGTCAAAGGAATGGACCTTCCCCCATTATACGAGAAAATTGCTTATGACATAAGGTTGTTTAATCCAGTAGACATCCTTCAAAAGGAAACTTCAATCACCACCTCCACAGGAAGATTAGAAATAAAAATAAATTTTTATTTCTTTCCATCAGGAAACTTTCCCTGATGACAAGAATGCTTTCCAGCTCCTTATTCCCATCCCATTACACCTAAGCATGCCATTTGGTGCCAACTAATTCCACTCCCTCTTGAGTTTTTATAATTGTTAAATAGTAGATAACGATCACATCATTCCTAAGTAATTATTTCTTCCAACTCTGCATATTTTGATATTTAGATGTTTTCTTGTGACTCAATCCATTCTGCTGATCAAGGTATCTTCAACTGAGCTCAAATTTTCAAGTTCAGTCTTGTTTGGTTAAGAGACTCCATCAATCTCCTCTGTTCCTTGATGTAATGACTTTTCATAAGATGCCTGAAACAGTACCATGGTTATTGCTACTCCCTTGCATTGAAACTCTATTCATAATTTGCTTCCCACAACCCCTCCTTGGTTTCTTCACCATTACTCATCAACCTGGTCTATTTGTATATCAGAGTATTTTTACGCAACCTGTATTGGTTTTACCAGCTTTAGTTCCATTTTGTTGTTTTCATCTGCTATTGCTAAACTTTTTTTTTTAAAGCAATTGGGGTTAAGTAACTTGCTCAAGGTTACACGGCTAGTCATTATTTATACGTGGGTGCTCATTTTCTGAGGCCGGATCTGATCTCGGGTCATCCCAACTCCGAGGCCGGCGCTCTTACTCACTGCGCCACCTAGCCGCCCCTTTGGGACAATTGGGGTTAAGTAACTTGCCCAAGGTTACAGGGCTAGGTTTTTGTTTGTGTGGGTTAGGTGTCAGAGGCCGGCTCCAAACTCAGGTCCTTCTGACTCCAGGGCCGGCGCTCTATTCACTGCACCACCTAGCCGCCCCTATTTCTAAACTTTTTAATGACTATAATCATTATAACTATCCTCAATGATATTTTCAATTCCCACAAATTTATCCAAGATGAACTAGTAGGAAAAGCATTAAGCTAGAGTTCAGAGGATCTGGGTTCTAGTCCTGATGCTTCCATCCAAGAACAATATAACTTTGAGCAAATCACTGAACTTCTCTATGTTCCTATTTCTTTCTCTGTAAAAGTGAAAATAATAAACCCTTCCATGACCACCTGTCAAGCTATTGAAATAAGATAAAATAAAAGTACATATTAAAGTGCCTCAATTTGTAAATGGAGTTATACAAAGACTAAACTATACAAATATGTTGCTATAACAGACACCTCAAAGCTCAAAACATTCTGAGGATTCTGTTAAAAGGAAACTACCTCAAAAAGGAGTGAAAACAGATGCTTATCTAGTGACATGATGGAATTTATTCATTATTGTTGTTAAATTAATAAAAGCAATTCAATTCAGTGAACACTTATCAAAGACCATGAACAAAGTAATATGATGGACTCTCTATGAGGTGCAAAGATAAATGTTCCATGTGTCACTGGAGCTCCTGGAGCAGAGGCTTGGTGTTGCAGAGGCTAGGATTCATGCTTTAGGCAGGAGATCAGCCAGGAGACCTTCCCTATTCCTTCCAATTCTAATATATTCTAATAATAATCTGATAGATTAAATGTTCCATTTATTAAAGTGGCTCCAACCCAACTTATTTAAACAAGTTGATGCCAAACATGGGAAATGGACAAAAGAACAAACATTGATTCAGATCATTAATATTTCCTACAGAAGTTTTACTGATACTAATCAACCCAACAAGGAAACCAAAAAAGTCTAGAATCAACCTTAACCTCAGTACTTGGTCTTATTCATAGACAGATATGATGGCAAAAGGTTATATCAGTTTAGAATATAAACTCAATTTGTTAAATTTTTACACAGGAAGAAATTACTAGGTAATAATAGCACTCCCTAAAAATATAAGAAAGGGAAAAAACCTTTTCAGAAAGCTTGTCAGCCCAATGAAATAAAATCATTCCAGGTACATTTAAGGATAACACTGGAAGAAGGACAATCAAACAAACTCCCAAAATGGAAAAAAACCTATTACAATTTCTGTAACCAATTCCTTTTTGCCATCAATGACAGCAGAATTTCCATAGTTAACATCACAATTCTAACTATGTTACATGAAAAATAAGACATGATACTGAAGAAAATAAACTATGGCAAGAGAAGCTGGAAAGACCAGAGGAGGCTAATGCCAGAGATTTCAAAATTTTGAGATTGTTAGTGGAACAATTCTCAAAGTATCAGAAAAAAGAAAGACATAAAATACTTGGGGAAAACATCATGGGTCCTATTAACCCTAAACAACTGGCCACAGAAATATCAATATTTTTGACTCATTTGTTTACTTCCATATCTCTATAAAATCTTTATGAGAAAAATATATACATGCATTGGGAGCATAATTGATAAAAATCTGACAAAGGACAAGACTTTTACAAATGACATTCTATAATACACCATATCTTTACAGAAAATTATATGAATGGAATATACAACATAAGAGCCCAGTATGCTTGTTTGTTTAACTATCAAATAGCATCTAATTCAAGGTGTCTCACATGGATCTATCAATCATATAAGGTAACTTACCAGAATGTAACATAAGTGATAACCTTGCTTCCCTGGTCTCTCCCACACCCTACAATAACCTCAACCACCTAAGGTATAAAAGCGTGTTCTATCTAACTGTCTATAGACAGCCCATAAAGATCCTTTCTGCCCTTTGATATCTCAGCTGCTTTTACCTCCATGGGCCACTAAGAAAGCAGTACCATTTCTGGCAATGTTAGGCCTGGTCTTCTTAGGGCTTCTCAAATTGCAGTGCTAACAGAATGGGGGAAAAGGGTACAGAACTGGATATCTGAAAACACAGAATACAAACTTTCCCTAGGCTTAGGGCCAGGGCTATATTTCAATATATTAAATTTAACACAAAAATCCTTCTCTCTCTGAAAACAAAATGCTGAAGAGCCTCTCATATCTCATGGGAGAGAAGCAATACTTAAATGCCAACTTTTGAAGAAACCCTTCTCCTCTCCTCCCCCACCCTCACTTATTGCATTCTGGGGAAAATAATAAAGTTAACTACTATATATGCATGCAACCAATGGGGGGAGGGGAATGTGAAAGAGTTTCTGTCAAAAGGATTATAGTAAACTTTTAGTCCCAGCGCCTCACTGAACTTTTCCTCATTTTTTGGCACTGTTTGCTTTCCCCCTTGCTATGTTTAAGTCATGTCATCATATCAATAAAATAAAACACATAAAGCTTGCATTTTTAGACTCAGAAAAGAGATGTAGTCTGTGGAATAGGTATTACAGTACACAATTATGCATTTGGTGCCCTATGGCATCAGCTCCTAAAGACTTCAAGCCATAAAGCCCATCCAGCAGATAATTGTCTCCATACAGTCCATGAAAGATGGCTGTTGTTTCAGCACCCTCACCCCAAGCATGCCCCATCCCCTTTTCCTCCTCTGTGGTTTTTCCCTCGGGGATCATTATTGGGTTTCATAATTATTAGTTTGTGTATGAAAAAGGAAAGTCCAAGACTATAATTTCAAGCATATTTTAAAGAATACAATATAAAGGAAATTCAGCACAGAGACAGGTAACCTCCTAGAGTTTGTTTTGACCAATGTTCTACCTGTTTAAAGAGTAACCTGATAAGTGAGCATATTTTCCACCTTTCAAGCCAAAGCTCAAAAAGAAATGCTATTCTCTAAATTCACCATTTTACACACAACTTGAGAAATTTGAATTGTGGCCACAATAATAATGATAATAATAGTCGATATTTAGATTTTTTGTTATACATTTGTATAATACACTTATGGGGAACCTGGGTGGCACAGTGGCTAGAGTGCCAAGCCTGGACTCAGAAAGACTCATCTTCCTGAGTTCAAGTCTGGGCTCAGACACTTAATATCTGTATGACCCTGGGCAAATCACTTTACCCTGTTTGCCTCAGTTTCCTATCTATAAAATGAACTGAAGAAAAAAGAGAAGGAAATGGCAAATCACTTGGGTATCTTTGCCAAGAAAACTCCAAATAGGGTCACAAGGAGTCAGACATATGATGGAATATGATGGAACAACAATAAAAACGAAGGGCATATACTAGATTGACCTTGAGATGCCTTCTGGCTCTAAATCTATGAGGCTATGCTTGGCAAGTATCTCACCAGCTAGTGAGAGTCAGAAGGAGGATCTGAATCCAGGCTTTCCCAGAGCAAGGGCAGTGTTTGCCATGATATCATATTGACCCTCCTGAACTTCAGAAGTACAGTGAGCAGCAATGAGCTGCAAAATAAACAATTGTGAGAAAGGTGTTTCTATGCATAGATTTCTCTAAATTTAATCAATCAGTCAGCTAGATTTTGAGCAGCTCCTACTAGCCAGGTACTATACTGAGTGCTGGAGACACAGAGGAAGGCCAGAAACAGTTCCTGCTCTCCAGGAGCTCACAGTGGAATATGTCTGACTAAGGGCTGATATCTGATATCCTAACTGAGGGGCTTACTCCAGCGTAGGGAAGCAAGAACAAACCTAAGTTAGAGGGAAATAAACTAACAGACATTGCTGCTCAGTCCTGTCCTCTCTGTTTCTAAGATGAGACTTCTAAATGGATCAAAATAAGCTAAAAACGAATAATTCAAGGGTTAGGATTTCACCCAAGTTATCAAATTCTATAGAATGAATTTGCATCCTTAAACAAGTTTCTAATGTTAAAAGCATAGCAAAGGGGTGCAGTAGATAGAGGGCTGAGCCCGAAGTCAGGAAGGCGAGTTCCAGTCTTGCCTCAGACACTTGCTGGTTGTGTGACCCAGGGCAATTCACTTAATCTCTGTCTGCCTCAATTTCCCCAACTGTAATATGGGGATAACAATCACACCTATTTCACAGGGGTGATGTTGTAACGATCAAATGAGATACTTGTAAAGTGCTTAGCTCAGTATCTGATGCATAGTAGGTGCTTAATAAGGCCTTTTTCTTTCCCTGTTCACTTTGATAAGACAGGCCCTGTTCTCACCTGGAACCATCATTGGCACCATCCTGGGTGCTATAACCTATGGCCCATAACTCTAATTTCCAATGAGTCACTCATTGGCTCATGATCCCAGCTAGACTAATGATTGGGTAGTATTTTTTCTACCTAAAAAGTAAAATGATCCTCAGCCCCTCCCCTTAATCCCAATGCAAACATTCAGAGGATACATATTCCCACACAGAGAAAATAATCTTTATTACACTTCACTGAAAATGTAAAACCCAAAGGATTCACACCCAAGCCCCAAATCAAATCAATTCAAGACAATTTTCCTTCCTTCTAAGGAGCCCCATCTCCCCATAGGAACCTATACAGTCATCCAAATATATATTATCACCTTGTGGTGGAAGTCCTCCCTCAAAGGAAAATGCCCATGGGGTCCCACTGAATATGGACAGGGGCCGTCATTCCAAGCTTGTTCCTATATATCATGGTTTAGTTTCTTGCTGCTTCTCCATCTCAAGAGTAACTCTTCTTTTCTCCAAGAAATCTGGTTCCAAAACTCATGTTGAACTTCTCCACCTCTGCTGCACTAATGCCTGTGGCTGCTGCCATTTCTATGGTTATATTGTCTATCATGACAAGCCTGGGATGGGCTAGGGCATGGGATGGGATGGGATGGGATGGGATGGGATGGGATGGGGTGGATGGGATAGGTGGGATGGGAGGGATGGGCTGGGTTGGGCTGGGCTGGACAGGTGGAATAGCTGTGAAACATGCCTCTCTGGAGACTGAAAAAGTGGTTCTTCCACACTGAGTACCTCAACACAATATTAGCAATATGGATAATTCACTCTGCCATTCTGTCCCCAGTTGCCAAGGTTTTCAGTCACCAGAGCTATTCATAATGTTTATGGAAATAAAAAGAAAATGTCAATGCTGTAAAAGATAAGACACAATTAAAAGTCTCACTTTCATATGAGCAAATATATATTTAATACCATGTTAAATTGATCCATGAGATTTAGAAAGGATGAGTCATAGATCTTGCAAATATAACATTTTAGCACAACTATGTTATCTGTTTAGTAAATCTTTATTATACCTCTGTATTTCATAATGATTTACATAATTCCCTTTCACCCTGTTGAACTAATTCCTCTTTCTTACCTACCCAGACCTTTCTAAAAAAATTTAAACTTCAATTTGGATGCTTTTGCTCTCATGGAAGTATCAGCTAAACAGACTTTTATTTATTTAGGTAATTTAATAATAAAAAAGTTTCTATGGTTTGAAAACAAGTGCCATTTGAGCATTTTCTTTTAATTGAATGTTTACGAGTTGATATACCATAACTTTTAGATAGATTTAGTTTCTGCACTTATAGAACCATAATTTAAAGCATCATATCATTTTGCTTGAACACTTCCAGTAATAGAGAGCTCACTACTTTTTGAGGCAGTACATTCCAGTCCTAGATAATTCTAGTTATTAGACATTTCTACCTTATGCCAAGCCAAATCTGCATCCCTATAATTTCTACCCTCCAAAGTAATACAAAATAAGTTTCTTCCCATTTATATACACTAGTGCTTCAAATGTTTCCAGTGCACATGTCTAGAGGCTCCCTATTGTCAACAGGAAAAAATATCATCTCAATCTGGTCCCCACCTACCTTTTCCGCTTTACTGACTGCCCTTTATCTATATTATGTTTCATCCCAAATGAACTATTCTTTCCCCAATTTCATTTTATATTCTTTTTTTTCAAGCCCCAACCTATTTCATAAAGCCTTCCCTGAACCCTTAACTAAAAATTATCTCTTTATCTTCAAATTTTCTTATAGTATGTTATTCTTTGCCCTTATCACTTCTTACTTTGTATCATATCTTACCTTGTATCACACTTATTTGTATACACCTCCTAATACCCTGTAATAGGAATGGGAATTTGAAGATCTTCCCTGCCCCTTAATAGAACTAGGGGGGAGTTTGAGGACCTCCCCTCCTTTGAAAGTAAACTCTGCTCCCTAACAGGCTGAATGTGATCACATGGATCCCCTGATGGAGAGAATTTGCTGAAGGGTGCAGCAGAGCCCACAGGAAGCTTCCCTGCTGTGAAGATAAACTCTGCCCCCTCATAGTCTGACTGTAGTCACTTGGAGCCTGTGGTGGGAGGAGTTTTACTGAAGGGAAGCAGAGCCCACAGGAAGCTGGTTCAGATCTAGCTAGACTCTGGGAGAGAGAGGAGCTCAGGCAAGGAGATAGAGACGTTTGTGAGAAAATATTGATCTTGTATTGGTTTGTGGGAAGGCGGAAGAATGCTGTGGCTCTCAGCATTTTTATGGCTTCTGAATATCTTTGGTACTATAATAGAATC
The DNA here is from genome assembly GCA_011680675.1 of Gymnobelideus leadbeateri. Lineage (NCBI taxonomy): Eukaryota > Metazoa > Chordata > Mammalia > Diprotodontia > Petauridae > Gymnobelideus > Gymnobelideus leadbeateri. The sequence goes on along the minus strand of WOXC01002315.1, from coordinate 10,719 downwards.
AGCTTACTGGTTTTGGGATTCAGTTTTCTGGTGTCTAAATAAACCCTTCAGTTCTATCCTCTATCTGAAGAGTTTAGTATATTTTGCAATCGAACATCATGTGATATTTATAGTCACAGTCTTTATTGTGGGTGCTGTAAATATTGCACTGGTGCTACATACCCCTAACTGGATGCTTAGTTCAGTTATTGAGGACAGGGACTATGTCAGTTTCCATCATTGCATTCCTGGCACTTTGTATAGTGCCTTGAACATAATTAATTACTTAATAATAAATATGAGGTTAACTTAATTTATCATAGGATTTAAAGCTGGAAGAGTCCTAGAAATGATCTAGTTCAATTTCTTCGTGTTACAGCAAGGATATTAAAGGCCAAAAATAAAATGGCCAAAGTCACAGAACTAGAATTCAAACCCAGATATTCTTATACCAATTCCATCATCCTTTCCATTAGGCCACATTGAAAACAGTTTCATGTTCTCCTAAGACTTGTAGAGGACCAAAAGGTGGCACAGTGGATAAAGCACTGGGCCTAGAAACAGGAAGAGCTGAATTCAAAGCTGGCCTCAGTCACTCCCTAGATGTGTGACCCTGGGCAAGTCACTTCACCTCAGTTTCCTCATTGGTAAAATAAGGACAATAATATTAGCACATACTTCCCAGAGTTGTTATGAGCACGGTTAATTATTTTTTAAGTGACTGTCATATAGGAGGTTCTTTGAAATGCTTATTTCCTTCTTTTTTTTTCTAAAAACTAACTATTTTCAGTTTCCTCAACTATTCATTAGATGACATAATTTCAGACCCGTCGTTATCCTGATGGTCTTCCAATTTGATAACATCCTTCTTAAAGTATCATGACCTAGCCTCAACAAAATACTCCTTAATTGTTTAACCAGCACATAATACAATGGGATTAGTGTCTCCCTCACCTGGAAACTATATTTCTATTATTACAATCTAAGTTTGCATTGGATGTTTAATCAGCTTCATCACACTGTTCGCTCATATTACACCTTGAAGTCAATTGAAATTCCCAGGCCTATCTAAGAATTATCCATCTTGCACTTGTGCAAATAATTTTACGAACCTATATGTATGGCAAGACACATATATACATGCACATACATATAAACCCACATATATATGCATATACATACATATGTGTATATATATATGTGTGTGTGTATATATATATATATATATATATATGTATACACATACTCACATATAAAATTTATGTTTGTCTGTCTACACAGACTAGAGATTGAAGGCATACTACTAGAGACTTGCCTTAAGGTTGAAATTGGCCCATTAGTCCAGGGGTGGGGAACCTGCAGCCTTGAGGTCACATGTGGCCTTCTATATCTTTAAGTGCAGCCTTTGGATGGAATCCAAATATTACAGAAGAAAATAATTCAATTTTCAATCAAAAGGCCACACTTAAGGACTTTGAAGGCCATAGGTTCCCCACCCTTGCATTAGTCAATGACATTTATGGACTGTTGTTCAATTTCACTATACTGTAACAGTCTGTATTTCTTCATCTTACCCATGATATCATTCTATATTTGGTTAGGGTGCACGGGGTGCTCAGAGAACACTAGCACCTCTGGTGTTAGGGCTTTCCAGCCCTTTTCAGGGCTGCTCATCCCCCTGTAACTCAACTCTCACCTGTGGCTCCATGCAGCTGAAGCATGTAGAGAAACCACACCCCAGTAAAAATGCTTCATCAGTTAGGCTAAACCAAGTAACTGCTCACATGGCTAGGAAGGGACCAAGGCCAGCTTTGAATGCAGATATTCCTGGCTCTATCCACTGTGCCACCTTTTGGTCCTCTACAAGTCTTAGTACAGCATGAAACTGTTTTCACGGAAAGGATGATGGAATTGGTATCAAAATACCTGGGTTTGAATTCTAGTTCTGTGACTTTGGCCGTTTTATTTTTGGCCTTTAATATCCTCTCTGTAATATGAAGAGATTGCATTAGATCATTTCTAGGCCTCTTCCAGCTTTAAATTCTATGATAAATTAAGTCCACCTCATATATATTACCACCTCATAACCACAAACCCATCCATGAGCTGGAGGGGAGGGAGTTCCTACTCTAAGCATATGAAGACTCCCCCAGGAGAATGGTCTATTGGGAATAATTTGTTCCCAACAACTATGAAGGCAGCTGAAGCAGGTGCAATGAAGAGCTTAGAGCTTGTTCAGACACTGGAGGCACCAAGATCATCCACTGCATTCCAGGTCACTGCCAGTCATTTTGACTTTTATTTTGTCTCTGGACTTCAAGGACCCTGGAAGAGAGACTGAAACTGACAACTTTGTGCAGCTCTGCCTCACTGGAAGCCAATTCATGCAGGAGTCAAGACATCACCCTACGATGTCACTGTTCCTTTCATAAAATGAAGGACAAACAACAATATATCTGGCTAAATACCTTTCTAAAATCCTCATCTATATTCAATTCAGTTTCATGAAATTCCTTAAGAATGTATTGAGCACCTACCATTTAGTAGGGGCAGCTAGATGTTGCAATGGATAGAGTTTTGGGGCCTGGAGTCAGGAAGATACATCTCCCTAAGTTCAAATCTGACCTCAGATACTTACTGGCTAAGTGATCATGGATGACTCACTTAACCCTGCTTGCCTCAGTTTCCTCATCTATAAAATAACCAGGAGAAGGAAATGGCAAGCCACTCTAGTATCTTTGCCAAGAAAATCCCAAATGGGGGTCACTAAGAGTCAGATATAATTGAAAAACTGAAAACCACCTAACAATTAGACTGTGTTAGCCACTGGGTACATAAAGATGAAAGAAAAATAGTTCCTGCCCTCAAGGAAGCTTCATTTCTACAATGAAAACAGCATGTACATACATACATATGCATTCCTCTGATCCAGTAACTTTATCCAAAAAATCAATTTGGTATAACATTTTTGGTGAACTCATGTTTGATCCTAATGATCATCCTTTTTCCTTTACTAAATTATAACAATTTATCTGCTTAATGATTTATCCTATAAATTTTCAAGGGATCAAGTCAAGTCAAGAAACATTTATCAAGCACTGTACTAAATACTGAGGATATAAAGAAAGACAAAAACAATCCCTACTCTCAAAGAGTTAACATTTTAATGGGGAAGTAGGCATGCAAACAATTAGTATATACAAGCCATACACAGGTTCAGTTGGAGGTGATCTCAGAGAAAAGGCCCTACCTAGTATTATGGAGATCAGGAAATCTATCTTAGAGAAGATAGGATTTTAGCTGAGGCTTGAAGGAAGTTAGGAGGTGGAAGTGAGGGAAGAGTACACTGTGGGCATGGGGTACAGACAAATGCAAAACAGTCAAGAGAGATAGAACATCTTGTATAAAAATAAATCAAGGAAACCAGTGTCACTGGATCATAGAGTACTTGGGGAATAATGTCTGAGAAGACTAAAAGGTAGAAGGAGGCTAAGTTATGAAGTGCTTTAAGAGACAAACAGCATGTTACACTTAATGCTGGAGGTAATGGCCAGGGGTGAGGGGTAGGAAAGTGGAGGGGTGAGGTATGGGAGAGAGGTTTTGGACATGGGAGGAGCAGCACTAACATGGTCAGAGATTTTAGGAAGAACAATTTGACAGCTGAGTGAAGGATGTGTTGGAGGTGGGGGGAGACTTGAGACAGGAAGATCAACCATCAGGTTATTGCAGTAGTCTAGGTGTGAAGTGATGAAGGCCTACAGCATTATTATTAGCATATACAAGAGATATCTGTAATGGTAATGGGAATCTGAAGATCTTCCCTGCTCCCTAATAGGCTGAGTGTAATCAGATAGACCCTATGGTGGGAGGAGTTTGCTGAAGGGTAGAGCAGAGCTACAGGAAACTGGGAGTCAGAGCAGTTAGAGATGGAGGGAGGAGAGGACTTACCTAAGGGAGACAGTTAGGTTTGTGAGTAAATGTTGGTTGTTTGTCACCTGCTATGACAGCTAGTATTGTGTTGGTTTGTGGGAAGGGTAAAGGATGGTGTGGCTCTCTGCTACATTGTGGTATATTAACTTTTATATTGCTATGATGGATACCTTTTTCTGGTATTGGGATTTTTTTTCTGGTCTCTTAATACATGTTTTGCTTCTGTGTTATATATGGAGAGTCTGTTATATTTTGTGATTAAGCACTACACTGACATATTTACAATCGCCATCCATGCTATGAATATTATATTGGTGCTACAATGTCATAAAGGTAGACTACGTGGGACTTCACAATATGGGAGTGAGCTATAAGAGACAGTAAGAAGAGTACACTTAGTTTTCAAGCCTGGGTGACTGGGAGGATAGAGGTATCCCCTTCAATAATAAGAAAATTGGAAAGAGAGGGGCTGAAGTTAAAGAGACAAAGCATGTATATAGTGCCAGGAATTGTGCTGAAGGTTTTTTTTTCACAAAATCACCTCATTCGATCCTCAAAACAACCAAGTGAGTTAGGTACTATAAATATCCCTATTTTTTAGAGGCAAATAGAGGTTATATGACTGGCCCAGTCACTCAGCTAAAAAGTGTCTTGGGAACAGATTTGAACTCAGGTCTTTGTGATTTCTAGCCCAGTGCTCTATGCAGTATACCACCTGGTGCTCTCAGGTAAAGATGATGGGTTCAGTTCGGGATATGTTGAGCTTAAGATGTCAATGGGACATCCAGTTTGAAATGTACAATAGCCAGCTGAAGTTACAAGACTGCACATCAGGACAAAGGTTTGGGCTGTACAAATAGATGTTGGAATCATTTCATAGAGATAAAAATTAAATCCATGGTTCCTAATGCAATAACCAATTGAAATATTACAGAGGGAGACAAGTCAAAGTGCTGGGAGACACCCACCATTAGTGGATATAACCTGGATGAAGATCCAGCAAAGAAGACTGAGAAGGAGGCAGACAAGTCAGTAGAGAACCAAAAGCAGTGTCACAAAACCCTAGAGACAAGAATAAAAGGAGGAAACTGTCCAGAGCTACAGGGAGGACAAGGGTGAGGATTGAGAAAAGGCCATTATATTGGGCAACCAAGACATAGTTGTGGGGGGTAGCTACATGGCACAGTGGATGGAGCACAGGCCCTGGAGTCAGGAGGACCTGGAATCAGAAGGATCTGAGGTCAAATCTGACCTCAGACACCTATAAGCTGTGTGACCCTTGGTAAATCACTTAAGCCCAAATGCCTCTGAACTTTGAATAGTCAATTTCAGTTAAGGCTTGAAGCCAGACTGTAGAGTTCACAAGAGTGAAAAAAGCTGAAGTAAAGGCATCAAACACTGATGGTCTTCTCAAGGCCACAAAAAGGGTGAGAATATTGGACAGTAGTCAGCAGAGGTAGATGGACAGATAAGTGAGGGGGTTTTGAGGTTAAGGAAAACATAAATGTGTTTATAGGCAGTAGGGAAGCCAGTAAACAGGGAGAAACTGAAGAGCAGGCACGACAGAGAAAACAATTTGCTGAGGAAGATAGGATGGAGTGAGATCATTTACTTGTGCAGGTGGAGGGGGTTTTCTTAGCAAAGAGTCACCTTTTCATATGAGACAAGCATGAAGGAGGAGATAGTGGGAGAAGATGTCTGAATAATGTGAAATGAAGAGGAGGAGGAGGAGAATGGAAATGAAGGAGGTCTCAGTGAATGGCCTCAATTTTTTTTCAATAAAATAGGAGGCAAGGTTCTCACCTTAAAATTGGAAGCAGGGGAACCATGGAAGTCTTGAGGAGGGATGAGAAAGTCTGGAAAAAACACTAAGGTGAATGGGATGAATCAATTAGGGAGTTGTAAAAGGATTGCCTTACCACAGTGAGGGCCCAGGTATGATTATGTAACAAATCTTAGTCAAATCTAGTTGGTATAGTATCATGAGTTTCTCCAATTCACTTCAGCATATGAGAGAGAAAGCAGCATATGGTGGGAGTAATCCAAGGCTCAAGCTAGGCGTAACAAGGCTAATCCTACTGATGTGTAATTTCCAGAATCTAAATTTTCCACACATTTGAAAATTGGGGGGGGGCTGAGCAAAGATGGCAGAGTAGAAACGGCTCATCCAAGCCACTCTGCCCCCAGATTCCCCCCAAACTATGGAAAAGGGGACTCTGAACAACTTCTGGAGCCCCAGCACACACAGAACGACACAGAGAAGCTAACCTCCTGCTGAGGACAGCCCAGCAGCCCTGCAGGAAGGACCAGCACAGCGGTCTGGGACCTGGCAGCATGCAACACGCAGAGCGCAGGAAGTGGAGCCGAGCAGAGCCCAGGTCCGAGTGAGCCGAGGTTTTAGCCCCAGGGTGGCAGGGCCAGCAGCGGGCTGGAGGAACCCCAGAACACCAGCAGCCATGGCGACTCCAGAATTATCAACATAGACTTGCCTAGGACAAAGTAAGAGGTTAGTGTCCTATGGACTTTGGGACCTGTATTTGGGGGAATGCGTTGGCTCCCTCCCCTGGAGGCTAGAAGCCACTGAGGAGACACGGCATTTTGTAGTTTTCAGAGGCAACTCCAGCTCCTGGCCTGCGAATCAATTGTAGGGAGATCCAGTGATCAGTCTTGGGGAGTAATCGCTCTTGCTTTAACCTCCCTGGATCTGGATTGTGATCTAGGGTGGAAGTCGTGGGTGGGTTTACAGCTTGCCAGAAACGGAAGTTGCCCCCCACACCTTTGGGAGGAAAATTCCTCTATCTGGCCTTAAAGCCATAGTGTGGCAACAAGCCCAAAAGTCAGGTAATCAAGTGGCAACATGCCAAGGCAAGGGAAACAGAAAAATACAACCCTAGACTCCTATTTTGGGGGCATAGAGCAGGAAAAGGACTGTGAGGTGAGAAGTCCTGCTCCAAAAGCCCCAGGGGAAAACAAGAGCGGGTTGCAGGCCAAAGAGGACCTTAAGAAGGACTTTAAAAATCAAATAAGAGAAGTGGAGGAAAAATTGGGAAGAGAAATGAGAAGGATGCAGGAAAAGTATGAAATGAGGGTCAACAGCCTGACTGAGGAAAACAACACCTTAAAAAATAGACTAACTCAAATGGCAAAGGAGGCCCAAAAGGGCAATGAGGAGAAGAATGCCTTAAAAAGTCGAATTTGCCAGATGGAAAAGAATCTCAAAAGTTCACTGAGGAGATTCATTCCTTCAGAGTTAGACTGGAGCAAATGGAAGCTAATGACTTTATGAGAAATCAAGATGCTGTTAAGCAGATCCAAACAAATAAAAGATTAGAAGGCAATGTGAAATATCTCATGGGAAAAACCACTGACCTGGAAAATAGATCCAGGAGAGACAATTTAAAAATTATTGGACTACCTGACAGCCATGATCAAAGAAAGAACCTAGAAATCACCCTTCAAGAAATTCTCAAGGAAAACTGCCCTGATGCTTTAGATCCAGAGGGCAAAATAGAGGTTGAAAGAATCCACCAATCACCTCCTGAAAAAGATCCCAAAAAGAAAACTCCCAGGAATATTACAGCCAGGTTCCAGAATCCCCAGATCAAGGAGAAAATACTACAAGCAGCCAGGAAGAAACAATTTCAATATGTGGAAACACAATCAGAATAGCCCAGGACCTGGCAGCTTCTACACTGAGGGATCGAAGGGCTGGAATATGATATTCCAGAGGGCAAAAGAACTGGGAATGAACCCAAGGGTCACCTACCCAGCAAAACTGAGTATTTTGTTTCAGGGGAAAATATGGTCATTCAGTGGAATAGAGGACTTTCAAGCATTCTTGAGGAAAAAACCAGAATTGAATAGAAAATTTGACATCCAGACACAAGAAGGAAGAGATGCCTGAGAAGGTAATCAGGGAAAAGAAATCAAAAGGAACTTATCAAAGTTGAACTATTTACATTCCTATATGGAAAAGCAATAACTGTAAGTGATGATATCTTTCTCACTATGAAAATAATGGAAGAAGGGTGTGTGGTCATATGAATACATATGTGAATGTGTGTGTATGGTTACAATTATATATGGATAGAGGGCATAGGTTGAATTTGTTGGGAAGGGAGAATACTCAAGGGATGAAATTATGAGGTGAGAGAGGAAAGTGGCAAGGAGATAGGAAAAGACAGATGGGGTAAACTATCTCATGTAGAAGAAGCAAGGGGAAGTGGTTGCAAGGGAGGGGGAGAATAGGAAGGAAGGCAAATCACATCCTCATTGAATTTGGTTCAGGAGAGAATGACATACATACTAAATCAAAATATCTCACCTCAGCAAGAATAGGGGAAGGGGGATGGAGGAGCGATGATGGATGGGGGGAGGCATCCTTGGGGGGAGGGGAGGTTGGAAGTACCCACTATAGAAGAGGACAGGATAATGTAGGAATGGACAGGGTGAGGGTGGGATGAGTGGGAGGAATTATAAGCAGCCTTGTACATTATATCTGCTATGATAATGTTTTGCATAGCTAGACATGTACAACATATACTGAATTACTTATCTCCCAGAGGGAATGGGTAACAAGGGAGGAAGGAAATGGATCTGAAATTTGAGGTCTTAACATTAAATGTTTCAAATATATATAAATACTATTATTAATACTCTGTTGCTTATAATTGGGAGATAAGATGTGCAGGCATTGGGACACAAAGATTCACCTTTCTCTAATGGAAAAGTCGAAGGGGGTATGGGAGAAGGTATGGGAGAGAGCAGATTGGAGGAAGCGATATCTTGTGGGACTGCTATTCTGGGAGGCTGGGTAGGGGAATAACGGGGGGAAAATGATTGTAACTCAAAATCTGGCGGAAATGAATGATGTAAAACAGAAGTTAATAAAGCATTTGTTTAAAAAAAGGAGGGAGGTGGGAAATTGGGATAGAATTTTTACAACTTGTGTCTCTGATAAAGGACTCATTTCTAAAATTTCTAGAGAATGGAATCAAATCTATATGAGTACAATTCATTCCCCAATTGATAAATGGTCAAAGGATATGAACAGGCAGTTTTCAGAGAAAGAAATTAAAGATATCTATAAGCATATGAAGAAATGTTCTAAATCACTATTAATTAGAGAAATGCAAATCAAAACAACTCTGAGATACCACATCCCTCCAGTCAGATTGGCTAAGATGACAAAACAAGAAAGTGACAAATGCTGGAGAGGATGTGGACAAATTGGAACACTAATACATTGCTGGTGGAGTTGTGAACTTATCCAACCATTCTGGAGAGCAATCTGGAATTATGCCTAAAGGATTATAAATAATCTCATACCCTTTGACCCAACAATACCACTTCTAGGGTTATATCCCAAAGAGATCATAGAAGAGGGAGTAAGACCCATATGTACAAAAATATTTTTACCAGCCCTTTTTGTGGTTGCAAAGAATTGGAAACTAAAGGGGTGCCCATCAATTGGGGAATGGCTAAACAAGTTGTGGTATATGAATGTAATGGAATATTATTGTGCTATAAGAAACAAGGAGGTGACAGATTTCATAATTACCTGGAGAGACTTATACAAACTGATGCTGAGCAAGAAGAGTAGAATCAGAAGAAATTTGTATACAATCACAGACATACCATATCTGTGATGACCAACTATGACAGAGTGGACTCTTTTCAGCAATGCAGTGATATAAGTCAATCCCGAAAGACTCAAGAAAGTGAGAAATGCGCTATCCAGAGATACAACTAGAAAGAACTGAGCCTGAATCCTGATGGAAGCAAACTAAATGATCTTTTTCTTTTTATTGTTTGGTTTTATTTCTTCCTTACCATCTTTCATCCCACCTAGTACAATACATCTTTGTAATTGGAATAATGTCTAATATGAATGCATTTGCATATCCTAAAAAATAAAATAAAATAAAATAAAATAAAATAAACTCACATAGCAGGATCGGGTCAGGGCCTTGGGATATCCCACAACAGACCCATTCCTAAGACCCCAAAATTTAAAATAACTCTACTGTTGAGGTATAATGTTAGGCAGGCCCAGAATAATAACAAAGTGGGTTTTATGGTCAGGGTTCTCTGTGGATGTTATTGATGAGCCCGACTGGGTTAACTCCTTAAACCCAAGCACACTGGTGCCTAAACCTTTCATGTACAAGACCCTCTTTAGAACAAAAATTCTGCAAGCTCCCCAAGATAGTAGTTACATTCACTCTATTTTGCTGGAGCTAAAGAGAAAAAATGACAATTCTTAGTGGATTCTAGAAGTCCATTCAGTAATGCCCTGGTGCCCCACAGGGTTGGAGCCTATGTGAGAGAAACACTCACAATAGCTTGTTTTTAGCTTGGGTAATGGGAATGGGAATTTGAAGATCTTCTCTGCTGCTTAATAAGCCTAAGGGAATTTGAACACCTTCCCTGTTTTGAAAATATACTCTGCCCCCTAATAGGTTGAATGTGAACACATGGAGCTTACAGTGGGAAGAGTTTGCTGAAGGGTGGAACAGAGTCCACAGGAAGCTGGGAATCAAAGCAAGCTAGACACAGTTAGGAGAAAAGCACAATTCTGAAGGAGACAGACAGGTTTGTGAATAAATACTGGTCTTGTGTTGGTTTGTGGAAACGCTCAAGGATACTATGGCTCTCTGTGCTGTTTTGTCTTATTAACTTCATTGATGAAATCGGCTTACTGGTTTTGGGATTCAGTTTTCTGGTGTCTGAATAAATGTATGGAGAGTTTCTTATATTTTGTGATCAAGTACCATGCAGGTATATTTATAGTGACTGTGGGTGCTGCAA
>WOXC01002314.1:110000-319044 GCA_011680675.1 Gymnobelideus leadbeateri | reverse complement strand
TAGCCAGGCTCCAGAACTCCCAGATCAAGGAGAAAATACTCCAAGCAGCCAGGAAGAAACAATTTCAATATTGTGGAAACACAATCAGAATAGCACAGGACCTGGCAGCTTCTACACTGAGGGAACGAAGGGAATGGAATATGATATTCCAGAGGGCAAAAGAGCTGGGATTGAAGCCAAGGGTCTCCTACTCAGCAAAACTGAGTATCTTGTGTCAGGGGAAGATATGGTCATTCAGTGGAATAGAGGACTTTCAAGCACTCTTGAGGAAAAAAACAGAGTTGAATAGAAAATTTGACATCCAGACACAAGAAGCAAGAGATGCTTGAGAAGATAATCAAGGAAAAGAAATCAAAAGGGACTTATCAAAGTTGAACTATTTACATTCCTACATGGAAAAACAATAACTGTGTCTGATGAAACCTTTCTCATTATGAAAATAATTGAAGAAGGGTATATGGGCATATGTTTACAGGTATACATGGATAGAGGGCACAGGTTGAATTTGATGGGAAGGGATGATTCTTAAGGGGTGAAGTTAAGAGGTGAGAGAGGAAAATGGCAAGAGGAGATGGGGAGAGACAGGGTAGGGTAAACTATCTCATGTAGAAGAGGCAAGGGAAAGTAGTTGCAGAGGAAGGGAAGAATAGGAAGGCAAAAAGGCAAAAGCATATTCTCATTGAAGTTGGCTCAAGGAGAGAATCACATACATACTAAATGGGATATCTCACCCTGCAGGAGAGTAGGGGAAAGGGGGATGAGAGGAGGGATGATGGAGGGGAGGGCATTCTGGGGGAAGTACCCACTATCAAAGAGAGACAGGATCAAAGTAGGGAATGGACCAGGTGGGAGGTGAGATGGGTGGAAGAGAAATATAAGCAGTCTTTTACAATATATCTTCTATAGTAATGTTTTGCATAGCTATATATATATATATATATAACACATACTGAATTGCTTATCTTCTCAGAGGGAGTGGGTGACAAGGGAGGAAAGGAATGGATCTGAAAATCGAAGTTTTAAAATTAAATGTTTCATAAGATGTCCAGGTATTGGGGCTCAGAGATTCACCTTGCCCTGATTGCAAAGTCGAAGGGGGTATGGGAGAAGATGTGGGAGAGAGCAGATTGGATGAGGGGATATCTAGTGGGACTGCTTCTCTGGGGTGGTGGGTAGGGAAAAAATGGGGGAAAATTGTAACTCATAATCTGGTGGAAATGAATGATGTAAACCAGAAGTTAATAAAGCATTTGCTTAAAAAAAAAAGAAAATACAAACAGAAATTACAAGCAGACAAAAAATACAGACAGAGAAAATAATGCAATTCAACAGACCAACAGACAAGGCTTCTAGATATCTGACGATTACATATATACATAGTCACCAGAGAGAAGCACCAGTGTCTAGGTTTTCAAAATCGGGGGAGGGAGAGTCAATGGTTACCTAGAGTCTCATCTGGCCAAATCACACAATTCTTTTTTTTTTTTAATCATTTGCTTTTATTCAAGCGCAGTATAGAAATGTGACCTCATTTTGATACTAAATAAATGCTTTGAAACAGGTAACATGGTTATTATACTCTTGAATAGGAATTTCCTTAGCAGATTTTCCTCACCTTCCTATACTCTGCTTTCAAATGCTTCTTAAGAAAGGTGCTTATTGCCTTTCCCCCAAGATGGCGCTGAAGGAGAAGAAGGAAGTCGTTGTCCCCCCAAGACAGAAGCCAAGTCCAAGGCCTTGAAGGCCAAGAAGGCGGTGCTGAAGGGTGTCCACAGCCACAAAAAGAAGAAGATCAGAACATCCCCCACCTTCAGGAGACCCAAGACCCTGAGGCTTCGAAGGCAGCCCAAATACCCTTGGAAGAGCACCCCTTGGTGGAACAAGCTCGATCACTATGCCATCATTAAGTTTACTTTCACCACTGAGTCTGCTATGAAGAAGATTGAGGACAACACCCTAGTGTTGTGAGGACAACACCCTAGTCTTCATTGTGGACGTCAAGGCCAACAAGCATCATATCAAACAGGCTGTAAAGAAGCTGTATGACATTGACGTGGGCAAGGTCAACACACTGATCTGGCCTGATGGAGAGAAGAAGGCCTATGTCCATTTTGCTCCAGACTACGATGCTTTAGATGTTTCCAACAAAATTGAAATCATCTAACTTCTTGTATCCAGCTGTGTCCTGTTCCACCTACAATAAAAAGTTTTCCAGAATAAAAAAAAAGTGCTTATTTACCTTCTTCTACAAAGAAGGAATATACATTCAAAATTTAGTGTAAACCTACCATGTAACTGCCACCTAAAAACGACAAAAAGTACAGCATCATTGTTAAGGAACAGTATGCTAAAGTCTATTGTGGAGCTTTTTAGCTTAGCTAAAACTTAGAAACTCCAGACTCATCTATCTCAGAAATGTTATTAGAAAAAGATCTTCTATCATATATCTCTGAGCAAATGGGAATGCAAATCTCACAATTCTTCCGATAAGTGATTCCCTTAAGCAAAAGCCTCACCTCAGGTTCAAAGGCCATCACAACCTTCATGACCCACTGCCTAATTACAAAGTAACAAAGGTATGGGCATTCCTCAAAAACAAGCCTCCCCTCAATCAAGCCCTTCTTCTTGGGTTCTACTTGAGGCCCATTAAGGGGCAAGGAAGATCTTCAAATTCCTTAGGTCTATCAAGGGCCAGGGAAGATCTTCAAATTCCCCTACCATTACAATGCTCTACCTCACCCTACATATTCATTTATTTGTGAAGGTTTGCAGATACCACCTTCCTGTGTTCCACAACTTCCCTCTCTCCATTCATATAACATCTCCAGTTTAGGCCTTCGTCACCTCTTTCCTAGAATAATGCAATAATCTCCTAATTCACCTCCCCAGCTCAAGTCTCACCTCTCCAATCCATTCTCTATATAACTGCCAAAATGATGTTCCTTAAATACAGGTCTTAATATGTAACTTCCTTGCTAATAAATTTCAATGGGCACCTACTCCTTCTAGGTTTAAATGCAAAATCCATACACAATCTTCTGTTTGGATTTTAACATGGTGCCTTTCCTGAATTATTTCATAGTATTTCCTTCCACATGTTCTAATAGTCCAGCTAATTTGGCCTTCATGCTATTCCTCTCACAGGACATTCCAGCTATCATTTCAGTCTCTTTGTATAGGCTATCTATCCATCATACCTGAAATGTACTATCTACTCATCTTTACTTCTTAGAATCCTTAGATTCCATCAAAGTTCAGCTTAACCACTCTTTCTTATAGGAGAAATGCCATGATCACCCCAGCTGCTAGTACCTCCCCATCCAAAATTCTCTTTTATTTATTCTGTATTTATTCCATATCTACTTAACACACGTAAAGAATGCCTCCCTGTATAGAATGTAACATAATGTAACAGGTAGAGCTTTAAGGAGCTTTAAGCAAAATGCTATCTGTCTATTTATCTAACCATTTCTCTATCTATCTATCATCCTCATAACAATTCTGAGAGGTAGATGCTATTAATAATTCCATTTTGTAATAGAGGAAAGTGAAGCAGACAGAAGTTAGGACCACAATTCTAGTAAGTGTCTAAGACTGGATTTGAACTCAGATCTTCCTGAACCCCAGTCTATCACCCTATCTACTTTGCCATCTAGCTACCTAACAGAAGTCCCCTTCAGGCAGAACTGACTTACTTTTGTCTTTGTATCTCCTGGGCAATATCATAATATCTGGCACATAGGATGTGTTTAATAAATGGTTGTAGATTGATGGATTGATCTAGCCAACTGATGAAAAAGAGTTAAATTTTATGAATTGTACAAATGAGCAAATGAAGATATGAAGGTGATCTGACTTTCCTAAGGTGATAGGATGAAAGCTCCAAATACAGTGCCCTTTCCATGTGTCCACAGAGACATAAGTGAGTAGTGACTTAAAAGAGTCTATCTTCCCTATTCCAAATATGCAAATTTTGAAAAGCAACTCTTTTTAAATATGAAGTACTTTCTGTATGATTTGCACATTTCTCTTTTTAAAAATGGCAGTTTTCTTTTAAGCCAATCATTAAGCAAGGCTGCAACTTAGTTTTATGTTCATTAAACCAGTGACTGGCACTGTTCCATGTCTGGCTGATGAAATGCTGAGAAATATGGTCCTAGGCTGGCTGAATATACATGATGCTATCAAGCATTGCTGCTTGGTGGCATTAATATTGCTATTATTTATTATTTACATATTTAATGACCTTATTGATATTATGCACTGTTAGCGCTACTAATTATAACACAATAAACATAATTTATAAACATAGTTTATGGTGATACACATAATCAACCATTAGTGACAATACCTGAAACAGCTGCAGAGGTTTTTTTTCTCTTCCTCACAGCCTATTTCATGTGAGGGCCATCATCATGGAAAAAGGCTCTTTTAATATATATTTTCATGCACTGGAAATAGACTGTAGAAAACAAATTTGATTGTGTGTTCAGAACAGATTTAAGGGAACATTTGATGGGGATGGTATATTTCTTTCTTCCTGGAAAGTCACAAAAAGTAATTGCTCCCACAACCCACTCCCTAATGTGAAAGATTTTCCAGCAATGTTAGGATCTCATATCTGGGGTCAGAAAGTGATCTGGGAACTGTGAGACACCCTAAATGACCTGCCAGTAACAAATGGGATTACCTACCAAAAAAAGGATACACACTTGATCATATAAGGATGTGTGAGTGATATGGAACTGGGGCAGCCAAATGTTGACTTTATTAGACACAAATCATCTATCTGGAAGACCCATATTCAGAAAACTGGGAAGTAGTGGTTAAAACAAACCAGGAACCGTCAGGCCAGATTTTTTACATCTGTATCTGATTTATCATACTCAAAGATGTGACCTAAGAGTCAGAAGATTTGTTTTAGCCCATGTTCCAGTACTTGTTTATTATATGACTTTGTTTTAAGAGTAGCTGAATATCAAGAAATCTTGTTCCTTCCTGCCTTTCTTCCCCTTATCTCTCTTCCTGTAGTCCTTCTCTCCTCTTTCCATAGCCACTGGACTTCTGGCACATAGTAGGCTTAATAAAGGTTTATCAACTAACTCACTGGATTGGTCTTTTTCAGTACAATCAGACTTAGAAGGAATCCTCTGAGGCAAGTCAGTCAATGGATAAACATTTATTAAGCACCCACTATATGCCTGCCATTTTGCTAAGCAAATGACTTTTAAAATACCATTCACTCCTGACACAATCTAACATTTCCCTGGGCAGACTCAGGGAAAGTGATCAACACATCAAATATTCTAGTTAGAATCCTGAGATCAATTAATCCTACATATTTTTGACTATGTACCTAGCAAATCCTTTTAGCTAATCACTTACCCTACTCCTCTAATCCCTATCATCATGAATTAGAATCTCCCTGGGCATTTATTTCTTAACTCTGAGTTCCTCTCTCCTTACCTCTCATTTCTTATTGCTTATTCCAATGGTACCATGTCCTTCTGCTTGTATTTTCTATTATGTCTGTTGGAATGGAGTGCTCTGATATAACAAACTCCCTTTAATATGTATTTCTTTATGTTATATGCCTACCCACTAGAATTATTTAACTTCTCACTTTTTTTTCCTGAGGGTCACCAGATCCAATGCCATCCAATGCTGGCCACCCTCTTCACATCACCCAACTCATAAGGCCAGGAGAAGATGATAGCAAAATTATTTTCCCCATGCGCATCCATGTATAAAGAACTTGTGGCGACCTTTGCAAGCAATAACTCTCAAACTTGGGGTAAAAGGAGTTAAAGTTCATCCTGATTTATTTGCAAATGATCATAAACTTAGGACACAGTGACATTCTGTGAAAGGCAATGTGGGGTAATGGGTAGAGAGCTAGACTTGAAGTAAGGAAGCCTTTGGGATTCAAATTCTTCTTCCACTATATTAACTGTGTGGCCTTGCCCAATGACAGGCCTGTGAGAGGGGTTGCTGCCCCTTACTTTTCCTATTGTGAATCTCAAGAGCTGGCTACCTGAGTGCCACAAATCCCAGTGGACTGGAGAGTTGAGTCTAGAAATCCCTCTTGGTGTTTCCTATGGGGTATAGGCCATATACAACTCTAGCAAAATAGCCATAGATAAAGGCTAGCTGCTTAGAACTAGGATTATAGTTCTAAGGATTCCTCCCTTCCATGCAGTGGGGGCGTGCCAAAATGCTTCAGATAAATTGGAACGGGGTTAGCTTCTCTTACTTCTATGAGGGACAGATAAGTTGGGATTATATCAAGTCCTTACTGATTCTTTGGATCTATTACATAATGCCTGGACCTCTCAAGTACATTAATAGCTTTTAGAGATATATAGTGTAAGCCCAATTGAATTATTACATAAACACTTACTCAACCTTTTTACACAGTCAGCATGCATCTGTGTCTACTACATAGATGTCTGGGAGTGAAGCAATAGGGACATAGCAGTTTTACTAATCCCTCTCCACCTCCACCCCCACCCTCCACCTACAGGAGTAAACTGATAAATGTTTAACAAATGGCTCTCTGAACACACACAACACACTTTTTAGTTTCATCTGAATTAACATTTTTTCCATCACTGTAGAAAATCATGAGGACAATACCTCCAGATGACTTGTTGTTGTACAATTAGTTATGTCTTACTCTTTGTCAACCTGTATAGGGTTTTCTTGGAAAAGATTGTGGAGTGGTCTGTCATTTTCTTCTGCAGTGGATTAAGGCAAATAGAGATTAAGTGATTTATCTAAGGTCACACAGGTAAGGCCATATTTGAACTCAGGTTTTTCTGACTCCAGGACCAGTGCTCTATCCACTGAGCCACCTAGCTGCCTCCCATTTATAGCGTTTGCCAACTTCTGAAGTTTAAATGCTCATACTGAAAAATGTAAAAATCAGTTCTCAAAAATCAGGGAGCTGCCTCCTATGCGCCTCCATTCTGCCAGTGTGACAGCACATTGGTAGAAGAAGTAGAACACCTTTGGAAGGGAAAACCCATATATGCCACACAGACAGCTAAGTCTCATAGTGATTAGAGTGTTGAGCTTGAAGTCAGTAAAATAAATTTGAATCCTACCTCATATACTTAATCCTATGTGACCCTGGACAAGTCCAAAAACCCTTCTCTACCTCAGTTTCTAACTCAATAAAACGGGAAGAATAAGCATCTATATCACAATCTATATTGTTGACAGGATCAAACTTTGTATGTGTAAAACATTACAAACCTTAAAGCATTACATAATGTTATTAATAGTCATAATATTAATAATTACAACAAGCTGTAGGTGTGATATCCTCCACGAACCAAAACTTTATCCTTGGGTCTTAGCCTAGAAGATACTTATTGGTGCCAGATTTAGTTTGGACATCTGATTGCCTTTAGCCCTACTGTAGCTCTGAACTCCTGAGTTCTGATGATTGGCCAGCCTCAGCCTCTCCCAGCAGCAGGAATTACATTCATGGACTCCCAATCCAAACAGCTCTCCACTACTGAGACAATTCTGTCCAAGGACAAGAGCATGATAGAGAATTGTGTAGCCACTGAAAATAAATTTTCCTTCTCTTTAAACACATCAATTAAACACTGTCTCTGCATTTCTGGATACCAGTGCAGATAGTCAGATTAGCCCTCCTTTGCTTTTCCTTGCTTACCTGTATTCCTTAAATTACCATGCTAACAGCATCCCCCCATATCATTCTTTCACCCAAGCAAAGTGATCAGGGTTGTTCCAGTTAGCTCTAACAAAATCTCCTAATCACAAAAGGAACCTTGAAACCTATTACTTCCCATGTGTTGATCTCAGGGCCATGATCTTTCCAATCTTAGGGTAGCACCTTTAGACTTCTGTCTAAAATCCAAAATATCTTGCACTTCCTTCTCCTCTCCTAATTGTATCTACACAAGAGAAGACTGTTGTCATTGCTGCTCTGTAAACTTAGGGGAATCTATTGATTTGAGGTAGGAGGCAAGAAAGACTAGGTGAATCATTTCTGTTTTAGTCAGTTCCAACTCATAGATCACACAGTTAGGTTTGTAGGATGATGGGATCACAGACTTAGACCCTCGAGTCTAACCCCTTCACTACGTAGAAGTAGCAACTGGGGACTATTACGCAGTGGGAGGGGGGCTGCCCAAAGTCACACAGGTGGTATCGGAAGCAGAATTAGAACCCAGAGGCAGAATTATCCGGTTCCAGAGTCAATGTCATGCTGCCTCCCAAACTTAAAAATAATGAATAAATAGGAAGAGGTTTACGATCTAAACAGATTTGCTATGCATGCAAATCTTTGTTCCTATGCTCACATCAAAGCCTGAGTAGCTCATATTCCCATTTACAAATACTTTTCCCAATTTCTTCAAAAATGACATTTGTTGAATCTCTAGTATATTGACTAAGTACTTATGGGAAAGTCATAATCTCTCCTGAAAAGGTCAGCTTTCAAATGAAGAATACATAGTATTGTTGTGGCAAGACGACATTGAAAGGAACTGGGTCCAATCCTGCTATAGGTATAACAGATGAAATTTATCTATAGATATAGGTGAAATGATATTGAAACTATCTGATGACCTGATTTGCATATGGCTAGTGGCCTGGGGATAGTAGTCTGTGATGAGCTGGAAGTCTAAGACTTTTGGAATGCCTCTAAAATTTAATAATGAATTTTGGGGCTCTCTGTGATATGATTTGTAGTGAGTTGATAGTTTAATGGTTTCCTTCTGAAAGTAAGGTACTGTCCATGGAGCAGATGGTAAGCTAAGGTATGGATCATAATGGCTCATTTTATAGAAATTATCTAGAACTTTTGAGATAGTAAACTTTTTTCAATGTAAACTCTACCTGATATGATCATATAGGCACCATTTGATGGTTTATAGGAACTCCTTACTCCTCAGAGATCATCTTGCCTATTAGCACATATTCTCCAGGCTTCACTATGGACATTCTCTACTATTCCACAAAAATCTCTTCATCCCAGAAGCAAACACCAGCCCTGGATTTCACATATCAGAATACCCTACAATCCTGTGGCCTCTCCATCTTATTGGATAACTTCCTTCCCCCACCCCTCAACCCCCATATATAGAGAAGGCCTAGGCTTCTCATGTTCTGATCAAGAGGATGTGACATGCAGATTGCATTTGAAAGGTTGTCTTACATTTATTTCTAGGTCCAAATTTTAAAGCTGTTATAAGACCCTTTGTCAGTTCCATTTGGTATAGATCCAGGTTCCCTGGACACCATCCAAAATATCTAATATCAGCAGGCCTGAGTAGTGGTTATGAATCTTTACTTCATTTATACCTCAGTAATTGATGCAAGGGCACAGCTTGCCTTCCTTCTTGGGAACAAATAAGCAAAAAAAATGCTCCTGTCAGTAAACTCTGGATGAATATATTAGAGTTCATTTTATAGAATGTATTCTAGTATTTTTTTAAAAAATCTCCTATTTAAAACACATTTATCTATCATGTATGTAATATACTACATCAAAAGTCTATGGGTCAAATACAAGTTTTGAATCCAGCAGGAATTCCTTCTTTTCCCCAGCCTCTCATCTGCCCCTATATGACCATAGTCAAGGTAGAAGCCATGTATATCTCTTTAAATCCACCCACTGCCAGCTTTATACTCCCTCAGTCACAGGAACCCCCAAACCACTTCACTTATAGTCAACAGACTCTTAGTAAATACTTAAGGGTTTAGGCACTGTCCTAAGTGATAGTGACTGGTTGGTTGGTTGGCCTTTATTTTCAAAGAAGACCAAAATGACATCACTATGCTTAAGTCAAATTTTAGTGTGAGAGAGGCAAAAACAGTCCCTTTCTTTTAAGGGCTTACATTCTAATGATGGAGACAACATTTAAATCTATATATACAAGATATATGCAGAATAGGAAGAAAACAATTTGAGAGGGGAAGGCATTAGTTCTGGAGGGTTCCAGTAAAGGCCTCCTACAGAAGGTGGGATTTGAATCAAGTCCTGAAGGTAATTCCAGGGGATAGATAAAGTGCTGGCCTTGGAGACAGGAAAACTTGAGTTCAAATCCTGCATTAGAAACTTACTGTATTATTACATAATATTACATTATCCTCCCAATACTGCTGTCAACTTTCTGGACTTCACAATCATGCTTCTTACTGTTACCTTATTTTGAAACTTCCCTCAGCACCTGAGGTCTCCTCATCCTGTTTATCCTACTACTTCTGCAATCTGCTCACCATGTTATTTCTCTCTGCAAGGTCTACCCTTTTTATCCCATTGGTGAGTTCCTACTAGAACCTCCATTTTGTGAATGGGCCAAGCCAATCTATCTTCATTCTCCTCCTGCCCCCAATTTTCTGGATGTCAAAATCAGATACCTTCATTTTTCACCCTACTACCTTTCAGTTCCCTTCTATGTATTGTCTTCTCCCTTTAGGAAGTAAGCTCCTTGAGGGCACAGACCATGTGTATTTGCTTATGTGCCAGATACAGTGCTAATACTGAAGATATAAATATAAGCAAACAACATAGTCTCTGCCATCGAGGATCTTACTTTCTAATGGGAGAAGACAATATATTAAAGGGATCTGAGAAGCAGTGTGATGGAGAATGAAGGTCCTCAGTATACAAGGCATTATTTTGACTCCAGAAAGCTGGGGTCAGTGGTAGAGATGAAAGCGAGAACATTCCAGACCTGGGGTTTTCTAGCCTCTGCAAAGGCATGAGAGTAGAAGATGTAATGTTAAATATGGAAAACAAAGTGTCAGAAAGTTCTCAAAGGACCAAGGAGTTAAGTTCTTTTGCCCCCAGTCCAAAAAATCCTCATTCTTGATTGAGTTTTTAGTAGGAAAACCCCATTGGGTGATAGGAAAAGGAAGGAAGAGGTGGTAATTATTTATATAATCTATCTGAATGGTCAGAAAAAGTACTGTTTGAACTTCAAAAGCCAAAGTCCATTCACTTCTCCTCCCATCCAGATAATCACTGACCTGCATTCTAAAATATATTGAATCAAATACTCAGGAACCACTGCATATCAATTTCTTCTCTTCTCACTAACTTTTCTACTCATTTCAACCTGACTTCTGACTTCATGAATGGAGTCAATGAAAGCTTCTCTCTCCAAAGTACTCAATATTTGGCTAAATCAAATGATCTTGTATTCATCTTTCTCATCTCTCTAGTATCTGGTACTATTGATGACCCCTTTATCATAGATGCTTTAGCCCCCGTTTTTCTTTTTGCTTATAGTGACACAGTAAAATTTAGTTTTCTCCCTACTTGTCTCATTACATTATATCAACATTTGTTATTGTTAGTCATTTCAGTCATGTCCAAATCTTTGTGATCACATTTGGGGTTTTCTTGGCAAAGATACTGGAGTGGTTTGTCATTTCCTTCTCCAGCTCATTTTACAGAGGAGAAAACTGAGGCAAACAGTTTAAGTGACTTGCTCAGGGTCCAAGGCTAGATTTGAACTCATGGAGATGAATTTTTCTGATTCCAAACCCAGTTCTCCATGCATTCCACCACTTAGCCATCCGCATACTTCAACATTTATCATAAATGCACATCTGTCTCTCAAGACACTATTTTGGCCTCTCTTCTTTTATATATATCTGAAACATTTAATGTTAAGACCTCGAATTTCAGAACCATTCCCTTCCTCCCTTGTCAACCATTCCCTCTGGGAAGATAAGTAATTCAGTATATGTTGTACATGTCTAGCTATGCAAAACTTTACCATAGTAGATATATTGTACAAGGCTGCTTATAATTCCCTCCCACCCATCCCACCCCCACCTGGTCCATTCCCTACTTGATCCTGTCCCCCTTCTATAGTGGGTACTTCCAACCTCCCCTCCCCCCAAGAATGCTTTCCCATCCATCATCCCCCCTGTCATCCCCCTTCCCCCTATTCTGCTGCAGATTGAGATATCCCATTTAGTATGTATATCATTCTCTCCCTGAACCAAATTCAATGAGAATGTGGTTTTGCCTTTTTGTCTTCCTATTCTTCCCCTCTCATGCAGCCACTTCCCCTTGCTTCTTCTACATGAGATTGTTTACCCTACCCTGTCTCTCCCCATCTCCTCTTGCTACTTTTCCCTCTCATCTCATAATTTCACCCCTTGAGTATCCCCGCTTCCCAACAAATTCAACCTATGCCCTCTATCCATATATAACTGTAAACATGGGTACACACATTCACATATGTATTCATATGGCCATACACCCTTCTTCCATTATTTTCATAGTGAGAAAGATTTCATC
Organism: Gymnobelideus leadbeateri; assembly: GCA_011680675.1. Classification (NCBI taxonomy): domain Eukaryota; kingdom Metazoa; phylum Chordata; class Mammalia; order Diprotodontia; family Petauridae; genus Gymnobelideus; species Gymnobelideus leadbeateri. The sequence continues at coordinate 306,749 of WOXC01002314.1, read as the reverse complement.
AGTCACAGTTATTGTTTTCCCATATAGGAATGTAAATAGCTCAACTTTGATAAGTTCCTTTTTATTTCTTTTCCCTGATCACCTTCTCAGGCATCTCTTGCTTCTTGCGACTGGATGTCAAATTTTCTATTCAACTCTGGTTTTTTCTTCAAGAATTCTTGAAAGTCCTCTATTCCACTGAATGACCATATTTTCCCCTGAAAGAAAATACTCAGTTTTGCTGGGTAGGTGACCCTTGGGTTCATTCCCAGCTCTTATGTCCTCTGGAATATCATATTCCATGCCCTTCGATCCTTCAGTGTAGAAGCTGCCAGGTCCTGGGCTATTCTGATTGTATTTCCACAATATTGAAATTGTTTCTTCGTGGCTGCTTGGAGTATTTTCTCCTTGATCTGGGGATTCTGGAACCTCGCTATAATATTCCTGGGAGTTTTCTTTTTGGGATCTTTTTCAGGAGGTGATCTGTGGATTCTTTCAACCTCTATTTTGCCCTCTGGATCTAAAACATCAGGGCAATTTTCCTTGAGAATTTCTTGAAGGATGATTTCTAGGTTCTATCTTTGATCATGGCTTTCAGGTAGTCCAATAATTTTTAAATTGTCTCTCCTGGATCTATTTTCCATGTCAGTGGTTTTTCCCATGAGGTATTTCATATTGCCTTCTATTCTTTCATTTGTTTGGATCTGCTTAACAGCATCTTGATTTCTCATAAAGTCATTAGCTTCCATTTGCTCCAGTCTAACTCTGAAGGAATGAATCTCCTCAGTGAACTTTTGAGATTCTTTTCCATCTGGCAAATTCGGCTTTTTAAGGCATCCTTCTCCTCATTGCCCTTTTGGGCCTCCTTTGCGATTTGAGTTAGTCTATTTTTAAGGTGTTGTTTTCCTCAGTCAGACTGTTGACCCTCATTTCATACTTTTCCTGCATCATTCTCAAGTCTCTTTCTAATTTTTCCTCCACTTCTCTTATTTGATTTTTAAAGTCCTTCTTAAGGTCCTCTATGGCCTGTAACCCACTCATATTTTCCTTTGAGGCTTTTGGAGCAGAATTTCTGACCTCACAGTCCTCCCCCTGTTCTATGCTTCAATCCTCTTTGCCCCCAAAATAGGAGTCTAAGTTTGCATTTTTCTATTTAATTTGTTTCCTTTGCCTTGGCATGTTGCCACTCAATTACTTGACTTTTGGGCTTGTTGCCACAGTAGAACTCTGCCACCAGACAGGGGAATTTTCATCCCAAATGTGTGGGGGACAACTTCTGTTTCTGGCAAGCTGGAAACCCACCCACGACCCCCCCCCGCCCAGATCACAATCCACATCCAGGGAGGTTAAAGCAAGAGAGATTACCCCCCAAGACTGATCGCTGGATCTCCCTACAGTTCGAAGGCCAGGAGCTGGAGCTGCTTCTGAAAAATACAAAATGGAGTGTCTCCTCAGCGGCTTCTAGCCCCCAGGGGAGGGAGCCGACTCATTCCCCAAATACTGGTCCCAAAGTCCATAGGGCACTAACCTCTCACTTTGTCCTAGGCATGTCTATGTTGATAATTCTGGACACCACAGCTGCTGATGTTCTGGGGTTCCCTCCAGCCAGCTGCAGGCCCAGACGCCTTGGGGCTAAAACCATGACTCAGGCGGACCTGTGCTCAGCTCCCCACACACTGTGTGCTGCACTGCCGGCTCCCAAGGTGCTGCGCTGGGCCTTCCGCAGGGCTGCTGGGCTGTCCTCAGCAGGAGGTTAGCTTGTCTGTGTCGTTCTGTGGGTGCTGGGGCTCCAGAAGTTGTTCAGAGTCCCCTTTTACATAGTTTGGAGGTAAACTGGGGGGAGAGTGTCTTGGACAGGCTGTTTCTACTCTGCCATCTTGGCTCCGCCCCTGGCCTCTCTTCTTTTTAAAAATATTCTTTTTGATTGATTTATCTACTTCTTAGTTCAGGCATCATCTCTGTATGGCTAAACTTTAAGCTAGGTTGAGAGGCACAGTTTCCAGGAATAAAAATGAGATTCTCTTCACTGTACTCTGCTCTGCTCAGACCCTTATCTGGAGTATCGTGTTCAATTCCTAGCACCATATTTTAGGGAGGATGTTGATAAATTAGAGAACATACAGGATGGTGAAGGGCCTTGAGATGATGCCATTTGTAGATCAGTTGAATTATATGGAGTAATATTTATGTGAAAAAGAGAAGACTCAAAGGAGATATGACATCTGTGCCTAATAATTTGGAGGACTCTCATGTGAAAGTGGAATTTTATTTAACAACTTATATTGTACACAGAGGGTAGACTATGACCAGCAAGTCAAAATGAAAGAAAGTAAATTTAGAGCTCTCCAGATTATGGTATAGGTTATCTTGGGATATAATGCATTTCTTCTTATTGGTATCTTTTTTTTTAAAGCAATTGGGGTTAAGTAACTTGCTCAAGGTTACACGGCTAGTCATTATTTATGTGTGGGTGCTCAATTTCTGAGGCCAGATTTGATCTCGGGTCATCCCAACTCCGAGGCCGGAGCTCTTACTCACTGTGCCACCTAGCCGCCCCCTGATTGGTATCTTTAAGTAAAGGAAGGATGATGACCTAATGGGAATAATGTATAGGGAATTCCTGTTCAGGTATGGGTTTGGACTAGGTCAGTGATGGCAAATGCAAATAGAAATGAGGGCCACTAAACTGTATATGAAGATACCTGGATGCGACTTATTGACTTAGAAAACAACAAATGATATTATCTATGTCTTACTGTATTTTATTCATTTTGTTAAATATTTCCCAATTAGATTTTAATCTGACACACTTTGAAGTGTCATAGGGCCATACTTAGGAGTTTTAGACTACATACATTTGATGGGACACATATTTGGCACCTTTAGAGTGGATAGCCACTGAAGTACTGTATGATACTGAGATTCTGTGATTCTCTGTGAAGTGTGAGTTTTTATTATAGTAGGTGCTCAATAAAAGGTTTATGAATGCTAAATTAATCTATGACTCAGAATCATGGTCTTTGACAGTTTATGTACTTTGATGGATTTCTGATTGCATCAGTCTAAGTCTGAAAAATGCATAAGATGCATTTATTCCCATACCCACCCCACTCTGGCTACTGCAAATGAGCATATAGTGAGGTAGCATCAGCACAGGTATGTTGGGAGGAAGAATAATAGTAATAGCTTTCATTCAAATAGCATTTGAAGGTTTACAAAGCCTTTTATATGTATTATCTCATTTGATAGTAATAATGACACAGGCAGATATAGACATGAAAATGAATTTGAGTCTAAGAAAGTCAGACAATAGTCCTAAAATTTTCAAAGAAACTTATTATGATTTTCTTCTTTTTTTAGTTCTCTCTTTTATAGTTGTTCATGGGAACTTCTGTTTGGATCAAATTCAAAACAGTATTCATAAGCAACCTCCAAATCTAACTAAAATTAAAAGTTTCATTAATCAATTAACTTTATCCACCAGCATGGGTCTCTCTGATCAGTACTACCTTTCCAGGTGGTACCAACCATTGGTCCTAATTTTTCTTCTGTTTTCTTCTAATCAAAATTGTAAATGTATTCACTTATATCAGTATCAGGCCTTAAAGATAGGAGTTACTGACCCAATGCAATCAAATCTCACCACACTGATTCATTTCATTGACCACTTATATAAATCCACCCTCTGTGCATATTTGCACATGTTCTTATAACTGACTCAAAGGAAACCACATCGAGGTTTTGTTAGAAGAAAATCTGGTGGAATGATTAAATGTAGGTAATATGTATAAAAATAGGTGTAGCACTACTTTTGTAATAACCAAGAACTGAAAACAAAGTAGGCACTTATCACAAATGTAATGGAATATGGTTCAATAAGAAACAAAGAATGTGAAGAATACAGAGAAGCAAGGAAAGACGTATCAGAACTGATGCAGGGTGATATAAGTAGAATGAAGAAAATATAAACTATGACTATAGCAATGTAAATAGAAATGACAACCACAAAAAGTATCAAAAATGATTAGTGTAACATTATAAAGAACAAAGGAAGAAAAAAGAGAAAACAATTCCACCCTACCCGTTTAGAGAGGAAGAAAGTACACAAGTGGTATTCATTGCATCTATTTTCAGGCTTTTCCAATGTATTAATCAATTATGTTTATTTTCCCCCACTTCTTTTTCTTTCCTTTTAAATTTTAAAGGATGCTATTTGTATATGATTTGGCAGGGGAGGAAGAAGGATACTGGGGAAATTATGTTTATGTAAAAAAAGACATCACCTAAGACATTTTTAATGTGGGTAATTAAAAGCAAATTTTATAATTATTTCTAGTAAAAATAGTAGTAACAATCACACTAGTTGTTATTACCTTGGTGTTATTAGTATACATGTATACTTCAAGAATTTTTGATACCTGAAATATTGTAGCAGCAAGCACCCCAGCATCCCCAGGATGGCTACCAGCACAGGTTCTTAGAACTGCTAAAGGAAAGCAACTCAAAATGTGTTAACAATCTTACTTTAATCAAACAAATGTCATTTACCTAGTTCAGGGGGAAAAGGTCAGCACCCCGAACTTCAGAGAATATAGAGGTTACAAGCAGACAAAAAATATAGACAGAGAAACAGATCAGCAGACAGGCTTCCAGCTGCCTGACCATTCATTAAGTCCATACCTAGTCAGTTACCAGAGAGGGAAGCACCAGCATCTGGGTTTTCAAAGCCAAGGGGGCTCAACAGCTGCCCAGAGTCTTATCTGGTCAAATCACACAACATTTCTCAAAGTAAGCCCCAAAGCAAAGCCTCACATCAGGGTATATATAGCCTTCTCCTGGTTCAGAGAATGTCATAACCCTCTTGACCCACTGCCCAATCATATAGCACCAAGGTGTAGGCATTCCTAAAAACCAAGCCTCCAGCCACAGGCTCCTGTGACCACATTCAGTCAGGAAGGTTCTCAGAGTCACTTAAGCCTATCAAAGGGCCTAGGGGCAGGGAAGATCTTAGATTTCCATTACCATAACAAATATCTACAAAAAAGGTTACAAAGTCAATCTTCCACAAAAATGGATGGCAAGCCCTCTGTCTTGTATCTGTTAGTCTTTGTGAGTTGATGTGACTGAAAATAAAATTATCCCTCAGTATTAGCCATCTGAGCTTAACAACCTGGTCCATGAACAATGGATAGATAATATATTTCTGGGTAATTACAACAGAATCCTTACCAGATACTAGCACTTGTTGAGCATGCACTTAATTGGAAGAGTCTTCAAGGATCCAAGGTCTTTTCAAAGTCAAAACAGAAAATCAGAGTCAAAATTTAGTGCATTTTAGCTAAAATTACTTTAATATGAGTTAGCTAAATTTTGAAGCACTTAACCTGAATGATGATGTGTCACCCTCACAAAAAACCTTTTGGGCAGCCAGTCTGAATATTTTATAGATGAAGGAACTGAGATCCAGCAAAATCAAATTTCTAGCCCAGGTTTTTAGCAATGATAGTACTCCCTCCATCAGATTCCAGGTATCATTCTCTTTTAGCTATACTATTAGGCTCTTTTTGATAAGAAACTACAATTTATTGACCTATTAATTTAGGAGAGGAAGAATGGCCACATAGTAAATCAATTTGGTGTTAGGATGATATGACTTCAAGTCTTGTCACTGATATGTATTGATTGGGTGACTATGGGCTAGCCACTTGACGTCTCAGTGCCACAGGCAATGTTCTAATACTCTCAGTAACAGAACAATTTGCCAGTCTACATTGGTAAAGGGAATTTACTCCTCCAGAGCCCATCAAACCACTGCAATCAGTGGTCTGGCCCAAAATTATTTAGAACTATTTGAAGGATGAGACTGCATGTAGAATATTGATGTATCTTTTCATGGATCTTCCTGGAATTCGGTGGGGAGTAGTTGTATAGAATCAGGTTTGACTTATATTAAATATTTCCGAAGCAAAACACAATTTGACTGGGATACAAATCTTGATTCATATTGACCTTATGAGGTATTCTTGAATAAGTACCAGATAGGTTGCTCATAAATTCAGACAAGACCTCAGTTCTTTTCATTAACTGCAGCATTCTGAGGAGATCACAGGAGAAAGGATAAATGAAGCTATACAGTATAATACTGAAGAGAAAATATGGATTATATCTGTTGCCATCATTTTTAACTGTAAAAACATTTGATTTTTTAAAAATTCTGCATAACAAAAATATTTCCAAATTCTTCACAATGAACCATTTGTTGAAACATATATATATATATATATATATATATATATATATATATATATATATATATATATATATATATATATGATGTTCTTTATTCTTCAAAGCTTAGGAGCCATGATCTCTTTTATATAGTTCTTTCTAAACATATAGATAACCAGTTCTCACCTTCTCATCCTGGAAAACTCTTATCCTTGTATTTCTTTAAATCCTCCACAAGATATATACCTGATGGCCAAGAGAGATATTTGACCTGCTTTTGAGAGGAAAGTAGGTGGTGCAGTGCATAGAATGTTGGGTCTGGAGTCAGGAAGACCTGAGTTCAAATGCAGATTCAGATATCATATGCGACAATGGGCAAGTCACTTAATTTCTATTTGCCTCAGCTTCTCAAACTGTAAATTGAGGAAAAACAATAGCACTTACCTTGAAGGATTGTTATGAGGATAAAATGAGATAATAGTATTTATAAAGAGCTTAGCACAGTGCCTGGCACGTAGTATATGTTATATAAATGTTTACTCCCTTCTCTTCCCTTCTTATTCATCTCTCTGATAACATTTGTTATACTCCTTCTCCTGAGCAATTCTTCTTTGGTAATGTGTCACAGCCCATACCTCTCCCCATGAGCCTTTCCATTCCACCTTTGGATAACACAGAACCCAAGTTCTTTAAGTACAGTGTTATTTCATGCTTTGCAACCATGTAGTATCACTGAAAAAGTGTTGGAATAGAAAAAGACAAAAAGTTTAGGTACTGATGCTCGTTACTGCATTGTACAATTTCTCAAAAGGAACCTAGCTGGATCTCTTCTTCCTATTTTTTCTAAGTCCAGCACCATTTTTCTCTATGGTGTCTGACCAAGGCACATATATTGATGACCACTCATCTGTTCACCTAACTGTATAATACCAGTCTAAAGAACTGCTATTATTTATCCACTTGTTTTATCACATGTGGATAGTTTTCTGAAATCTTTTTAATGCTTATGGATCTCATTTAGGTGTCTCTGCATTCTTCTAAGCTCTAATATATAATATTATATCTGCAATCAGGAGGATCTAAGGAATTTCAACATCTATAAAGAAGTTAGCTTGGCTCTGTGCTGGGTGTTCTCCAAGATGGTGGCAAATACCTTTGATTTATATCTTGTCGTTTAATGCTCCTCTTAATATTAGTAATCAGAAATTTATTTGCTTAAGTTATTTCTTTTTATCATTAAATGAATCTTGATTCTTTTATTTATTCATACAAGGTCCCCTTTGGAGGACAGACTTTTATTTTGATCTGTCCATTAAATTGATTTCTTTTGTTAATTTTTTATAGTGAATACACAGTAAAATCTTGAATCCCTACAATTCTCATTCAATTATGTAACTGTAAAGATGTGGTTTGCTTTACAACATCACTTGGAAAAGCCTACCCATTTCTTTCTCATTCTTCGGGCAAGGATACCCTCAAAAACTTTCAATGATATGTCAGAGATCACAAATTCCTGAAGTTCAAAATTATAATAATATATAACAACAAAGAGGAAATTTTAACTATTGTTATAATATAATAAAATATAAATCATAACAATTATTATTAAAACTTTTGCAGAGACACAAAAGTAGGTATATGGGATGACAGTCATTTCTATTGTCTAAGTCACTTTTGGGGGAATGATAAAGTTCAAGAATTCTTCTAAACATTTTAAAGTGCCTCTTTCAGTTACATTGAGACTCTGTCCCTCAGTGTTCTCACAATTGTGTTTATATTATCATCCTCTGTGTATACCTCATCTAGTCAGTTTCTTTTTTATCTTTGCTTTCTTTAGTGCTATTTTCATTTTCTCATGCTTTACATTTAGGACAGTGCTGTTAGAGCACAAGTGTGGCAGTTTCACTGTTGTTGATAGAGAAAATGGTAAGTTTTTTTTTTTTTAATGTTATTCATCTTTTACATTTTTCACTAGGTCATTGCACTCCTTTCCAGTTTTGGCTTTAAATGTTGGGGTTGAATTTATTTTTCTAACCAATCTTTCTATCAACTTTTCCCCCTTCCTTTGATAATACTGCTTGTAATCTCCTATTCATAGTTGAGAGGACAAGCATTTACTGAATAAGTCAGTTTCTAGGTTCTTTTGGTCTCCTCGTTGTAGCAGTTGATTTATTTCAGTTAAACTTCCTCAGGAAATGGTGTTGCTCTATCCTTTTATTCATTTCCCATTTTTTTTTAGCATCAAGAGCTTTTAAAAATAAGCCTGAGTTTTCCTAATGTCTTTAATTTAATGAAATTAATTAAACACAATGCTTGTAATTTGTGCATAAAGTCATGTAAAATTTTGCCTTCACCTCATTTGTTTTGTTCTAGGTAGCTGCCCATCTTATTTCCTTCTCATGTTGGATCTGCCTCCCACTTATTTAAAACCCCAAGCAAAACAGTCAAGGGTATTAATTTCATATAACATGAAAGTACCACTTACCTCTGCTGACCAAATTTACTTAAATTGAGTTTCACAGATAAGGATCACTGAAAATAACCCATTTAAAACTGTACTGAAGTTAATATCGAATGATTTCTTTGAAGAGAAAGTGTTGTAGGATCACAACCTTCTAAGCATTAAACCTAAAGACCAAAACTATTCATGAAAAAAAGAGAATTTCCAAAGATTTATGTCTATTATATTCAAGAGTAGCTTTGATTCAAGGTAAATTTTTTAACCTAAGTGTAATTATATGTAAGTACTATAATTTAATTACCATGATTCTCCAGCTATTGATTTCAGATAGTCATCTAAAGCCTACAGATATGGTTGTGTGAAGCTTGCAGTTAGTATCAACTGTTCAAATATCATCTGAGGGTGGTGTAAGGGGCTGGAAATGATGTCACACTTGGAAAAAAAATGAAGCGTAACACAAAGACATATAGTTCATTTTAATAGAGTGCTTATAAGCACTAGTTTGTACCTGCATTTATTAATTCATCAAAGTTCAAAATTTCAGGCATTATGGATATTAAGGGATACTGCTATGGCTTGCATTGAGTGTGTGATATTTATATTTTTGCCACAGTCGACTGACTGTTACACGAGTTCCAAGTGGAGGCTCATCTCCCTCCTGAAGGAGAAGATAAAGGGACAAAAATACCTCTCTACCCTCTGGCTCATTAGGAAGGATGAGGGGGTTTTCCTAAAGGAAATAGAAGCAATGATTCCAAAGGGGGAAAAAAGGTTCTGAGATGAAGGAGGGAATACTTTACCCTTGTCAGAATGATAGATAATGGAAGAGTGTTATACAGAGGAGGAAAGGAAGGGAAATGGCACTATACAATTAGAGTTTAAAAACAGATATGAGGATCTTGCTGAAGGGAAGACAGCTGAATGCTCTGAGGAGAAAGAAGCTACTTGTCTTTGCAATACTGTTATAGTGGAGCCATTGAACCTATTAGATAAGAGCATGAACAGAGGCACAAAATAAAGGATAAGGACAAATATAGCATTTGGGGCAGTTTGGTGAGGGTAAAAAGAAAATCAAAGAAGAGATAGAATTCCTTGCTCAAAGCTGATAGGGTGATTATAAAGGAAAATAGAATTATCTCTCATTTTGCTGCTCTTTTATTTCCTAAAGACAATGATTTTCTGTTTGGTAGCTATAGAACAATATGATACACAGGAAATTGCACCTCAAGATAACTGAGGATCTAGCAAGATATCATTTAGATCTTGAATGATTCCAAGTCACCAGAACTAAATGAAGATTATCCCAGGATACTTAAAGGAATTGCAGTTGCAGTTGCTGAGTTAATATTGATGATTTTTGAAAATGTATGGAGAATGGAAAAGATATGGGCAAATATATTTTCCTGATTTTCAAAAAAAGAAAAGGGAAAATTCTTTACCCTATTTTCCAACAATCTTGACTTTCAGTTTTGTCAAGATTCATTAGTAAAGGAACAATTTGGGAGCAATTAGAAAGGGGATTGTTAGGGACCAGCAAAGATTAATCAAGATTAATGCCAGATTAATCTCATTTCCCTTTCTTATAGGCTTATCAGGGTGAATACTATAATTACAGTATAACTGGACTCTAGTAAATTATGTGATATAAAGCATTTCATGACACCATGTAGAGAAGATGGAAAACTTTGAATGAAAGTACAGTTAGGTGGATTCATAATGATTGGATGATTAGGTCCCAAAAATAACAATTACAGAAGTTACCTGAACCTAGGATTTTAAGATCCTGTACTGGAAGCTTGAAGAGACCTTTGAAGGCCATTGAATCCAACTCCTTCATTTTAAAGATGAGGAGTTCAGAGAAGGTAAAGTGATTTAACCTCTCTGAAGTATAGAGAGATTAAGTTACATAGTGTCATCTAGCTAGTAAGCATCTGAAGAAGGTACTGAACCCAGTTTTTTGCTATTCCAAATCCTCTGTCCTGTTGACTTTACCATGCTACAAATGCAGGGTAGTATGGAATTAAGGGTTGATCCACAGATTACTATTTGTTCTTGTTCTGTTTGATACCTTAATTAATGACTATGATGAAAGCATAGATGACGTGCTTATCAAATTTATCTAGGCAAAAACCTGAAAGGGAGGGTTAACATCTTGGATGGCAGAATAAGTTTATAAAAAGATCTTCACAGAATGATGGCAAAACATAAAAAGATGAAATTCATCTGGGAGACTGTAAAGAACTAAATGCAGTTGAGTTTAAGGACAAAACAAAACAAAACAACTTCATTAGCACAGGGTGGGAACATTAGGGGAGATGTGGTCACTCAAAAATTACAAATAGATCAGGTTATAGTTCCTCTAACCTCAACATGAATTGACTTTGGGATGTGGCAGTAACATAGTACAATTCTAATCTATATCAATAGTAGAAGGATCAGAGTAATGAAGAATTAATATTCAGAAACTCTTTGCAATATTTTATTTAGTTCTGGGAATCATTTTATAAATGACTGATGGGTTGGATAACACCCAGAAAGGAAGTTAGGTAGAGCAATAGACAGAATTTTGGGCTTGTTAGGAAGATCTGAGTTCAAATTCTGGCCCAGACACATACTAGGTGTGTGACCCCGGAGAGGCCAATTAAGCTCTCTGTGCCTCCATGTCCTTATTTGTAAATCCAGGAATCTGGCCTTTAAATGGAATGGTTCAAATGGAATAAAACTTTATTACATAGTGCCAGGCACTGTGCTAAGCACTCTATAAATTTTATTTCATTTTGGCTTTATGGCCTAGATTACACTGTTGGGGAACCCTTGGCCTTAAGGCCACGTGTTGCCCTCTAGGTCCTCAAGTGTAGCCCTTTGAGTTAATCCAAACTTCACAGAATAAATTCCTTAATAAAAGAATTTGTTATATAAAATTTGCACTCAGTCAAAAACCTCACCCAAGGACCTAGAAGGCCACAAGTGGCCTTGAGGACTCAGATTCCTCACTGCTGGAAGAAGATTGCTTCTAATTTTAAATTGGTAATGCTATGAACCAATATGATGAGGGTACTCCTAACTAATCCACATATTGATAATGATTCATTGACAGATTTGAGGTCATTTTGCCTCAAGAAGAAACAATTTAGCAATAACACTATAGATATCTTTACGGATCTGAAGGCTTACACTGAAAAAGTTGAATCATTTTGCTTTGATTATCCCCAGAGACTAGAGCTAGGAGCAACTAACAGCAGCAAAAAGGTAGATTTTGGTGAAACATAAGGGGACATTTTCTGAACTAGAACTTCCCCAAAGAAGAATTATTTGCCTTGGGAAGTACTCATTTCTAAGTTATTGAAGGTCTCCAAATACCGGCTATATGACCACTTATGTGTTAAAGGTGTTGTAGAAAGGATTCCATCTCAGGTAACCCATGACTTCTGAAGTCATTTCCCACATTGAGATCCTCTGGCCACCATAATTATCCTCCTCAACATCAACAATGTGGAATATTTAATAACTGGTAATACAGTGTCCTTGACCCTAATCAAGGAATAGATGTTAAGGGCCTATTATGTGTTGGGGACTGTGCTAACTGCTTGGGATGCAAAGACAAAAATAAAACAGTCCCTAACCTCAAGAAGCTCCTGTTATAATTAAGGGGTGGCTTGTTCCAGAGATGAGAGGGAAGCAGGGATAGGGTATATACACATATAGGTAAATACAAAATCTATACCAATATGAAGAAATATCAGTATTTGGAAGCACTGGAAGCCAAACATAGGGAAAATCTTCATGTGGGAGTTAATAGCAAGGGGTTAAAGAGAACTAAGGATTTGGGGTGGGGTGAGGAGCAGAGGAATGAGGATGTAGGTCCTCTTGTTATTTATTTGTGTTTGACTTTCCATTTGGGTTTTTCTTAGCAAAGTTACGAAAATGTTTTGTCATTTCCTTCTCCAGCTCATTTTAAAGATGAGGAAACTGAGGTAAACATGGTTAAGTAACTTGCCCAGGGTCAGGTGACACAGGTAGTAAGTGTCTGAGGCTGGATTTGAACTCAGGTCTTCCTGACTTGGGTCGCAGCACTCTATCTACTGTGACACCTATCTGTAGTACTCTAGCTTGGTAAATGGGATCTTTATGTAGAAAAATATATATATTCTAAGTGTCAAGTAAGTGGTTGCAGACAATAAATTACATGAGTTCAGAAGGAAGAATTATCACTGGGCCCAGGGCTAGAATGGTCAGGGTGCTTTTGGAACAAAAAGGGTTTTCATGCTAGATTTGGAGAGATTAGTTAAACTTAAGTATATAAAGGAGCAGGAGAGAGGAGGGGAGACATTTCAGCGATGGGGAGAGATGGGTCCCAAGAAAGCAATGAGTAATCTTCAAGCAAAATCTACCTAGTCACTGGCATAATATAGAGAACATTCTTGTTCAGGAATGGATTGGTCTGTATGTCCCATGAAGTCCTTCTCACCTCTGAGATTCACAGACCCAGTGAATAGGCAACTAAATTAACAAGCTGTTTCTCCTCTTAGAGTTAAGATAGTTTGCAAGATCCTCTTGGAATCATGTCATACCAAACAATCCAGTTGAAGTGCATGCTTTGACATAACAGTTGAATCAGAATATACTAAATTGTGGTGTCAAAACCTGTCCAAAAACACTTTGTAAAGAGAAAACTTAAATCAATAGCAGAATTAGTACAGCACATCTTGAGAGAATTGCCTACTATAGGCAGCTTTTCCCATTTCACTGCTTTCTCTCATTGTTACTTTATCCCCCTCCCCCACCTTTACTGAGCCTCACTCTCCTATCCCGGCTTTGGCCTTGAATTCAGCATTTTTCTTTAAAACAAGTTTCAAGTGGTACAGACTGTTTTCTTCAAAGTTATATTAAGCCCTTTGGACCATAGTGATTTAATAAAACAAAAATAGAGTAAGCATCACTTCTGTCTCTAACAGGATAGGAAATGGTAGATAGAAAACAGGCACCAGTGGCAACAAAAGTATTCATGTTTTTGAGCCAATAAAATATAACAACACCCTGAAGATGGGGTTCTCCCCCAAAAGAAAAACATGAGGGAATCCCAGTAATTTGGTACCCTTTACTCAATCAGCAAATAACTTTAATTCTTGGTTATTATCTCAAGATGTGTTTTTCCCCTTGATTTGATTTCCTTGTGGTGACTGCAGTGTTTTGCTGGGTGAAGGATGGCTATTTCCAGAAATGACCCACATTGGTATTATATTTATTACCTCATAATGTAGCTATTGAAGTTTGGATGTTCACACTCTAAAGAGCTCACTGGGAAGATTTCTGCCTGTCCTAGAAATATGAGTGGACCATACACTATCCACAGGAACTTGGCAATATAAGTCCTCACAAAAACAGTAGGCAACAGATGTCTTCCCATTCTGTGAAATTCTTTCTCTCTCCAGTCCTTTTTTTAAAGTGGTGTTAAAATGCTTTTTTTAAAAAATAAAACTATGGGTGAGTTTAAAACTTCATTTAGGCGGCAGTGTCATTACTTTAGGAGCCCATTGTGCTGTTTGGCATTCATCAGCTGGAGGCAATGATGTTGTCTCATGAAGAGTTGAGAACTTGCAGGTTATCACTTTGATTAGCTGCTGTAGGCAACTGGTGGTTTCTGTAATTGCCTCTGCAACTCTGAAATGAATATACATTTTCTCTGACAAGGAAAATGTGGGAATTTGTGCTGGTAGAAGCTTTAGGTTCCTACAATGCCATGGAGATCAAATTAAAAAAAGGGAGTGAGAACCTGTTGCTATAGTGCTTCATTAATTAAACATTGATTTAGAAAATACTGGTTGGCATTGACAGGGTTTGAGATTGGTTGCTGGTAGTGTGGCAGAGACAAATCTTCAAGTGGGTTAAAATGTGAGTTTTCAAGATGATGATGATGATGATGATGATGATGATGATGATGATGATGATGATGATGATGTAGTCATTGAAACCCTGCCTCTTTAAAATATTCGAGGAAATTATGACATCCTTAGCCAGGCAATTGAATATCCTTCTTGAGTAATTATTGCGCAGTCTTTTATGTTTCAGCCTCAAGTACTATACTGTATTGAAATAGAGATGAAAATAAAGTCCAAATGATACTTCACTCTTTGTTGATGGAAGAGGAGGGGGAGAGGCAGCAGCCAGTTCAAAAGAAGGGATGCATAGGGCACATATGAGAATGTACAGTGCTGAGAAAAGTTCAGTCATGTCTAAGGATTAGCTGTTTTCTCTCTCAATGTTTCTTTCCATTACCCTCCCATTGTGATGCTTAACCTTGGCCTCATTTTTCCCTTCTGTTTTAAAAGAAGCATTTCTGTATCTCTAAGAAAAACCAGGACTGAAAGTTCCAGGTAGAGACATTTTAAAGATCTCCTGACTTCAAACACCAGCTGTATGTGCATTGAATTATGAATTCCAGAATTAACTAGCTCCAGAACTGGCTGGTTGACTAAGTAGCCTTTGGACCCTTTGAGCACTCCCTGGAGTCCCAATGATTCCAGAAATAGGTAGAAATGTCAGTATTCAGGGCAGGTGTATGCCATTCTTCTGCCATTTTGACAGTCTTGTTTATTTCACATCAGCCAGACACCTGATCTTGACCCAAAGTTGTCCTTGCAATTTGGAAGTCAAAGAAGCTATTTACCTCACAAAGAAGTAGAAACTTAATACTCTGATTTGCAATATCTATCTGTAAATTATTTTTAAAGCTTTGCAACACATCACAGCTATTCAGATTTTTATTTTATACAATTCTCAACTTCTTCCCTCTAGAATCATAAAAATCACCCTCTGTGTTTAAAGTTTTCTGATCTTTCAATTATATGATGGTTCTTGTTTTCCTTTCCTCTTTAAAACATCTTTAAAAATGAAAAGTCAAGAAAATATCATTTTCCAAAGCCAAGGAGATGAATGTTAAAACAGACATTTCACAGTTAAAACTGAAATATGCATATACATATATGTGTGTGTAGTATACACATGTATATATATATGTGTGTGTGTATATACACATGCACATGCATATATATCTATGTGTCTATATTTTTCTTGGATATTTTAACTCACCTTAGAGGTGATACAACCTTGAAATCTTGCAGTAGTGTATTGAATAAGACAATGTGAATTCCTATTCTCCCTTCTATTCAGAAAAACATATCTCCAAGGGTACAAAATTGAATTGTAAATTTTAGCAGTTGTATTTTTTTTGGAGAAAGGGGATATAGGAAGTATCCAATGAAGGCATTCAAGTCCTGTTATAACATTTGACCAATCCTTCTACCCATATTTCTTTTTCCTAAAATGTGTAACAATCCATGGAATTTTTCTATAGTGCTTAGAACAAAATTTTGAAGAGATGTTTAATAAATACTTTAACATTGTGATGGGCAGAGTTGACAGAGTCTTATTTTCATAATTTGTGGTTTGAAGAGAATTAGAAACCTCTGCCCCCAGAAACAAATCTATCTATCTATCTATCTATCTATCTATCTATCTATCTATCTAATCTATCTGTATGTGTATATATGTATCTGCTCTTCAGATACTTGAGAGTTTAAAATACCTGCACCTAACATTCTGGCTAAATTTTGCTTTCTCAAGAGGTCTCATTTTAAAGTATAAATGTTATTAGGCTTCAATAATGACTTGCACATAGCCTGTAGTTAAATTCTTGTTGGTCTGAGAATCCACTCCACACCTATAAAACTGGCAAAAACATCAAAAGGAAAATGACAAATATTGGAGGGGATGTGGGAAAGCAGAAACAATATGGCATTATTGGTGGGATTGTGAATTGGTCTAGTTATTCTGGAATGCAGTTTGGAACTATGCCCCCAAAGCAGGCATATGCTGGTAAATATTAAGTCAGCTATCCAGATTAAAAACAAAATTTGATAAGACACTTTTTAAATTCAATCTGTATTATTAACATTTTCCCATCACTTTTATAAGTCTATACAATGAATAAAAAAAAAAGTCAAGTCCTAATTTGAAGCATTTGTTGATTTCTAAGCACATACTAAAAAAATTAGCAATTGGCTCTTATGAGGAGAATCAACTTGGCTCCAGTACATTCCTGACAAAATCATTAAATTGTGCATAACCTTTGACCCAGTCATACCACTTCTAGACCTATAGCCTATAAAGATGAAAGGAGAAAAAAAGATCCATAGGTATAAAATATTTATAACGGCTCCTTTTGTTGTAGCAGTTAACAGGGGGCTAAGAATGACTGAAAAGGGGCATATAAATGTAATAGTATATTATTGTGCCATAAGAAATGATGAAATGGACAGTTTCTGAGGAAACTGAGAATGCCTGTGTGAACTGATCCAAAGTAAATGAACAGAACCAGGAAAGCAATTTCTATATTGACAATACTATAAGGAAATACAACTTTGAAAGATTTTAGAACACTGATAAACATGATAATCCGTAATTCTAAAGGACTGAATAGGTGGTACAGGCACCACACCTACTAACAGAGAGACAATGGATTAAAAATGCAAAATAGAGATATATTTTTGGACACGGTCAGGGGGTGAATTGACTTGATGGACTAGTATGTTGTTAGTGGGTTATTGTCTGTTTTTGTTTATTTATGGAGAGATGGGAGAAAGAGTACATGCCTGTTAATTTTGAAAATAAAATTTTTTTGGGAAAAACAGATTTATTGATTGATTAGGCTATACGTTATCTTCTTTAGAAGTCAACATTTTAGTAAGTAAATGCTCTTACGAGTCATCACACTCTGAGTGACTAATACTTGAGTGTATTTCATCTTCAGAGGAGAGATAATATGGAAACATCAGGCATGTAGATTAGAGTGGGAGGAGAGAAAGGCTGCTAAAGAGGAAAGGGGTCCAAAAAAGGGCACATGAGGAATCATGAAGGAAACATTTGCCTACCTCTTGGACTCTTTTGCTAGGGCCAGCACCGGACCTAATAAAAAGGATCTGGAGCTTAATGTACTTGTACCTTAGTGGATAAGGTACTACAAATTCAGACTGCTTACTTAAAATCATAAAATGTTAGAGAGGGTAAGGATTATAGAGATATATACTAGCCCAATTGGTTAATTTAACAAATGAGGAAGTTGTAAATCAGAAATATTAAGTGACTTACAAGGTTGCAGTCAGAGCTGAGACAAGAACCTTGGCCCAGTTTTCTCCCAAAGTTCAGTGCTTTTGTGATGATTTAAGCTTTTTGGCCAGTGTTTTTGTCTAGGGCCTTCTTATAGAACTACAACAAAAATGCTTTGGGGAAAAGGCTATTTGAGGGTAGAGACAATGTTTTCTATGCTTGTCTCCCCTAGCACAGTATCTTGATCAATAAATACTTGTTGAATGAATGACTGGAAAAAATGGCAATTTTTGTGCATAGACCTTTCTAAATACTGAAAATGTGAAGCCTAAAAGTTATATAGCCCAGGGTACAGTCTAGATGCTATAGTAGTGTGCTTACATAACTATCAATCCCCTGTACAGAGAATTGCTCCCATGGGGTTAGCTACACCTGCCAATCACTTCCAGCTGCTAGCCTATCATGGAACAAACATGGGACTCCATAGTTACCTCTTCTCCCTTCCAGTCCAGAAAAATATGCATTGTGACAGAGAGCTATCTCAGTTTGCAGTATGAGCCTGGAACTCTAGATACTTCTCCTAATCTTTGCTGAATGTCCAAACGATTCAAAAGTTATCTCTCAATCTTTCACTATTATGAGATTGTCTTCCTTAATGGGAAGGGAAAGAGGAAAGTTCATTTGAGAGCAGGGGAAAAAAGTAATCAAAACAATTGGGCTGTTTAAACATTGATGAAATATTATGGAAATTTTAAAGTTTACTTTTGGGGGAACCTTAACAATCACTAAAACATGGAAATGTTGTTTTTTTTTTATCTTACAAAATACTTTTGAACAGTAGAATAATTCCATTGACTCCTACAAGATATTCACAGCTACAGAAGGCAATATAGCATTGTGGTTAGAGAGCTAGTTTTGTAGTCTCAAGTTCTGTCTCTGACACATATTGACAATGTGACCCCAAGCAAATTACTTAATATCTTGGGGCCTTAGGCAATTTTCTAAAATTAAGCGGCAGAGAAGGTGCTGATCTACATGAGTACTGGGAATTCTTGACTGGGAGCTCCCTACACCGATAGAAGATCAAGGATGGTCCAAAACAAAGGAAAAATATAACTACAGTGTTATTTTTAATTTATTTTAGGTCTCATTAATGTTATGAGTCAAATTGCTTTAAATATCTCTCTTTGAGGAAATTCTAGTACTTTGGGACACAATGATTATTAAGTGACTTTTCTAAATTAAAATGGAAACAAATATCTCTAAGATATTAAGAAATTTATTTTTCACAATGTCAAGGATCTTTAGTTTGGAAATATGTGTTTAATTCATTGAATTCTTCAGTTTCTATCTGTATTAGTGGTGTCAGGAGTGGACTAATTGATGATAACCAAAAAATTAGCCAGCAACTTGGTGTAGCTACTTATAAATCTAGTACTGCTTTAATACAGCAGCCTCCATTTCATGGGTGGGGATAGGAAGGGGATGCACTGTTTCCATACCTAGAAAACTATTTTAAGTCCTGAACACTATACTCTAGTATGTGAAAGTATGTGGCTACAGGAAGTTTACCAGGCTAAAGGAAAGGAGAACGTTAAGCTTGAGGAGAAAAGACCAAAAGGAGACATATACTTATTTTTCAAATATGTGATGAGCTTTCTCTTGTAGAAGGAAAGATAGGCTCATTGATTAAAAGGGCAGAATAAACACTTTTGGTTGTACTTGTATTTAGGGTACAAGTTAGAGGGGGCAGGTTTGTGGTCTAATATTAGGAAAAAGACTTTCCAAGAATTAAAATTCCAAGAAAAAAAAGTCCAAGGAAGGAGCTCTACAGGAAATTATGAGATATTCTACCAAAATTTGGAGAACTATCTGGTAAAGGGATATTATAAAAAAGTTTCCTGGACTAGGAGTTTTGGAATCAGCCATCTTTGAGTCTTTAATTTCTGGGATTCAATAGTGACATTATTTTTTTCCTCAAATTACAGGGGCACAATGACATCCAAGTCATTGTACTAATTCTAGGACTACCTCAGTCTGAGGTGAGTATTTTTTTTAATTGCATAAAATGTAGTAGCTTAAGAAGTCTGGGCCGGTAAGTGGTGCAGTGAATAGAGCTCTGGGCCTGAAGTCAGTAAGCCTCCTCTCCCTTGGTTCAAATTTGGCCTTAGACATTAACTGTATGAAACTGGCCAGTCACTCAACCCTTTTTGCCTCATCTTCCTCATCTGTAAAATGAGCTGGAGAAGGAAATGGCAAATCACTCCAATATCTTTGCCAAGAAAGCCAACTGAAACAAAAGAACAAAGAAGTGTGCGTGGCAATACCTCCTGAAATCCATTCTTAACATTGCTAAATTTCAAATTCCAAGTAGAGAGAGCTATTAAAAAAGGAAAAAATAGAACCATACCAGCCGAGTAAGATATTTAGCAATTAAACAGTTGAAGATAGCATGCTGTACGACTGCTTTCCCCAAACCTACAGAAATACTGTAGACCCCTTAGAGCAAAACAAGGTAACTTTGGGGTGGGTTTTTATTCTTCATGAATTAAGCCCCATAGTTGAAGCAAATCATTATCACAACAAAGAGTGATAGTATGAAAACTTAGTAGGTTATTCATGGGAATGACAGCCTGAAAATCAGAAATCATGGTAATGCATTGCGATTACCACGAATGATAGGAATGGAGACTGGGCTTAACTGAAAATTTAGAAAACACAAGAAAACAATGAAGGCAATGGAGGAAAAGCAAAAATTCATATATGTATATATATATATATATGTATATATGTACACACAGACACACACATGCACACACACACACAGACACACACACACACACATACACACACACTCTTCCTTTCTCCATATAACCAAAAGTTATATATAATCACTTGTTGAGGGTCAGTAATGACCAAAAGTTTCATGTTCCTTACCATCATTCCACTGTCATTCTTGAAACACTCAATGATTCAAGATCTGGCCAAGAGAAAGTAAATTAATTTCATAGGTAGGTAGGTAGATAGATATATGACAGAGATATATAGATATAGATATATGACATAAGGTGCTAGCTGTTTAATTAACGTATATAAACTCACCAATAAATGTCTGATTCTATGTTTGCCAAGTGATGGAATCAGAATGAAATCAGAAGAACCGGCTTTTGTGATTTTGATTTTTGTCTTAATCTCAATGTGATTCACAAGAGCTGGCACTTTTTAGTCTTGTATATCTCAAGATGGTAGGTTTCAAAAATAATTAATATCGTTAATCCTCCACAACATCTGATGCTTTGTTGTCTTGAAGGTGACTGGGTTTTTGAGGCTCTGTAACCATAGCAAATCTATTGTAAGTTAAATCAAGATCAAATGACTTCAAGTAGAATTTTAGGACAGATCATATGATCATAATCTGTAAGTATGGGAAAGATAATTCCCAGAAGATTGGAGAAAAAATAATGGCTTTTTTATTTAGATAACGTAAATCACAAACATAAAAATACAAAATGGTCCTTAGTGCTGAGTTTCCACATTAATGGTGGAGTGTCAGAAAAATGAACAGAGGAAACTAAAGATTCTAAAACTTAAGATCATGTGTAATAATGCTAAGAATTGCAGTGTTTTAGATCTTTTACATATATTAATTGAGTCATTGATATGCTTAATATGAGGTCTTTGTATAATGATCAACAAGACAATATTCTACTAGAAGGACTGAACCACAACCAAACTGACATTCTTAAAATGAACAAAACTAGAAGTCATACAGAAGTTGCAGCTAAATGGAAAGACAGCTTCCAGGTTGTCCTTGGAGAGGCAATTAAAGTGTTGGCAGAGTTGGTTTCATCAGGTGCCCAAAGGCAACAAAAAATATCATTTTCTGGGACACTTGGTCATCTTGCTTTGCAATACTCACATTACGCATAAGTAAACAAACCATCATGAAGATAATTGCAGCTTTAAGTGCCAACATCTGCTACAAAGGATGAAGGAGTGGAGAAATTCAATAAAGCATTTGATGAGATTCTCCAAAAGAAGTAATTATACCGCCTGGATAGTCTATAATTTCAATATAAAGGGGGCAGGGACATTATTTCAAAAAGTATATTGGAAAACAACATTTATGATTAAGAACTGAGAGCCCAAAGGTTCACAGAATACTCAAAAACCTCAAATCTATACTTCATTAATATTTTCTTCAAAGGAGAGTTGAAGGGTGTTGGATAGGGTGAAATTATGAGACGTGGTATGGAGGCACTTGGTTGAACTTAATCTCCAAAGTCTGTTCAATCTATGAAATCCTATGAGACAGACAATTTTGATGACACAGAATTTAAACTAAAATTTTTGCATGAAAAAGCAACATAGCCTGAATAAGAAGAAATATTCTTCAAAAGGGAAAATTGTCTCATTAAATATCTCTGAAAAAGTCTGATATGCAGGATACACATGGGATTAGTGCCAACTCCTAAAACTGAGTGTTTACACATTACATGTCCAAGACTGGTTCCCAAATAGATAAGTAGTTGATATATTTGTATGATTTTCAAAAGAAGTAACTGAAACTATTACAAACCATATGACCAAATGCTCCAAATCTTTGATGAAAAGAGAAATACAAATTAAAACCATTCTGAGGTTTCATCCCAAACATGTTAACCTGGTAAAGAGTATAAAAGAAATTGTCAATGTTAGATAAACTGTGAGGACGTAGATTCACTGGTACACAATTGGAAGATCTAGAAAATTATCTCGTGATTCTAGAAAACAATCTAGGATAATTCAAATAAAGTTAGTTGGCTGCTTACATGCTTTGCCTTAGAGATCCTATTATTGAACATACACCCCAATTAGGACAAAGACAGAGAATAAGTACTATATTTAATGAAATATGGCAACCTTCTTTTTTTCTGTTGGTCAAATTCAAAATCAAACAAAATAGAAATAAAATGTGTTATTATTTATTGGGAAATTACTAAGCAGATCATGGCATCGTGGAAACAGCATACGGTAAAGAAAGCACTGGACCAGATGACCTGAGTTTGAATCCTGGCTTTAAGGGCTTGCTGCCTGTCTGGCTGACATTGACCAGGTCTCTTAGCCTCTCTGTGTCTCAATTTTCTTATCTGTAAAAATGAGGGGTTTGGATTTGATTTTGTAGATCCTTCCAGTTCTATGATACTATTTTGAAGTAATGGAAAATTATTGAATAGAAAATGATGAATATGAGAAATACAGAGGAACATGAGAAGAACTGAATGAACTGATGTAGAACCAAGAGAATAGAACATAAAACAACTACAGAAATATGAACTGAAAATACCAGTAAAAGACAGCTGGAAATCAATTGTAATGATCACTATTGGAGGAGAAATCACAAAATATACATTTTCCTTCTTTCCATGGAGAGGTGGAAGACGAGGGGAAAGAAAATTTTGCTTCTGCTTTCAGATGTCATCTTTTTGTCAATTGGTTTTGTTTAACTATTTTTCTCTATTACAAAGGAGTATTCAATGGGGAGGTGGGGCAGATTGCTATGTTGGGAAATGACTGTGGTACATGAAAAACAAAAGGCATCAATAAAATTTATTTTGATTCGTATAATTATATAAACATGTTTGACAGACAACTCACTAAACTGATAAAGAGAGTTTTTAAACTGAAATTTGAGTTAGGGGTGAATTGAGAAAAAAAAGTGCTCAGATAGAATAGTTTTTAAAAAAATTCTATGGAAGGCAACATAAATGAAATAAAAAAAAAACCACCAACAACACTTATTTGAGATCAGGGGACCTAGTTTGAAATCACAACTTGACACCTACTCTCTAACTTATTTGACCTTGAGCAAGTCACTATCTTCCCTGGGACTCTTTTTCCTCAAATCTGAAAAATGACAGATCAGTGCTAGTTGAGCCTTAAGGCCCTTTCAGTTAAAAATGCTACAATACCATCAATATTACCAAAAATGTGGAATTAATATTATCCTTATCCAAGGGAGATAACTGATTATTAAAATGTTACTCTTTTAAAATTGGCTGTTTGTGTGCAATAAGATAATTTGCTGATTAGGGCAAAGATCAGACTTGACACCAAATTAGAAGAAAAAATACCCAAGTTAGAAAAAAAAATAACTTACAGGAGTTATGAGAAAGCAAAGCCTGCCATTGATACCAGTTCTGACACGCCATGTTTAAACAAGCTACTGACTCCAAAAATGGGGACATGTACACAAGTAAAGACACATTTATTATCAACATTTCTTAGAGAAGACTGATGCAAAAGAATTGACACAATGAGGAGGCTGAAGACCTGCAGAAAGTACCTCAGCCAGAAAATACTCAATCTCTTTGTTGAGTGGAAAGATATGGCAACTAGAGCAATAACTACCAAAATTAAATATAGCTGCTCTTCCTGTGGTGGCGAGGAACTGGAAACTAATAGAATGACTGATGTGTGAGGAAGGGCTGACTAAGTTGTGGCATATGATTGTGATGGAGTATTATTGAGCTATAAGAAATAGGGAGTAGATGATTTAAAGAATTGGAAAAACTTATGCAGGTTGCAGGAAGTACAACTAGAAGAACAATTTATATTATAACACTGAGGGTCTTAAAAGAAAAAAAATGAGGACTCTTGTAAACTGATAAATAATGAAACTTAGAAAAACAATGTATGCAATAGCCTGGAGCAGAACCAGTAGAACAATCTGTATAATTACAAGATTGTAAAAACAAATAACATTGAAAGCTATCATGACTAAGATCAATACAATGACCATTCATGATTTCCACAGGACCAAAAATGAAACATCACATGGGCGATGGATTTAGAGTACAGAATGAGACATATGTGTGTATGTATACACACATATGTACGTACATTTAAGGGATTTATTTGGCATGTCTATGCATATTCATTATAATAAATTAGCTTTTTCTGGGGAAGTAGGTAGGAAAGAGAAAATAGATTTATTTGTTTATTTTTTAATAGAGATGTGGACAGCATCATCGATGTGGAATGGTGCTGGCAGTTTCAGATATGGTCACAGTACTGTTAGTTTTACTTTGTAACAAAGTGTCACAAAGTGGGAAAATTTACAAATGTTCTCAATATAAAAACAAAACAGAAAAAAAAATCCCACAGAGACATACTAGTTATACAGTAAGAGTTATCTATGTGTCCTGATATCTCTGAAATATTAAAAGAAGTGGGAATATTGGCCTGTAGCACACTTGGTGTATTCTCTATAAGTGATTTACAGAAAGAAATAGACTTGAATGAGAAACAACAAAGTTTTGTGCTCTGCAACTGAGATGGTTACATCCACACATATTATTATAAATAACAAATCCATCCAAGTATCAAGGTACTATTGCTAGTATAAGCCAGGTTCAGGATTGGAATATTGGCATAAACTGTCCTCATTGGTGGAAAAGAGGGATAATTCCTTGCTGAATGATCATATGAGGTGCAGAATTAATATAAGAACTCAGGGAGAGGAAAGAAAATCTGCCTTCCTGCTTTGAGAAAGAAAACAAAGGGGAGCCAAGATGGCGGAGTAGAAATAGCTCATCCAAGCCACTCTGCCCCCAGATTTCCTCCAAACTATGTAAAAGGGAACTCTGAACAACTTCTGGAGCTCCAGCACCCACAGAACAACACAGAGAAGCCAACGTCCCGCTGAGGACAGCCCAGCAGCCCTGCAGAAAGGACCAACACAGCGGTCTGGGAGCCTGCAGTACAGTGTGTGGAGAGCTGAGCCCAGGTCCACTTGAGCTGTGGTTTTAGCCCCAGGGTGGCCGGGCCAGCAGCCAGCTGGAGGGACCCCAGAACACCAGCAGCTGTGGCAATTCCAGAATTATCAACATAGACATGCCTAGGACAAAGTAAGAGGTTAGTGCCCTATGGACTTTGGGACCAGTACTTGGGGAATGCATCGGCTTCCTCCCCTGGAGGCTAGAAGCCTCTGAGGAGACATGCCATTTTGTAGTTTTCAGAGGTAGCTCCAGCTCCCGGCCCGTGAATTGTAGGGAGATCCAGCGATCAGTCTTGGGGGGTAATCGCTCTTGCTTTAACCTCCCTGGATCTGGATTGTGATCTGGGGTGGAGGTCGTGGGTGGGCTTCCAGTTTCCAGAAACGGAAGTTGTCCCCCACATGTTCGGGATGAAAATTCCTGTCTGGCAGCAGAGCCATAGTGTGGCAACAAGCCCAAAAGTCAAGAAATTAAGTGGCAACATGCCAAGGCAAAGGAAACAAATTAAACAGAAAAATGCAACCCTAGACTCCTATTTTGGGGGCATAGAGCTGAGGACTGTGAGGTCAGAAGTCCTGCTCCATAAGCCCCAGGGGAAAACATGAGCAGGTTGCAGGCCATAGAGGACCTTAAGAAGGACTTTAAAAATCAAATAAGAGAAGTGGAGGAAAAATTGGAAAGAGAAATGAGGAGGATGCAGGAAAAGTATGAAATGAGGGCCAACAGCCTGACTGAGGAAAACAACACCTTAAAAAATAGGCTAACTCAAATGGCAAAGGAGGCCCAAAAGGGCAATGAGGAGAAGAATGCCTTAAAAAGTCGAATTTGCCAGATGGAAAAAGAATCTCAAAAGTTCAATGAGGAGATTCATTCCTTCAGAGTTAGACTGGAGCAAATGGAAGCTAATGACTTTATGAGAAATCAAGATGCTGTTAAGCATATCCAAACAAATGAAAGATTAGAAGGCAATGTGAAATATCTCATGGGAAAAACCACTGACCTGGAAAATAGATCCAGGAGAGACAATTTAAAAATTATTGGACTACCTGAAAGCCATGATCAAAGAAAGAACCTAGAAATCACCCTTCAAGAAATTCTCAAGGAAAATTGCCCTGATGTTTTAGATCCAGAGGGCAAAATAGAGGTTGAAAGAATCAATCAATCACCTCCTGCAAAAGATCCCAAAAAGAAAACTCCCAGGAATATTATAGCCAGGTTCCAGAATCCCCAGATCAAGGAGAAAATACTCCAAGCAGCCAGGAAGAAACAATTTCAATATCGTGGAAACACAATTAGAATAGCCCAGGACCTGGAAGCTTCTACACTGAGGGATCGAAGGGCATGGAATACAATATTCCAGAGGGCAAAAGAGATGGGAATGAACCCAAGGGTCACCTACCCAGCAAAACTGAATATTTTGTTTCAGGGGAAAATGTGGTCATTCAGTGGAATAGAGGACTTTCGAGCATTCTTGAGGAAAAAACCAGAACTGAATAGAAAATTTGACATCCAGACACAAGAAGCAAGAGATGCCTGAGAAGAACCTATAAAGGCAGTGTTGCATTGTGGATCGAGATTGTGGAGATGTGGATTCCAGTCCCATCTCTGAAATATAGTGGCTTTGTGATCATAAGTCATGGAGAAGGTTTCAATTTACATTGTTAAGAGAGAGTTTCCTTATCTGAGATTTCTCTGGATTAGTAAAATCACACCTTCTACAGGAATAGGCACTTAATAAATATTTGCTTGTTGAACCAACCAACTGACCATATTGAGGAATATTACCCTCCTTTCCCCCTCCCTCTTTTTACAGAACCCAGGCCTTTTGTCTCCAGAGTTCTTTCTACTACACCAGGTTAGCCCCACCCTTCCATATATGTCATACGGCAGAAAATTTGTGATAAGCATTTTCCAACTTCAATCACAAAATTATATTTCCCTTAATAATTATTAGATTATATGTTATTTAGGGGCAAAATCACTTGGTGTGTTGAAGCCAGCTTTTATGGGCTCCAGGGGATTGTTAAAATTTTCAGCAGGAGTATTTATATCTAAGGCAAACACTACAAATCAGGACTTGATTTATTGTTTTGTTGATTGTCTAGACTAAAGAAAGTGTTAATAACATAGAATAAATTTTAAAGAATAAAAAAAAGAAAACAAAGGATGTTCTAGACTTCCTTCAGGAAGAGACCTTTAAAAAGAGAGAACAAACTTTGGAAGACAAGACTACAGGAGAAATCAGGTTCCTCATTTCCCTTATTTTCCAGTTTTTCTTTCAAGAGACTTCAGTGAATGTCCTCCATTGGGTAGGAATAAGGTCTCTCTCTCTTTCTCTTGTTCAAGCTGGTATATTGCTTACAGTTGGTGAGTTCATTAACTTTGCATATTTTGAGATATGTTATAATTTATAAAATTTAGCTGATTTCAGTTTTCTGTATGCTTGGATAAATGGGTTTGCTATTCATTACTTTTATTGGTCTTTTGCATAACTAGAATTTGGCAGGGGGGGATCAAGTCTTTGGATGATCTTGGGGCAACCCTTTCCACTTTAAAGGACAATAACCAGTGAAGTGGCTTGAACCTAAAAAAAACCCATTCTCCTAGGTTAGCAACATATGGGTGTTGGGGAGGTGGGTCAGATAGACATAATTCTAGGCCAGTACTCTTCTCTGACAGTGACTCCTTCTTCAGCTCCCCTCCAGGTAGGAATCAAAGTATCCCTGGGCGATCTGTAGACAAGAATCTCAAGATATTAATCAAAGCCTCCACATAATGCACAGTTCAACAATTCATGTAGAGGTACACATGAATATATATGTATATATATATATATATATATACATTACAAATTATAAATTATACAGACAGTATATGCAAACACTTTATATTAATAATAATAATAATTGGCATTTATAAAGAACTTTCTTCCAGTATATTCTACTCTAATGTCAAATTGTGGAGTGCAGTTGACCTTGTCTTGAAGACTATGCTAAGAGAGTACATATTTGGACAGTTTCTACAAAACTAGAATGATTTTTCATTATGGCCCCAATGATGAACTGTGTATCTATTATCCAGTGATGGGCTATTTAAGTATAAAACCTCAGTTTTGAGGAAGAGCCCAGACAAACCATCTTCATTCTCTGGGTTTCACCATCATACCTCAGCATCCTTCTCCTTCTGCTCTCACAATACACTTTTTCTCCCTATTGAGTTCCTCCCAGACATTGTATTTGGAGTAATGGCTTTGCCAGTCATCCTTAATCATATAAATTTCACCATTATACCCTCCCATACCTAACCATATCCCTTCCTTATTTTCTAACCCCCTTCTATTCAATATCTTCCCCCCCACCAAATGCAGGGACTATTTCTTATTGCTTGTATGTGTAACCCTAATACTTAGCACAGTGCATAGTATGTGCTCAATAGATGATTTTGACAGGACTTGACTTAACTCAGAATGCTTAACCACTCATTTCAGAGTGGGTGAGGATTCACCTGTATCCATTTCTGATCAATTGTTTTGAGATGAGATTTAATGGCAATGTAAATGTGAGGTTTGCTACCAGATGATTTTATTTTATTTTGGCCATGGTTACTCAGGAAGGCTGACTACTATCATGTGGGAGGTGGCAGTTCTCTTAGCGGAGGGAGCACCCACACTAATGCAGTTGGATTTTTTTTTCAAGAAAAAAAGGTTCCCATTTAAATTTAAAATATGTATTATGAAAGCACAGGCTGTGGGAGTCTGGGTTTTACAGCAATGAGTTTTTAAAAGAACCAGAATTTTAAGCGTCCACAAGCTCAATAATGACAATAATCATATTGGTGATGATGATGATGATGATGATGATGATGATGATGATGATGATGGTGATATGTACCAGATACATAAAATGTACCATATACATACACTTACTACCCCAGTAAGTGATTGATCTTCACAATAACTCTGGGAGTTAGATGCCCTTGTTATCTCATTTTATAGATAAGGAAACTGAGGCAATAGTGTGGTGTCATTGCTAAAATAGCAAATGTAAACCTTGGCAGAATTTATATAGGTATATGACAAGACTGGAGGGAATTTACCACCACTGACCAGAATATATCTGTTGTGTTGTGTTTTGCTCTAAGTCCTATAGTTTGAGAGGGTTATTGACAAACTAAAGAAGGAATAGAGGGGGAGAAAGAAAATGATGAAAGATCTGGAAACCAAATGCTCTATTAAACACATGCATACACACATGCATGTATGTATATGAATGTATATTGCACACATATAAATATGTGTATGGATATGTGCATATACAAATATATCTATATGTGTATATATGTACACACATATATACTTATGCATATACAATAGGCATGTGTTTTCCTATACATATATACACAGGTATATGTGTCCATATACATGCATGATAAATATACAAGATAACTTTTCAAATATTTTACCACAGATTATGTCCTCCCCTAGTCTTCTATTCTCCAGTTAAATGTAGATGGATAGAAAATAGATATAGATGCATAAGTACACATGTATGTAAACGCATGCCCAGTGTGTATATAAGTATATTGTGTATGTGTATATACACTATATACACACACACAAGCATATACATATTATACAATTATTTGTGTATGTGTATATATGTACATGTATACATACATACATATGAATACACATATTTTACACATGATGAATACACATTTACATAGCTATGTAAAATCTCATCCAGTTCTTTGTCTGACACTACTTTGATAAATCAAAGAAGACAGGTGCAAAGGAGTTTGCATTGCAAGAAGTCTGATCATTATATGAGTGGGATCTTGGGGAGGCTAGAATATGTCTCTGAAACCATTTGTCTACTAACTAGCATGACTAAGCCTAGATGGTAACTTAAAATAGGTGAAGGCATTAATGAAGGGTAGAATCAATCTAAATCATTCAGTAATAAGTATGGTTCACATTGTGCAAAGCAGAGGGAAGTGGGTGAAGAATATGGAGATCTTTCTATCTTAGGGTCATTCAGACCCCTAAAAGAAAGGTAAATGATAACAGCTGATATTTATGTGATGCTTTAAGAGTTCCAAATCATTTAATATGTATTGGTTTATTTGATCCTCAGAATAGTACTTCAGGTACCATTTTACTGATGAGTCAACTCATATCAAATAGTGAGTAACATGGGATTCATGTTACTCAGTTCCTGCCTTTTCCAGCATACCTTCCATTTTATCACACTACCTTACCATAAAGGTAATTTGTCACTGCAGCATGGCCTGAAGCCAAGGGATGTGGAATCATCTTTCTCATTCAGGGGACCAGGGAACAGGTAGGGGTCACAAGGGTCAAGGTGGCAACAAAATGTAAAAGTAATCATGTTGGGATCTATATGCAAAGGTAACACTAGGGAATAGTTTGTTAGACGTGCAGAATCTGCTTCATGCTGTCAAGGTTCAACAGCCCAAGTTTATATCAGACCAGATTCATTGTCCCATATCCAACTCAGATAGATTTGAAAAGAGCTAAAGGCAGCAGGGCTGGGTGCCTTACGAAGCTGCACCAGCCCAGACAATCATAGATTATATTTAAGTTAAATTAGAAAAGAAATCCCATTCTCTGTATACTTAAGAATTTCTTTTTGGTTGTTGCATTATCCCTTAGTTTCTTATGAAAAGTCTTTCTGGAAAATAAAAATCCAACTTTTCAAAGTTGAACCAACAAGACAGGGGATTTACTATACCTCCAAAAGAATAATAACAGTATGTACAAACACACACACACACACACACACACACACATTTAGTGGTTTAAAACATGCAAAGCATTTGTCAGGTATTATCTCAATTGATTATCCCATGAAGTAGGTAGTTGAAGAATCATTATCCCCATCTACAGATAAACGATTACTTGACCTCACTGGGACCCTAGTTTCTTCATCAGTAAAATAAGTTTTATTAAATACTGTCTAAGTTCCCTTATACCCTAAATTTCATGATCCTGTGACATTTTAGAAAATAAAATGACTAGCCCACACAGTTAATAAATGGCAGAACCAGGACCCAGATTCTTGGGTTTCACATCTATTTCTTTTAGCCATTTTTCAGTCATGTCTGATTCTTCATGACCCTGTTTGGGATTTTATTGGCAAAGATATTGGAGTGATTAGCCATTTCCTTCTCCAGCTCATTTTACAAATGAGGAAACTGAGGCAAACAGGATTAAGTGACTTGCCCAGAGTCACACAACTAGTAAGTGTCTGAGGCAATATTTGAACTCAGGTCTTCCCTATTGTAGGCCTGTCACTCATACTATGCCACCTAACTGCCTCTCATATTATTACTCTTTCAATAATTCAACAATGTATAAACATTTATACTTTATACATACCTACAATATAAAAGGCATTAAGGGGAAAATAGATGAAAAATGACACAAATCTCTTTATCTAATAGAAACACATCTAATAGGGAAGAATATGTGTATATATTACCTCCTTTGATAGATTAAAACTCCTGAAAGGAAGGAACAATTTCATTGTTATTTTTTTATACATAGACCCTCACCTATTGACTGGTATATAGTAAGCAATTCATACATATTTGTTTGTTTAATTGACCTTTGTGTGTTTATGTCTATATGCACACAGGTAGATTAATGATAAATATAATATAAAATGTAATATAATGGGAACAAAGGAGAACAAAGCAAAGTCCTATGGGAAATCTGAAAAGGGTATAGTAGAGATTTTTAGAATTGACATATGATTTGGATAAATATTTCAGGTTGCCTTTGAGAGCTAGGAGGTTATATATATATATATATATATATATATATATATATATATATATATGTATATATATATACATATATATGTATGTATGTATGTATGTATATGTATATGTGTATGTGTATGTATATGTATATGTATATATGTATTTGTATATACCTAATATCTAGGTAAGATATTGGCAGCAGTCAGGAAGAACCGGGGGAGGTAGGACAGAGAGTAGGGGATCCATGAAGAAAAGAGTAAGGAGTAACCATGGATGTTCCTCCCCTTCCCTAGATGTTCCTAGACCCTAGACATTGTGGGTACTGTCTCTGCTATTGCTATATTCCTCCTCTTGGATAGAGGTAGCTGCAAATTCATTCAGTATTCAACAAAGATATATTTAGTGCCTATCACATGTATCTGTACTAGATATAGATCAGGATAAAAAAGTATGAATTGTTGTTCTTGTCCTCCAAGAGTACACAGTCTAGCCGATATTAAAAAAATTGCTAGAGAAACACCTTGCTGACATAGAATACTGTGTACTCAGAATAATTAATTAAATTTAATAAAACATTTATTTGATGCCAATTATGGGCAAGGCATTATGCTAGGTACAAATAGGTCTGGGCAAGGAGAGGAGGACAATAAAGATAAATATGAAAGTTCCCCTGCCAATACCAGCTTACTGTTCATTAAAGGGGATAAGATCCGTACACATATAAGTCTAGAGTGGAATGTGAAAGTTTATATTTTTTTTTGCTTTTTTTGGAGGGCAATTGGGATTAAGTAACTTGCCCAAGGTCACATGGCTAGGTTTTTGTTTGTGTGTGCGTTGTGTCTGAGGCGGGATCCGAACTCAGGTCCTTCTGACTCCAGGGCCTGCGCTCTACTCACTGCGCCACCTAGCCTCCCCGAAAGTTTATATTTTTTAAAAGGTGCAAATGTCTACAAACAGGGCACAGTGGATAGAGCATGGACTTGGAATGAGGAAGTCTGATCTTTATGAGTTCAAAGCCAGCCTCAGTCACTTATTAGCTGTGTAACCCTGGTCAAGTCACTTGACCCCACTTGACTCAGTTCCTTATCTTTAAAATGAGATGGAGAAGGAAATGGCAAACCATTCAAGGATCTTTGACAAGAGAACTCCAAATAAGATCAAAAAGATTCAGACACAATTGAAATGACTGAACAACACAATAACATCAATGGGAATTTAAAAGGGAAAGGGAATACTTTTGATTGATTGGTGAGATCATAGAATACTATAGGAAAGAGAAGGCAATGTAACCTAGGTTTTGAAATATAAGTAGAGTTTCTATAAGTAAAGACATGGGGTTAGAAGAGAAGGAAATTTGTAACATCTGGAATAGACAGAATGAGGCAAGGCATAGAGTTCTGAGATCAAGAGATATGCTTGAGGAGAGTTGTGTAGTCTGATTTGACTGAAGTGCAGAGTAAATGGAAAGGAAGCCATGTAAAAGAAAGAGAATGCTTTTGAAATGCCAAATGAAGTTTCATGATGACGCAGGATGTATCGTATTTCTCTTGGTATGCCCATCACCTATAACAGTGACAGTAGACAATAGATGTTTATCGACTGACTCATTGACTGTATTTTGCAAGGACCCAGGACTTCTTAATGAAGAAATTAGGATTCTGTAAAATGTCAGGGGAACTGTGGTGTCAGATTGACTGTGATGGCCTACCTCCTCCCCATCAACAGCACCAACAACAAATATTTACCAAGTTATATTAAGGAAAAACATTGGTTAACAAATGTCTTTTCTTTTGAGATCTCCTGGTCTTTGGAAGTATCTCTTGCCGGATTAATCTTCTTCTCCCTACTAGTTCTATCCTTTCAACCTATAATGGTTAAATCTGTTCTTGAGTATCCTCAGACAACTACCACTTGAGTCAAATAGACTCAAAAGTGAGTGAGCTATAGGTGAGCTATAGGTCTTTCCATCTCCTCAACCTCCTATTCGGCACACTTGGCAATTTTAGGCTTGTTGACTGATTATGCAGGCACTCAATACAGCTATGCTTATTCCTCTGGCACCAGTAAGTTAACAGAGGGGTCCCATTTCACAAGTATAAATATGTGAATATGCCCCACTTCTAGTTCCCAGACACCAGCCAAGAACAGGGGGAATATTCACCAAAAGAGCCTATGGGTTAAATTCAAAATTCAGATTAGTAGAAGATTGAAATTGTTTTTGTTTGTTTGTAGGTGGATATGTTTGTGTTCTTTTTATTAAAGAATTATTTTTCCTCTGGCATTATCAGAAGTTCTCTTTCTGAATATTACTTTGGGCTTTTAAAAAAATAGTAAGCATCAATTTTCTGTCTTTTCTTTGTCAGTCTCAGAGTTTGATTTGCATTACATGGTACCAGTCTGCTGCTGTTGATATCCCTCAGGCAGTGTTAGCATTTCACTGTTGAAGTTGAAGAAAATCTCATGCCTTTTAGGCATTTTAGAAAACACAACAAACACCTCCCTATTTTCCAGAATAGTTTTTCCCCCTTCTTTTTGTCAACACAAACTATAAACAAATCAGACTTAAAATGAAGTAACCATCTGAAATAGTATCATCTTTTTGCCCATCTGTCACACTAAAAAGTCAGTTGTGAGATTATGCTTAGGTGTTGTCAGCCAATCAGAGGTGATGTAGGAATAGATATGTGAAATAGAATAAAAATGTAAAGCATTCACAAAAAAAATTAGCAAGATATGAACTGTTTAAAGGTGGGATATAACACGGGAGTAAGGCAAAAGTCCAGTGCTATAGTTCCTGTCTTCTCAGAAAAAAGGGCTTATTTGATGGTACAATATCATCACTTCTCTATCAAAGACCTTGTTTCTTTCTGTTTTTCTTCCTCATATGCCTTCATGTAAACCCAGCAGATTCTGGGTGTTGGTTACACTCAGGGATTCAAATAAAGAAGGCAATAATGTAAAGGCAATATGAGGTAGTAGCTAGAGTGCTAAGCTTGGAGTCAGGAACACTCGGGAGTCAAATCCCAACTCCAGTTCATATCCTGTGTGAGGATAGATGGGTCACTAAGACTCAGTTTCCTCATGTGTAAAATCAGGGTAGTAAGCAGCTCTCAAAAGACACGAATATCAACAACCACTTGAAAGAATGCTCACAACCAATAATAATAATAATAACAAATGAAAATCAAAACAACTTCCCTGAGGTTATTTCATCTTATAATTTCTTTTGTCTTATGAAATTATTAGTTTATATTTGATCCCATCAAATTTCTACTGATTTTGTTGTTTGGGCAAAGTTTTATACTTCTTGTTCCAAGATGTCAATTCCCTTTCCAGTTCTTTCCTCCATATCTTCCGTTTCCTCTCCATTTTTTCCTTTAATATTTCTATTTAATTATAAAACCATCTTAACTTAAAAAACAAAACAACTCGATTCTTGTCTTTCAGGAATTCTAGTTGCATTTGTCCTCATTCTACATTTTCTTTTGAGCTTTTGCCTGTGTATGTTTTCAAGTCATTTCCTTCTTTCTGGATTTGTGTCTTGAGTGTCCCTGTCACCACAGTAGTTTTTGTGCTTGCTCATTCTTCTAGCCTACTTTCTGACTTTAGCCTTTATATTAGAACCAGGCATTTCTGTAGTGAAATTGTGGGCTGGTTCTTTTGTTACTTTCTCAGGAGTATTGAATAATTGTGTTATTCTAGTTTCTTAGGGATAGCTCAGGCTGGGTCCCTATAAGTTACAGAGCTCCCCAAGTGGTCTGATCTAGGAAAAACATCTGATTTATGTACCTCCAGCATTAACTCTTCAAATTTGTGGCCTAGGTTTGGCTCTCAGCAATAGTACAGTATGATTGGATTTAGTCCATCAGTCAGCTGGAAAATTGTTGGTTCAGTTCTTTCTACAGACCATACCTTTCTCTTAGTCTGTGATTCCTTCCCTGCAGTTGCCAGGGCTTAAAGTTGGAGCTGAGACCCTTCTTGCTCCTGGGGTCTAAATCATACAGATGCTATTTACTGAACTTCCTCTTTGCTCTGGACACAGGCTAAAACCTATGGCTGCTCCTCAATCCACAACACCCATGTAGGTCCAGTGCCTCTCCTTAGTTTTTCCTAGAGCTGGATTTCCTGATCAGTATTCAGTCTAGTGAATTTTTCACATCTACTTAGAATAATTTTGTGGGTAGATTAACTATCCTTGCTACTCTATCATCTTTGTGGTACATGAATTAGTAGAATATTACTAAGTTGTAATAAAGGAGGAATATGATGAATACAGAGAAAAAGTGATAGATTCGTGTAATCTAATGCAAAATGAAGTAAGCAGAACCAAGAAAAAAAACAGATATGACTACAGCAATGTAAATAGAAAGAATAGTCAAAAACTATAAAAGGGAAGGTTACAAAATTACAGAGAAGAAATTTAGCCCCAAAGAGGAAATATGATAAGATAAATATCATAAAATACTATACCCTCTTCTTTACAGAGATGTGACTTTTATAATTATGATACATTATACACATTTTCAGATTTTTAAAATAATATTTGGGGTGTTTGCTAACCAATTACTTTTATCACAGAGAAAATGCACCCGAGGAACTGAAAAAGACTCTAATGAGGGAGAAAGGAATTCCAAGACCTGGAGTACTAGGGGTTGTGAATGACCTTTGTTACATATGTATACTACACATGTGCTTTACTACCACTGGGATGAGGTTAGTCATCCTATAGGTTTTATGTGTATTTATAGGACTATATACTCTTGATTGATTATGGTTTAACTTTTTTCTCATATTTTATTTTAGTAAATGTCTTTGTTAAGAGCTAATTGAGTTTAATGGCTGATTGTTAATGGGAAGCACACCAGTGTGGGCTCCTGAGTCAGAGGACCCTACCTCTATAATATTTAAAGAATGACCTCAAAGGTTAAGCCTTGAACCCTGAAGGAGCAGAGATCTACCCAACTCAAAGGCAAGTAAGATTTGGGGAGCTAAGAAATGAAAGAAAATGTGAAGTGTTTGGAAAACCTTAAAGTGCCATATGATTATTAGATATTCTTACTATCAGCTATTATTATTAGCTTAAAGGCCATGCTACCTATGTAAAGTATTTTACTTTTTGTTTTTTGCTTTTTGGAGGACAATTGGGCTTAAGTGACTTGCCCAAGGTTGCATGGCTATTTTTTGTTGATTTGATTTGCACTCAGGTCCTCCTGACTCCAAGGCCTGTGCTCTATTCACTGTACCACCTAGCTGCCCTGTGTAAAGTATTTTACAAATATTAAACATATGAATGAATGTCATCTGTTAGTTTTTTTTTTCAAATGCTTTATTAACTTCTGGTTTACTTCATTTACTCCAGATTTGGAGTTACAAATTTTCTCCCCATTTTTCCACTACCCACCTCCCCAAAATAGCAGTGCCCCAGGATGTCCCCTCCTGTCATTTCCCAATTGCATGTAAAATAGTATTAATAATAGTATCTATCTATCTATGTATATATATATATGTATATATATATACATGTATATATATACATACATATATATATTTTTAACATTTGGTTTAAAAACTTTGAATTCCAAATTCATTCCCTTCCTTCCTTGTCACCCACCCTTACTGGGAAGATACACAATTCAATATAGGTTGCACATGTGTAGCTAATGCATAACATTACCATAGTAGATATATTGTAGAAGACTGATTATATTTCCCTCCCTCCTATCCCACCTCCCACTTGTTCTATTCTCTACTTTGGTTCTGTCCCTTTTCAAAAGTGTGTGCTTCCAATTTTCCTCCCACCCCAGCCTGCCCTCCCTTTCATCATGCCCCCTCTCCTCCCCTTCCCCCTACTCTCCTGTAGGGTGAGATACCCTATTTTGTGAGTATGTAATTCCCTCCCTGAGTCAAATTCAATGATTATAAGGTTGGCCCATTCCCTTATGCCTTCCTATTCTTCCCCTCCATTGTACCCATTTTTCCTTGCCTCCTCTATATGAGATAGTTTTCCCCATTCTGTCTCTCCCCATCTCCTCTCATTATATTCCTCTCTTACCTCTTTATTTCACCTTTTAAGTATCATCCCTTCCTATTAAATTTGTCCTGTGCCCTCTATGCATATATACACATTCACATATATATTCATATGCCTATATACCCTCCAATAAAGACTATATATATATATATATATATATATATATATATACAAACACACATACACACACACACACGCACACACACACACACACACACACATACACACACACACACACACACACACACACACACACACACACATATATATATATATATATATATACACATATATATTTCTATTCTCTTCAACTATTTTCATACTGAGAAACGTTTCATCAGTTACAATTATCATTTTTCCATGTAGGAATGTAAATAGTTCAACTTTGATAAGTTCCTCATTATCTCTTTTCCCTGTTAAGCTTCTTATACTTCTGTTGCTTCTTGTGTCTGAATGTCAAATTTTCTACTCAAGTCTGGTTTTGTCTTCAATAATGCTTGAAAGTCCTCTAATCCACTGAATGACAATATTTCCCCTGAAACATGATACTCAGTTTTGCTGGGTAGGTGATTCTTGGTTTTAATGCCAGCTCCTTTTCCCTCAGGACTATCATATTCCAAGCCCTTCAGTCCCTCAGTGAAGAAGCTGCCAGATTCTGTGTTATCCTGATTGTGTTTCCACAATATTCAAATTGTTTCTTCCTGGCTGCCTGTAGTATTCTCTTCTTGATCTGGGAATTCTGGGACCTGGCTATAATACTCCTAGGAGTTTTCTTTATGGGATCTTTTTCAGGAGGTGTTTGTAGAGGTGAATTGTGGAGGTGAATTCTTTCAACCTCTATTTTGCCTTCTGGTTCTAAAACATCAGGGCAGTTTTCATTGAGAGTTTCTTGGAGGATGATATCAAGGTTCTTTCTTTGATCATGGCTTTCAGGTGGTCCAATAATTTTTAAATTATCTCTCCTGGATCTATTTTCCAGGTGAGTGGTATTTCCCATGAGATATTCCACATTGCCTTCTATTCTTTCATTTGTTTGGATCTGTTTAACAGCATCTTGATTTCTTATAAAGTTACTAGCTTCCCTTTGCTCCAATATAAATCTGAAGGAATGACTCTTCTCAGTGAGCTTTTGAGATTCTATTTCCATCTTGCAAATTCAGCTTTTTAAGGCATTCCTCTCCTCATCACCTTTTTGAGCCTCTTTTGCCATTTGAGTTAGTCTGTTTTTTAAGGTGTTATTTTCCTCAGTCAGGGTGTTGACTCTCATTTCATAATCTTCTTGCATTGTTTTCATTTCTCTTCCCAATTTTTCCTTCACTTCTCTTATCTGTTTCTTAAGGTCCTCTATGGCCTGTAACCAGCTCATATTTTCTTTTGAAGTTTTTGGTGTAGGAGTTCTGACTTCATCATCTTCCTCCTGTTCCATGCTTTGATCCTTTTTGTTCCCAAAATAGGAGTCTAATGCTGCATTTTTCTGTTTGTTTTACTTCCTTTTCCTGGTCATGTTGCCACTCAATTATTTGACTTTTGGGCTTGTTGCCACAGTAGGACTCTGCCACCAGACAGGGGA
Source organism: Gymnobelideus leadbeateri (assembly GCA_011680675.1). Lineage (NCBI taxonomy): Eukaryota > Metazoa > Chordata > Mammalia > Diprotodontia > Petauridae > Gymnobelideus > Gymnobelideus leadbeateri. Next base: position 266,832 of record WOXC01002314.1, on the reverse strand, counting down.
GCTTCAATCCCCAAAGCTGGGTTTTTTCAGCTGCCGGAGGTATTAGTTGGGTGCCCTCTCTGAAGCCTCCACATGTTCTGGCAAATTGGTCACACACCCCAGGATCTCCACCCCAGACTGCAATCCAGATCCAAGAAGGTTAAAGAAGGGGCGGCTAGGTGGTGCAGTGAGTAGAGTGCCGGCCCTGGAGTCAGAAGGACCTGAGTTCGGATCTGGCCTCAGACACTTAACACACACAAAACAAAACAAACAAACAAATAAACAAACAAACAAACAAAAAACCTAGCCGTGTGACCTTGGGCAAGTTACTTAATCCCAATTGCCCTCCAAAAAAAAAAAAAAAAGAAGGTTAAAGCAAGAGTGATTACCCCTCAGACTGGTCTCCTGGTGCCTCTACAATCTGTAGGCCAGGAGCTGAAGCTGCAATTTAGCTGGATTTGCTGAGGCATCTCAGGGGCTTCTCACCCTGGGGGAAAAAGCCAACTCTCTCCCAACTGCTGGTCCCAAAGTCCACAGTTCACTGACCTCTCACTTTGTCCTTGGCATCTATGTGTTGATAATTCTGGAAATGGCCACAGCTGCTGGTGTTCTGGAGTCACTCCAGGCAGTGTTTTGTCAGGCCCACCCTGGGGCTAAAACCTTCAGCTCACAGGGGCCTGGGCTCAGCTCCTAGAGCACTGGGCTGGCTTCTCCCTGCCAGGTTGTCGAGTTGTCCTCAGTGGGAGGTTAGCTTCTCTCTGTCATTTTGTGGCTTCTGTAGCTCCAAAGTTTGTTCAGAGTCCCCTTTTACATGAATTGGGGAAGGTGGAAGCTGGAGCTGTGCAGAAGTCCTATTTCTACTCTGCCATCTTGACTCTACCCCCATCCATTAATATTAATGAATAGTTTTGTATGCAGCCAATAACTTATCAGTTACACAAATATCACACTTGGGATTTACCCTGGCCATTTGCTGCTCTTCTTCCTCCTTTGTAGCCATGCTGACTGTCTTTTGGCAATTTGATCCTTCATTTAAATGTTGGACAGAATCAAAGAAATGATGTTCAAAACGGTCATTTTATAATTTTGTGCCTCTAGTAGAAGTAGAAAAATTAGGGTTTGGGACCATACTTACTTCTTCTCCAGTTATATTACTGAGAAAACTCCCCTGAAATAGGGTAGGTGTTAGGGAGTGAGTATTATGTACCATTTTCTATAAATGAGAAGGGTAAAAGGCAAAAATGAGAGAAATATTATTAAAGTAAACTCAAAGAGGAACTTGGAATCAGGTAATATAATGTAAAGGAGTGGGGGAGATTTGGTTCAGATTAGTGTGAGTAAAACAAAGCAGTGGAAAGGAAGTACTGGCTTAAAAGAAGAGGTAAACATACACACACACACACACACACACACATATAATGTGTGTGTTGTAATTAATGGAATAAGACCCAAACATAACAATTATAACACTAAATATTCCTGAAATATATTCCCAATTAAGAAAAATTCTAAAGGAGACTGGCTATAAATGTAATTCAAAAATTTTGTGTATATGTGAATCATATTTGAGATATTTGTAAACATAACATATATGGCAAAATGGAACAAAATCTATCCACATTGTGCAGCTCTAAAAATCATGAGTTGAAATTATTATCCCAAAGAAAGCAAAAATAAAAGTGATAAAAATCAAAGTGAATCATCAACATCATCATCACCCCCATCATCATTTAGAGATTTAAGCTTTGCAAAGTGCCTGACAAGTATTTCATTTGATTCTTGTGACAGTCTTACATTGGAGTTACTGCTATTCTCATTTGATAGAGGAGAAAACAGGCTGAGAGGTTAAATGATTTGCCCAAGTTTACAGTTGGTAAGTATCTGCAGCAGGATTTGAACTTAAGTCTTCCTTGACACAAGTCCATTAGTTTCTCTACTATGCTACCTAGTAGGAAAGAAAAAAAAATTAAGGAAAAAACCCACATAAATTGATTACAGATATGGAACGTAATAAAAGAGTAGGATATGCTGATATCTTTCTTTAAGAGCTGGATAAATCCAACAGAAAAAAAAAAAAAACAGGGCGGCTAGGTGGCACAGTGAATAGAGCGCCGGCCCTGGAATCAGAAGGACCTGAGTTCGGAGCCGGCCTCCGACACTTACAAACAAAACAAACAAAAACCTAGCCGTGTAACCTTGGGCAAGTTACTTAACCCCAATTGCCCTAAAGGGGCGGCTAGGTGGCGCAGTGAGTAAGAGTGCCGGCCTCGGAGTTGGGATGACCCAAGATCAGATTTGGCCTCAGAAAATGAGCACCCATGCATAAATAATGACTAGCCTTGTAACCTTGAGCAAGTTACTTAACCCCAATTGCTTTAAAAAAAAAAAAAAAGAAAGAAAGAAAGAAAGAAAAAAAAACAGAAGTATGAAACTGCATGTATTATTGGATAAATCAGATCTGATTGACCCAAGGTGATTTCCAAATGAGATAATAATGAATGCAAATATTCTCAGTATTTTTAAAATGTTATTAATTTATTTTTCTCCAGTTACATGTAAAAACATTTTAACACTTGTTTTTGAAACTTTGAGTTCCAAATTCTCTCTCCTCCTCCCTTCCCAGTCCCCTCCATCAAAAAGGCAAGCAATTTGATATAGGTTATACAGGCGTAGTTATGCAAAACATTTCCATAATACTCATGTTGTGAAAGAAAACGTAGACAAAACAAACTCATGAAAAATATTTTTTTTAAAGTGTGCTTCAATCTGTAGTCAGATACCACCAGTTCTTTCTCTGGGGATGGATAGCATTTTACATCATAAATCCTTCAGAGTTATCCTGGATGGCTGTATTTCTGAGTACAGCTAAGTCATTCACAGCTCATTATCTTACAGTATTGCTACTACTTTCTACATAATACATTTCACTTTGTATTACCCCATACAAGTCTTCCTAAATTTTTTTCTGAGAGCATCCTGTTTACAATTTCTTATGGTACAATAGTATTCCATCATAGTCACATTTGGGAACTTTTTTAGCCATTCACCAATTGAGGGGTATCCTCTCAATTTCTAATTCTTTGCCCCCAGAACAGAGCTGAAATATTTTTAACATATAAGTCCTTTTTCTTTTCTCTTTTTATTTCTTTTAGGATACAGACCTAGTAGTGGTGCTACTAGGCCAAAGAGTATACATATCCCTTTGGGCATAGTTCCACATTGCTCTACAGAATGATTGAATCAGTTCACAACTCCACCAACAGTGCATTAATGTCTCATTTTCCCCACATCCCCTCCAACATTTGTCATTTACCTGTTCTGCCTTATTAGCCAATCTAATAGGTATGAGATAGCACTTCAGAATTGTTTAAATTTGCATTTCTCCAATTAATAGTGGGAGTATTTTTTTTTCATATGTCTATAGATTGCTTTGATTATTTCATCTGAAAACTGACCATATCCTTTGATCATTTATCCATTGGGGAATGGCTCTCATTTTTATAAATTTGACTCCATTTTTTGTTTGAAAGATGAGACATTTATCAGAGAAACTTGTTTCAACACTTTTTTCACAGTTACTGTTGCTAATAGTATTTCCCTCCATCCTATCCCCCGCCCATTCACATTCTATTCTCTCTCTCCTTTCATGCTGTTCCTCCTCAAAAATGTTTTGCTTCTGACTACCCCTCCGCCAATTTGTCCTCCCTTATATTTCTTCCCTCTTTTCTTATACCTTTCCCTTTCTACTTTCTTGTAGGGTAAGATAGATTTTTATACTCAATTGAGTGTGTATTTTATTCCCTCTTTGAGCCAGTTCTGATGAGAGTAAGGTTCATTCACTCCCCTACAGTTACTTCCTCCTCCTCTCAACAATAAAAACTTTTTCTTACTTCTTTTATGGGAGATGATTTACCCCATTCTACCTCTCCTTTTCTCTTTCTCCCAGTCCATTCCTCTCTTACCCCTTAATTTTATTTTTTGATATCATCCCTTCATATCCAATTTATACCTATTCCCTCTGCCTATATATACACTTTCTAACTACTCTAATAATTAGAAAGGTCTTATGAGTTACAAATGTCATCTTCTCACGTAGGATTGTAAACAGCCTAACTTTGTTAAGTCCCTTATGATTTCTCTTTCCAGTTTACCTTGTTATGATTCTCTTGAATCTTGTATTTGAAAGTCAAATTTTCTATTTACCTCTGGTTTTTTCAAGAATGCTTGAAAATCCTCTATCTCATTGAATATCCCTTTTCTCCCTGAAAGATTATACTCAGTTTTGCTGAGTAGGTTATTCTTGGTTGTAATCCCAGCTCCCTTGCCCTCCAGAATATTATATTCCAAGTCCTCCAAGCCTTTAATGAAGAAGATGCTAAATCCTGTGTTATCCTGACTGTGGCTCCACATGAATTGTGGAGTACTTGAATTGTTTCTAACTGCTTGAAATATTTTCTCCTTGACTTGGGAACTCTGGAATTTGGTTATAAAGTCTTGAAGTTTTCATTTTGGAATCTCTTTCTAGAGGTCATCTATAGATTCTTTCCATTTCTATTTTACTCTCTGGTTCTAGAATGTCAGGGCAGTTTTCCTTGATAATTTCTTGAAAGATGATATTTAGTCTCTTTTTTATCATGGCTTTCAGGTAGTCCAATAATTTTTAAATGATCTCTCCTGGATCTATTTTCCAGGTCAGTTGTTTTTCCAATGAGATAATTCAATTATCTTCTATTTTTTTCATTATTTTGGTTTTGTTTTATTGTTTCTTTATTTCTCATGAAGTCATTAGCTTCTATTTGCTCCATTCTAATTTTTAAGGAATTATTTTCTTCAGTGAGCATTTGGATCTCATTTTTATTTGGCCAAATCTACTTTTTAAAGCATTCTTTCCATTGGCTGTTTGGACCTCTTTTTCCATTTTCCCTAGTATGTTTTTCAAGGTGTTATTTTCTTCAGTATTTTTTATGTCTCCTTAACCAAAGCTGTTGACTTGTTTTTCATGATTTTCTTGCATCACTCTCATTTCTCTTCCCATTTTTCCTCTATCTCTCTTATTTGATTTTAAGCTCCTTTTTGAACTCTTCCATGGCCTGAGACAAAATTATATTTTTCTAGGAAGCTTTGGATGTAGGAGTTTTGAGTTTGTTGTCTTCTTCTGAGTATGTGTTTTGATCGTCCTTATCACCATAGTAACTCTCCATAGTTAGGGGTTTTCCCCCTGTTGTTTGCTCATTTTCCCAGCCTATTACTTGACTTTCAACTCTTTGTTAAAGTATGACTTTGCTTCCAGGGTGGACGACATACTGTCCCAAGCTTCAGGGGTTTTGTCCAGGTGTTTTCAGAGATATTTCTAGGGACCTGTAAGTTTTCAGTTCTTCCAAGGTGATATGATCTAAGGAGATATGTTTACTCCTCTCCTGGCCTGTGCTCTGGTATTGAGTGACCACAAGCACTCTTTTCTGCCCTGGAACTTCGAAGATGGTTCCCCTTCTATTTTGGCCACAAGCTCTGCTATGCTAACACTCTTCTTCTTCCCCCTGGGGCTGCCACCCAAAATCTGAGATCTGTAGCTGAGTATGGGCAAAGCACAAAAATCCTGCCTCAGTGAAAGCAAAGAGATCCCAGTAATCTCCTTTGGTTACTCTCCTTCCTCCTCCAGTTGTATGACATTACCATCTGTGGGTTGAGATCTCCAGAAGTAGCTACTGACAAAACAAAACAAGAAAAAGAAAGACAGCAGGTAGTTTGCTTTAATCTGCATTCAAACTCTGTTCTTTCTAATTCTTTCTCTGAATGTAGACATCTCTCTCCATAACGAGTCTTTTGGAGTTGACTTATATCCCTGCGTTACTGAGAAGAGTCCAGTCTATCAAAGTTGGTTCCCTATATACGTTGTGTTTGTAATTGTCTACAAATTTCTCCTGGTTCTGCTCTTCTCACTCAGTATCAGTTTGTATAAGCCTCTCCAGGTAAATATGAAGTTCATCTGCTCCTTGTTTGTTATAGCACAGTAGTATTCCATCACATTCATATACCACAACTTGTTTAGCCTTTCCCCAATTGATGAGCATCCCCTTAATTTCCAAATCTTTGCCACCACAAAAAGAGCTGCTATAAATATTTTTGTACATATGGGTCTTCCTCCCACTTCTATGATCTCTTTGTGATACAACCCTAGAAGTGGGACAAAGGGTAGAAATTGCTGGGACAAAGGGTATGAAATTATTTATAGCCCTTTTGGTATAGTTCCAGATTGTTCTCCAGAATAGTCAAATCAGTTCACAACTCCACCAGCAATGCATTAGTGTTCCAATTTTTCCACATCATCTCCAGCATTTGTCATTTTCCTGTTTTGTCATCACCAGTGAGATGTGGCACCTCAGAGGTATTTTGATTTACATTTCTCTAGTCAATAGTGATTTAGAGTATTTTTTTCATATGCTTATAGACATCTTTAATTTCTTCCTCTGAAAACTGCCTGTTCATATCCTTTGACCATTTATCAATTGGAGAATGACTTGTATTCTTATAGATTTGACTCAATTCTCTGTATATTTTGGAAATGAGGCCTTTATCAGAGACATTGATTGTAAAAATTCTTTCCCAATTTTCTACTCCCTCTTAATCTTGGTTACATTGACTTTGTTTGTACAGAAGCTTTGCAATTTAAAGTAATCGAAATAATCCATTTTGCATTTTATAATGCTCTCTAATTCTTGTTTGGTCATGAAGTCTTCCCCTCTCCATAAATCTTATAGGTAAACTATTCCTTGCTTTCCCATATTACTTACAGTATCATCCTTTATACCTAGATCATGCACCCATTTAGACTTAATTTTAGAATACGGTGCTAGATAATGGTCTATGTCCAGTTTCTGCCATACTATATTCCAGTTTTCTCAGCAGTTTTTGTCAAATAGTGAGTTGTTATCCCCAAAACTGGGGTCTTTGGGTTTATCAAAGAGTAGATTACTATAGTCATTGACTGCTGAGTCTCATGTACCCAATGTATTCCATTGGTCCACTGCTCTATTCCTCAGCCAGTACCAAGTACTTTTTATAACTGCTGCTTTATAATACAGATCAAAATCTGGTATAGCTAGGCCACCTTCCCTAGTATTTCTTTTCATTAATTCCTCTGATATTCTGGACCTTTTGTCCTTCCAGATGAAATTTGTTACTATATTTTCTAGTTCTATAAAATAATTTTTGGTAAATCGATTGGTATGGCATTAAATATGTAATTTAATTTAGGTAAAATTGTCATTTTTTATTATAATAGCTCAACCCAGCCACAAGCAATTGATGTTTTTCCAACTAGTTAGATCTGACTTTATTTATGTGAAAAGTGTTTTGTAGTTGTGTTTACATAGGTCCTGGGTTTGTTTTGGCAGGTAGATTCCCAAATATTTTATAAGGTCTACAGTAACTTTAAATGGGATTTCTCTTTCTATCTCTTGCTGTTGGGTTTCATTAGAAATATACAGGAATGCCAAGGATTTATTTGGTTTTATTTTATATCCTGCAACTTTGCCAAATTTATTTATTGTCTCAAGTAATTTTTTATTTGATTCTCTAGGATTCTCTAAGTATATCATCATATCATCCGCAAAGAGTGATAGCTTGGTCTCTTCTTTGCCTGATTCAATTCCTTTGATTTCTTTCACTTCTCTAATTGCTACTGCTAACATTTCTAGTACCAGATTGAATAAGAGGGGTGATAGTGGACACCCTTGTTTCACCGCTGATCTTATTGGAAATACTTCTGGCTTATCCCCATTACATATAATGCTTGCTGATGGCTTTAAATAGATGCTACCTATTATTTTAAGGCGGTCTCCATTTATTCCTATTTTAGTAGGAATGGATGTTGTACTTTGTCAAAAGCCTTTTCTGCCTCTTTGTGTGGCATACTTTATCCTTTTCTGCTTCATTCTTTCCTCTTCTTCCATTTCAGTCCCTTTATAGCCTTAATAAGGTTTTTTTTTTAAATGTCATTTTGTGTAATTTATACCCATACCCTCTATTTGTCTATAAAGAGTTTGCTCTTATTAAATAACAAGGTGTGTGTGTGTGTGTGTGTGTGTGTGTGTGTGTTTTCCTTATTTATCTTTCTATATCTCCCTTGTGTCACATAATTGAAGGGCAATTTTTCCATAGAGCTCTGGCTTTTTCATCAAGAAGTTCTGTAAATCAGTTATATCATTGAATGACCATCTCCTTGCTTGGAAGAATATGTTCAGTTTTGCTGGATAGGTGATCTTTGGTTGTAACCCAAGCTCTTTTGCCTCACAAAAAATCATATTCCAGTTCCTCTGATCTTTTAGTTATAGAAGCTGCTAGATCCTGTGTGATCCTCACCATAGTTCTGCAATATTTGAATTGTTTCCTTCTGGCTGCTTATAGTATTTTATCTTTTATATGATAGTTCTGGAGTTTGGCCAAAACATTCCTCAGATTTTTCAATTTGGGATCTCTTTCAAGAGGTGACCAGTGGATTCTCTCAATTTCTATTTTACCCTCTGGTTCTAGTGTCTCAGGGCAGTTTTCTTTGATGAGCTCTTGGAAAATGTTGTCCAGGCTCATTTTTTCATCATGTTTTTCTGGTAGGCCTATGATTCTCAGATTATCTCTCCTGGATTTGTTTTCTAGGTCAGTTACTTTTCCATTGAGATATTTTACCTCTTTTTCTAATTTTTCATTCTTTTTTTTTTTTTGCTTTTTGGAGGACAATTGGGGTTAAGTAACTTGCCCAAGGCTACATGGCTAGGTTTTTGTTTGTGTGTGTGTTAAGTGTCTGAGGCTGGATCCCAACTCAGGTCCTTCTGACTTCAGGGCCAACACTCTACTCACTGAGCCACCTAGCCACCCCGCTTTATTCTAGTTTTTAGCAAATTATTTTCCTTGGTTAATTTTTGAAGTTCCTTTTCCATATCAGACATTTTTCTTTTTAAGGAGCTGTTTTCTTCATTGTAATGTTTTTCAAATTTTGCAATTTTGATTTTAAAAGAATTATTCATTTTATTGTCTATCTCTCTAATTTGGTTTTCAAAGTTCTTTTTGAGCTCATCTAAGAATGCTTTCTGTACTTGAGGCCAGTTCCCTTTGAGGCTTCAGCTGTGGGTGTGGAGTCAACACTATCACCCTCTGAATTTGATTCCTCCCTCTCACAATAGTAGGACTCCAGAGTCTTTGTCTTTGCATTCTGCTTTCTACCCATTTTGAGGCAGGGCCCTAGCCACACCCTTCCTCTAGGGTTCCCAAGCCTTTACTGTTTAAAGTTTTACTTTGGGGCAATAATTACTATGTTTTCAGGGTCAAAGAGGGGATTGGAGCAGCTGGGGTTCACTCTCTTGTCCTGGTCCCTGCTTTTTAAATTTCCAGGGTGTGGGTTGGTAGACCCAGAAGTAGCTGCTGCCACTGCCAGGGGACCTGCATTTCACTCTTACTGGCTCAGTCCAGTCCCAGCCCTGCAGTGATAGGCCTGGTAATGGCCCTTGAGGTTGCTGGTTTAACTTGCCGCCATGTTGATCAGGCCTCTAATGTGCCTCTGCACTGAGCCCTGTGAGCTTCTGGGCCTCTGCGCTGACCCCTGTCTTCTTGAAGTTACTAGAACTTAAAATGAGTAGTTCATAGAGAAATTAAAGAAGCAATAATTATTACAAAGTAAATGAAATTACCAGCTATGAACAGCATATCAAAATATATTGGATACAGCTAAAGTAGTCTTCAAAGAAAAATTCTGAAAACTTCAATTAGGAAAATTCAAAAGTGATAGTGAACTAAGCATGTAATTATGACTAAATTTTTTTATTAGTTATTCTAAAACAAGTATAAAAATTAAGCTTAATGATTACAGGAGAATAAGAAAAACATGAAAATAATAAGAATAAAGATCTGATAAATTAAACTAAAAAGCAAATTTTGTAAATTAACAAAATGAATCAACCATTAGCTAAGCTATTCATGAAAATGAGTTAGATATAATTGCCAAACTAAAAAGAAAAAAATTAACAAAGTAAATGAACAAATAAATAGAAAAGAAATAATAATTAATTGTTCAAAACTACTTGACACAATTATTATCCAACAAAAATAAAGTTTCTGATGACATTAATGAGCATCTATAATAATATATAACACCCAAACTTAAAAATTATTAAAAATAGGGATCTTGAATAACAATCTCAGAAAATATAATTTGATCTGGCCATTCATGAATTGCCAAAGACTAGATGGATTTACAATTTAATTTGACCAAACATTTAAGAAGGAATTATTACATATGCCCTAAAATAATTCTTAAAAATGTGGATGGAGTCACTCTATTCTTTTTGTGCAACAAATATGATTCTGAAATACAAGCAAGGGAAAGATAAATTTGAGAAAGAGACCTACAGAACAAGCTCATTAAGAAATACAATACTCATAAGGAGCCTCCACAAAGTTACTAGAAATAGATTGATGATTTAACATTAAGAAAGCACAACTAATTATAAAAAATGATAAAAATATAATGATTTTAATAAATATAGGAAACCATTTCACAATATGTACTATTTATATTAAATGTACATTTTTAGTAAAAAAAAATACATAGGGATAAAAGGTCCCATATATAATATGACCAAGAACTTATTTTTATCTCTGAATTTTTATCAATATGTATTATGCATCATCCTCATTTCTAGATATATTGTTCCCACATATCATTCATAATAAGCCATTTCTTATAAGAAAGAATAAAAAAGGATACAAAAAACCCCAAGTTCAAACTGAATTACCACATGAGTCAAATTTAACAGTTTAAGCAATGTTAGGTACTCATAGCTGCCCATCTATTCAAAGAATAAAAAGAGGTTGTTGTTTTTTTATCTCTTCTCTGATGCTAAGCTAGGTTATTATAATTACACAGTCTTCAGTTTCAATAGGTTTTATCTTCCTTTTATTTACATTATAGTAGTCATGTTTATTCTTTTGTTGGTTCATTCTGTACTAGTTCATATAAATCTTCCCAAGCTTCTCTTAATTTTTCAATTCTTAATTCTTATGTCACAGTAATATTTAATTATACCCACAGACCACAATTTGTTTGGCCATTACCCCATCAATGAGCATCTGCTTTCCATAAAAACACACATTTAAAACAAACAAAAAAAATGAACTATTTATAATAATGGAAAAAGGCTAGAACTTTTTCCAGTGCTAATTAGAGAAGATAAGTGATTTCCTTCATCCCATTATTATTTGAAATAGTTTTTAAAATGCTAACTATATCAGCATGAAAAAAGAAAAAAAAATTCATGAATTATAAGAGAGACAAAATCATCTTTATTTGTAGAAGACATACTGGCATGCCTAAGAACCTCAGACAATCAGCAAAGCAAGTAATTGAGATTTTTCTAGCTTCAGAAAAGTGGGATAAAAATGAATCAATAAAAATTATAATCATTCTACATAGAAGTACCAACTACTAGAAAGAAGATATAATAATATACAATAACATAATATAGTATATAAATAATATGACAACAATGATTCACTTTTTAATACAATTACAAAATGTATAAATTCCCTACAAATTAATCTCACATGACACACAGGATTTATATAAGTTAAAGTAAAAAATATTATTTAGAGAAAGAAAGGAAGATTTATATAATTGAGAGATATAATCTATCATGACTGTCTCTGACATTATACTATGAATAATTATTCTATCTAAACTAATTTATATATCTTATGCTCTACCAATCAAATCACTAAGGGTATAATTTCTTAGAAGTCAGTGAAATTACAAAATTCACTTAGATAAACAAGAAATCCATAATGTCAAGGGGAAAGTATTGGAAAATACAAATGAAGATATCATAGAATAGTGAGATGTTGACAGGAGTGATCAAAGCTTTTTGATTCTGGTTAAAAACAGATAAATAGATCAATGAAACAAACTAGATAAACAAGAAACATAAGCAGTCAAAAATAGCACTTTAAAAAAATTAATCCCAAATCATAAATTACTGGGGGAAGAACTCCCTTTTGATAAGAAGTTGGGGGAAAATTTTGAAAATTGTTTGACAGAAATTTGATTTAGACCAATAAATAGCTTACAGTATATTCTGCAATATGCTCAAAATGGATAATTGATCAGAATATCGAAGATTGTACTACAAAAGAATCTAAAAGAGAAAGATATCAAGTAACTTTCAGAGATATGGTTTGGAGGAAATAATACTAATCAGACCAGGATATAGAAGATCTTAAAAGATAAAATAGACAGTCATTGCCATAATAATATTGAAAAACAAACAAAAAACCTTTTCCATTAATAAAAATGAGTGAAGGTAGACAGAAAAGAAATAATAGAGAGGACAATATTTGTATTCTATATCAATTATGAGTCTGATATAAATCAACAAACATTTATTACATCATAGTTTCCTAATGTTAGGTCACTTCCCCCCTGGATAATAAAAGTAGAGAATTATCATAAATATATAACAATATTCCCCAAAATGTCAATGGTAAAAAACTATGAGCAATTTTCATAGAAAAAAATGAAAACTACAAATGCTTACAAGAAAAGATGCTTAGGATCACTAATAGTTTAAAGGGAATAAACATATTTCTGAGGTTTTACTAACAGTATATAAATTGGTCCGGTGAATTTGAATCCATGGTGGAAAGTTTCACCAAAGAAACAAAAGAGAGGATTAATGACTAAGAGTAGAAATATTTCCCCAGTTGATAAATTGTCAAAGGATATGAACAGGCAGTTTTTAGATGAAGAAATTAAAGTTATCTTTACTCATATGAAAAAAATGTTCCAAATCATTATTGATTAGAGGAATGCAAATGAAAACAACTCTGATGTACTACCTCATAATTATCAGAATTGACTAATGCAACAAAAAAGGAAAATGGTAAATCTTGGAGAACATGTGGGAAAATTGGAAAACTAATGTCTTTTTGGTGGAGTTGTGAACTGATCCAACCACTCTAGAGAGCAATTAGAAACTTGGCACAAAGGATTTTTATAAAATTACACATACCCTTTGATCCAGGAATACCACTACTAGGCCTGTATCCCAAAGAGAACATAAAAAAGGGAAAGGGACCCACATGTACAAAAATATTTATAGCAATTCTTTTTGTGATTGCAAAGAAGTGGAAATTGAGGGGATGCCGATTAATTGGGGAATGAACAAAAAAAAGTGGCATATGAATGTAATGGACTACTATAGTTCTATAAGAAATTATGAGCAGGTAGATTTCAGAAAAAATCTGACCTTATATGAACTGATGCTGAGTGAAGTGAGCAGAACCAGGAGAACATTGTAAACAGTAACAACAATATTATGCAATGACCAACTTTGATAAACTTAGCTCTTCCCAGCAATACAGTGATAGAAGACAATTCCAAAAGACTCATGATGGAAAATGAGATCCATATCGAGAAAAAGAATTATGGAGTCTGAATGCAGACTGAAGTCTACTATTTTGTCTCTATCTTTTTCTTTCTTTCTCGTGTTTTCCCTTTTGTTCTGATTCTTCTTTCACAACATGATTAATGTGGAAATATGCTTAATATGATTGTACATGTATAGCCTATGTCAGATTGCTTGCTCTCTTGGGCAGGCGGAGAGAAGCAAAGGAGGGAGAAAAAAATTTGGAACTCACAAACTTATAAAAGTGAATGTTGAAAACTATCTTTACATGTAATTGGAAAAAATAAAATACTATTAAATAGGAATAAAGGAATACAAATACAGAGAAGTAAAGGGTAATATGGAAGAAACAAAAATAAATAAGATTAAAGGAAAATAGGATCTGTCAACAAGCATAACAGGTTGATCTCCAAGAGAGGACCCATAGAGACAACTTAGAGTGTAGGTCTTCCAGGAGAACAAGGTAGGTCCAAAAAAATGCAAAGACAAACCCAAAAGCTGAAGAAATAATACAAGAAAACTGCTAAGGATTTCTGACAATAAAAAAGAAAGTACCAAACAAAATAATCTACATATTGCCTCTAGGAAAATGAAACACCCCCCCCCCCAAACAACAAACACACAAACAACAAAATCCTTAAGTTGTAAACTTCAAGATATCTATTGTTCACATTTTAAAATTCAAATGGCAAATAACAAATTTCTCAAGTGACCAAGACTTTCAAATATAAAGGAAAAGGAATAACATAATTATTGTGCACTGACCAGTCACAGAAGGATATGGAAAAACGTATGTTCTAAAGAGAAACAGAGGTTAAGATGCAACTCAAGGTGCTATACCCTACAAACCTAAGCCAATCATCAATAAATAAAATGGATGTTATGAGAGACATTTGCAGCATTCCTACAAAGAAATCTATAAGCAGATTATGCAGAATCTGCTCATAGAATGTATGAGCAGAATATTTGTTTTGCAAGTATCTCTGAAATACAAGGAAGGCAAAAATAATTGATACCTTATGACACAAAAATTCAAAAGAAGGTAAAACAGAAAGATAAAGACACTTATTTGATAAAAATAACAAAAACAAAAGTCTACCACTACCAGATGACACCTGACACCTCCTGCCGGGTACAGGGCTCTCCCTGAAGAAAGGCAGACAAGGAACTTGATTGGTCATCTTTTCTTGGGTTCTTTTTTTTTTTTTTTTTTTGCATGAGCAAGTCTGTTCTGAGGGCCCCACAAAAGTATGCTCCCAGGAAGACAGGGAGAGTCAAAGACCTTGAGATGGATGTAATCTTCAAAGATTTAATGCTTAGGAAGTTTATTAACTCTTAGAGGGTGTTTATGACTGATGGACAGCTTCCTACCTCAGGAGAAGGGAAATGAGAACTTCAGGGGGGAGGGATGATATCTAGATGAGTAGGAAGGCATAAACCAAGATAAATAATTTCATGAGAAATGGTTTAAGAAAAATCATAGTGATGGCCTAGGTTAGTAATAAACCAGACAATGTGGAACAAGATAATTCTTAACATAGATCAATATTGGTATTCTCTTTATTCTTTTTAGGAACTGATATTTCTAAGTAAGGCCCAGAAAAAAATAGGACAATATGGAAAGATATACAAGGTAATAACATAGAAATTGTTTAGAAGAGACAAACCAAAATAAGAACCTTAAAGAAGCTTTAATTCCATGAGGAATTCAGAGATTAATAAGGAAAAAAGAAGGAGAAAAGCCAAGAATCAAAGGACAAAAATCTAAAAGCCGACAAAGTATAGGCATAGATGGACCATGTATATACATATATATATATATGCACATATATATATATATATATATATATTCACACATTATTTAATGTTAAGTATGTAAATACATATGTTAAAATACATTGGGCAGGGGCGGCTAGGTGGCGCAGTGAATAGAGCGGTGGCCCTGGAGTCAGAAGGACCTGAGTTCAGAGCCGGCCTCAGACACTTAATCCACACAAACAAAAACCTAGCTGTGTAACCTTGGGCAAGTTACTTAACCCCAATTGCCCTAAAGGGGCGGCTAGGTGGCGCAGTGAGTAAGAGCGCTGGCCTCGGAGTTGGGATGACCCGAGATCAGATCCGGCCTCAGAAAATGAGCACCCACGCATAAATAATGACTAGCTGTGTAACCTTGAGCAAGTTACTTAACCCCAATTGCTTTAAAAAAAAATACACTGGGAATACATTTGAAACTTTCCCAATATATAGAGGACTGAAGCAAGGATGCTCCACTCTTCCCACTTTTATTTGTTATGGTTGATATGA
This sequence comes from Gymnobelideus leadbeateri, assembly GCA_011680675.1. NCBI lineage: Eukaryota > Metazoa > Chordata > Mammalia > Diprotodontia > Petauridae > Gymnobelideus > Gymnobelideus leadbeateri. The sequence goes on along the minus strand of WOXC01002314.1, from coordinate 251,101 downwards.
TGCTATCAATACCAATAAAAAGAATGAAATTAAAGATAGAGATAAAGGACACAAAACTATCACCATTTGCTGATTATGTGGTAGAAGGAAGAAACTATGACCTTGTCACTATGACTTACCTTGTTTCTATGCCTTTTCCTTCAACTGTATGGGAAAATTTAATAAACAGGGTGAGAGAACAGTGGAATCTTGAATTCCAGGGCCATCATATTAGTTATTGGACCAATAGCAATTTCCTGGTTTCTAGTTTAGGTTTAGAGATTAAAATTGAGAGTAATGCTCTCCATGAGTGAAAGGTATAAGCCCAGTAACTCAGAAGTCTACTTCACAGAAACAAGTAAAAGTAAGAGATTGGATGGTCCAGAGGGCCCTATTTATTGCTCTAAAGACCTTGGCAGCTCAAACTGAGAATCTCACTTGATAAATGGGAAGGTCCATGGGCAAGACTCTGGAGGGAACTAGGTAAGAGAACATGAAAGAAAGGATTCTTACTGGTCTTGGAAAGACTTTCTGATTTTGCTAGGATAATGGTAGTAAAGAAAAACCTACATGATTTAATTTAAAAGGGCACTAAAGTCCTTAGTCTTCTGTAGAGGAAGAAGTAATAGAGTATTTTAACTGAGACACAAGTTGAATAACACTAAATAGAGCAATATCTAGTAGGGAATGTTGATACAATCACATGGTATACAATCCACAACATCCAACCATATGATGTCTGAACAGTACTACGCATTCAGCTGCTGTGTGAGACCCTGCTCACAAAGGGGTCCCACACAGCAGCAGACAGTAAAGCAACATTTGTTGGTGCCTATGCAACTGTCCAAGAAACATCCAGTGGAAAAGCATCCAGTAAGGTCAAGTGGAAATTGTGAGGCCAATGAAGACTATAAACCAGCAGGGAAAAGCCCTGATGAAACTGTTGTCATCATTGTCTTCATCATCATCATCATCATCATCATCATCATCATCATCATCATCATCATCATCATCATCGGCATCAATATAACATTTATATAGTGCTTATTATGTGCCAGGCATAGTGCTAAGTGCTTTTACAGTTATCATTTCATTTGATCCTCATCACACTCCTAGGAGACAGGTTCCCTGTTTTATAGATGAGAAAACTGAGGCAAATAGAGTTTTAGTGACCTGCTCAGGGTCACACAGTGAGTAAATGCTTGAGATCAAATTTGAACTCAGGTTTTCCTGAGTTTGTGGATTAGTGTTCCACCTTTATAAAGAAAAGATAATCTGGGGGCAGGTAGGTGGTGTAGTGAATAGAGCACCGGCCCTGGAGTCAGGAGGAACTGAGTTCAAATCCAGCCTCAGACACTTAACATTTATTAGCCATGTGACCTTGGGCAAGTCACTGAATCCCAATTGCCCTGCCTTCTCCCCTCCAAAAAAAAGCAAAAAAAGAAAAAGAAAAGATAATCCAGTGTTATTTTTCATACAATGCTATTTCATTAAATGTTTTCTTTGAACTCTGTCTCTCTCTGGCTGACTTATTGAAAATTATCTATCTATCTATCTATCTATCTATCTATCTATCTATCTATCTATCACTGGGAACTCATGAACTATGGTTATTGGGACCACACAGAGTTCTTTGAACTTGTGATAGCTGTTTTGCAGGGTACCTTCTCTGTGACTTGGGAATTTAGTCAGCCTGTTAGTACTTACTTCTAAATGTACATTATATAGATGATATTGAGAAATACCCTCATGGGTCTTAGGCAGGTAACAGAACCATCAACGTCAACAATACCAAATTGTTTAGCATTTAGAGTAAAGGATTTTGTTTTGAGTCTCAACCATGCTGTGCATAAATGGGAAGAATGTTTAATAATATTGGTTATACCTGAAAAGATTTATATGAACTGATGCATAGTAAAGTGAACAGAACCAGGAGACTGTTGTACACAATAACAGCAATATTGTTGGATGAAAAATTGTGAATTACTTAGCTATTCTCAGCAATATAATGATCCAAGATAATCCCAAAGGATTAATGATGAAGCATGCTATCTGCCTCCAAAGAAAGGACTGATAATTGTCTGAACACAAACTTCAGCATGCTGTTTCACCTTCTTTCTTTCATTTTTTTTCTTTTATTTGATTCTTTTAGTACAAAATGACTAATTTGGAAATGTTTTACATAATTGCACATATATATCCTATATCTGATTGCTTACCATCTCAAAGAGTAGGGAGGGGAGGGATGAAGCAAGATATAAAGTTTGGAACTCAAACTTTTAAGTAAAATGTTCAAATAAAATTTAGAAAACATATGTGATAAAAAATAACACTGGTTAGAAAGGGCTTTAAACATTAAATGTATAATCTTGTATTTGATGCTGCAGATTTTAGGGAATTTACTATGTATAGGAGGGGACAAGATGTGAATTGATTAGGCCTGTGTTTTAGGAAAATAGTTTTGACAATTGTATGGAGGAGGTATTGCAAGGGAAAAGACTTGAGGTTGAGACCAATTAAGCTATTACAATAGCTTAGTAAAAGGTGATAAATACTTGATCTCAGATTGTGACTACATGAATGAAAAGAAAGACACCAATAAGAGATATATTTCAGAGATAGAAATGACAAAATTTAGCAACTGATTGAACATGTGGAGTGAATAATAGTAGGAGATTGGTATGAAATGAAGAGAAGGGAGGAGAATGGCAATATGACCTTGAAGTTATCATTGGAGAATGAAATATTGATAGAAATAAGAAAGTTTGGAAGAAGAGTGAGTTTTGAGGGAAAAGCTAATGAGTTTTGTTTTGTTTTGTTTTGTTTTTGTTTGAATTTGAGATGTTTATTATATATTCAATTCAAAATTTTCAATAAGCAGTTTGTGATGCAGGACTGAAACTCAGGAGAGAAATAAAGGTGTTTTATATATATAAAGATTGGGGAATCATTATCATAGATACAATAATTAAATCCATATATGTTGATAACGTCACTAAAAAGGAGAATGTAGAGGAAGAAGAGAAAGAACAGAATCTAGGGGTGTACGCAAGTCAGGGGTAGAGTATGGCTCTCTTATTAAAACAGTCTGATGATATTGAAAATGACAAATTCCAGAATTAAATCAATTAAGTATTATTACCTTCCCCCTTCTCATTGCCAGAAGTCATATTGCTCTGATGCCTCATCATGATATGTACATAATATTAAGTTGTCCAAGGTTATATTAGTAACCATAGATTCTAGAAAATCTCATCAAGATGGAAATGTTGTTTAGTTAAATTTGGATAAATTAATTACCCAAAGTTTAACATAAAGTCATAAAATTACAAGTTGTGAATGTTTAAAGGACTCCAAGAAATCATGTAGTCCAATCTTTTACTCTTTAGGAATCCATTCTAAAATGTCTCTGATCAATGGATATCTAAACTTTGCTACAAGGTAATCCATGATAAATAACTCACGACCTTTTGAAGCATCTTATTTTGTTTTTGAACTGCTTTTTAATCATTAAGAAGTGTTTGCATATATTCTGCTTTAATTTCTACTCATTGGTCCTAGTTCTTTCCTCTGGGGTTGAATGCAAGTCTGATGTCTCTTCTAAGGGATAGCCCTTGACAAACTTGAAAAAAATTAAAAAAAAATGTTCAGTTCAATTCAACAAGTACCTCTGTACATAGACAGAGGGTATGTGTATAAGGTGAGTTGAAGGAATGATACAAAAATCAAGGGATGAAAAATAGGAATACACTGGGTATAGAAGGAAGGGAGAGGTAGAACGGGGTAAGTTATTTCACATGAAGAGGTGTGAAAGACTTATTACAGTGGAGAGGAAGATCGAGCGTGGGTAACAAGCACGATTTGAATCTTACTCTCATCAGTATTGACTCAGAAAGGGAATCATATATGCAATCAGTTGAATATAAAAATCTATCTTACCACACAGGGAAGTAGGAGGGGAAGAGATCAAGTTAAAGGGCATGAGGACTGACAGAAGGGAGGGCAGATCAGGAGAGGTGGTAGACAGAAGCAAAACATTTATGAGGAGAGAAAGGGTGAAAGTAGAAAAAAGGACAGACAGAAGGAAAAATAGGAAATACACAAGTACTAATCATAACTATGAATGTGAATGGGATGAACTCTCCCACAAAGGGAAACCAGAGAACAGAGTGGATCAAAAACAAGAATCCTACAATATGTTGTTTACAAGACATACACTTGAAGCAGAGGGACACACACAAAGTAAAGGTAAGGGTCCAGAACAGAATCTATTATGATTCAACTGAAGTAAAAAACAAACAACAACAACAACAACAAAACAAACAGGCATAGAAATTCTGATCTCAGACAAAGTAAAAGCAAAAATGGATCTAATTAAGCGACAAGAAAGGAAAGTACATCCCACAAAAAGGTATGATGGACAATGAAGCTATTCAACACCATACATATATGCACCAATTGGCATAGCATTCAAATTCTTTTTTTTTTAATTAAACAAATGCTTTATTAACTTCTGGTTTACATCATTCATTTCCACCAGATTATGAGTTACATTTTTCCCCCATTTTTCCCTACCCACCACCCCAGAATAGCAGTCCCACCAGATATCCCCTCATCCAATCTGCTCTCTCCCATATCTTCTCCCATACCCCCTTCGACTTTGCCATTAGGGCAAGGTGAATCTCTGAGCCCCAATGCTTGGACATCTTATGAAACATTTTAAAACTTCAATTTTCAGATCCATTCCCTTCTTCCCTTGTCACCCACTCCCTCTGAGAAGATAAGCAATTCAGTATGTGTTGTACATGTATAGCTATGCAAAACATTACCATAGTAGATATATTGTAAAAGATTGCTTATATTTCCCTCCCACCTGTCTCACCTCCCACCTGGTCCATTCCCTACCTTGATCTTGCCCCTCTTTGATAGTGGGTACTTCCAATCTCCCCCCCCCCAGAATGCACTCCCCTCCATCTTCCCCCCCCCATCCTCCTTTCCCCTACTCAGGAGAGTGAGTGAGGGTAAGATAATTCCATTTAGTATGTATGTGGTTCTCTCCTTGAGCCAACTTCAATGAGAATATGCTTTTGCCTTTTTGCCTTCCTGTTCTTTCCCTCCCCTGCAACTACTTCCCCTTGCCTCTTCTACATGAGATAGTTTACCCTACCCTGTCTCTCTCCATCTCCTCTTGCCACTTTCCTCTCTCACCTCTTGACTTCACCCCTTAAGAATCATCCCTTCTTTGGGGCAGCTAGGTGGCGCAGCGAGCAGAGCACTAGGCCTGGAGTCAGAAGGACCCGAGCTTGGATCCGGCCCCAGATACCCAACACACAAATAAAAACCCAGCCGCGTGACGCTGGGCAAGTCACCCAACCCCAATTGCCCTCCAAAAAAAAAAAAAAAGAATCATCCCTTCCCATCAAATTCAACCTGTGCCCTCTATCCATGTATACCTGTGAACATATGCCATGCACCCTTCTTCAATTATTTTCATAATGAGAGAGGTTTCATCAAACACAGTTATTGTTTTTCCATGTAGGAATGTAAATAGTCCAACTTTGATAAGTTCCTTTTGATTTCTTTTCCTTGATTACCTTCTTAAGCATCTCTTGCTTCTTGTGTCTGAATGTCAAATTTTCCATTCAACTCTGGTTTTTTCCTCAAGAATGCTTGAAAGTCCTCTATTCCACTGAATGACCATATTTTCCCCTGAAACAAGGTACTCAGTTTTTCTGGGTAGGTGACCCTTGGCTTCAATCCCAGCTCTTTTGCCCTCTGGAATATCATATTCCATGCTCTTCGATCCCTCAGTGTGGAAGCTGCCAGGTCCTGTGCTATTCTGATTGTGTTTCCACAATATTGAAATTGTTTCTTCCTGGCTGCTTGGAGTATTTTCTCCTTGATCTGGGAGTTCTGGAACCTGGCTATAATATTCCTAGGAGTTTTCTTTTGGGGATCATTTTCAGGAGGTGATCGGTGGATTCTTTCAATCTCTATTTCCCCCACTGGGTCTGAAACATCAGGGCAATTTTCCTTGAGAATTTCTTTAAGGATGATTTCTAGGTTCTTTCTTTGATCATGGCTTTCAGGTAGTCCAATAATTTTTAAATTATCTCTCCTGGATCTATTTTCCAGGTCAATAGTTTTTCCCATATTTCACATTGCCTTCTATTCTTTCATTTGTTTGGATCTGTTTAATAGTATCTTGATTTCTCATAAAGTCACTAGCTTCCATTTGCTCCAGTCTAACTCTGAAGGAATGAATCTCCTCAGTGAGCTTTTGAGATTCTTTTTTCCATCTGGCAAATACGACTTTTTAAGGTATTCTTCTCCTCATTGCCTTTCTGAGCCTCTTTTGCCATTTGAGTTTGTCTATTTTTAAGGTGTTATTTTCCTCAGTCAGACTGTTGACTGTCATTTCATACCTTTCTTGCATCTTTTTCATTTCTCTTCCCAAATTTTCCCCCACTTCTCTTATCTGCTTCTTAAGGTCCTCTATGGCCTGTAGCCAGCTTGTATTTTCATTTGGAGCTTTTGGTGCAGAAGTTCTGACCTCACAGTCCTCTTCCATGCTTTGAGCCTCTTTGCCCCTAAAATAGGAGTCCAGTGTTGAACTTTTCTGTTTATTTTGTTTCATTTGCCTAGGCATGTTGCCACTTAATTACTTGATTTTGGGGCTTGTTGCCACAGTAGGACTCTGCCACCAGACAGGGGAGTTTCCGCCGAAATGTGGGGTCTTCACAACTTCTGCCAGTTGTGTGGCCTCCGCTCTGGCAAGTTGGATACCCACCCCAAACTTCCCCCCCAGACCACAATCCAGATCCAGGCAGTTTAAAGCAAGAGCGATTAACCCCCAGACTGATTGCTGGATCTCCCTACAGTTCGCAGACCAGGAGTGAGAGCCACTACTGATGCTGCAAAATGGCTTCTGTGCTGCAGTTTTTTCAGCAGCTTTTCGCCCCCAGGGGAGGCAGCCGTGTGTTCCCCAAATACTGGTCCCAAAGTCCATAGGGCACTAACCTCTCACTTTGTCCTAGGTATATCTGTGCTGATAATTCTGGAATCGCCACAATTGCTGGTGTTCTGGGGTCCCTCCAGTGGTCTGAAGGCCCGGCCACCCTGGGGCTAAAACCGCGGACCTGGGCTTGGCTCTGCGCTGCGCTGGTGGTTCCCAGTGCGCTGTACTGCCTGCTCTCAGAGCGCTTCGCTGGCCGCTCCCTGCAGGGCTGCTGGGCTGTCCTCTGCAGGAGGTTAGCTTCTCTGTGCTGTTCTGTGGGTGCTGTGGCTCCAGAAGTTGTTTGGAGTCCCCTTTCACATTATTTGAAATTTGTGTGGGGCAGAGCACATTGGAAATGCTGTTTCTACTCTGCCATCTTGGCTCCGCCCCCCAGCATTCAAATTCTTAAAAGAGAAGTTAGTTACTGGAAGGAATAGACAGCAAAACTGTACTAATGGGGGACCTTAACCATCCCCTTTCATAACTTGACAAATCCAAGCAAAAAAAATAAATAAATAAACAAGAAAGAAACTAAGGAGGCAAATAGAATATTAGAAAAGTTAGATATGACATACTTTTAGCATGATTTTGACATAAAGGGTGGCACCATATGGAAATTAAGAGTAAGGAATAGTCTCCCTGAGAGATCTATGGGGAGTGGAAGAATTCATGACCAAATAAGAGATAGCATTACAAAATATTAAATAATTTTGATCACATTAAATTAAAAAACTTTTGCACAAACAAAACCAGTGCAACTAAAATTAGAAGGAAAGCAGGAAGATGGGTACTTATAGCAAATATATATATGAAAAAGGCCTCATTTTTCTAATATATAAAGAACTGAATCAAATTTATAAAAAATGCAAGTCATTTACCAACTGATAAATGATCAAAGGATATAAACAGGCAGTTTTCAGACAAAAAATACCCCAAACTATCTGTAGTCATATGAAGAAATGCTCTAAATAATTTTTGATTAGAGAAAAGAAAACTAAGAACTCTGAGGTACTACCTCACACTGAACAGATTGGATAATATGACAGAAAAGGAAAATGATAAATGTTGGAGAGGATGAGGGAAAACTGGGACACTAGTGCATTGTCAGTGAAATGATCCAATCATTCTGGAGAGCAATATAGAACTATGCCCAAAGATCAATCCAACTCTGCATACCCTTTTATCCAGTAGTACCACTACTAGAACTGTATCCCAAAGAGATCATAAAAAGGACCTACCTAAGCAAAAATAGTTTGTGGTGACAAAATGTTGGAAATTGAAGAGATGCTCATCAATTGAGGAATGGCCAAATAAGCTGTGGTATATGAATATTATGGAATGCTATTTTGCAATAAGAAATGAAGATACAGGTAGATTTCACAAAAAAAAAAAAACAAAAAAACCAAAACAAAACAAAACAAAAAAAACATGAAAAGATTTGTACACAAATTGAAGCAAAGTGAAATGAGCAGAACCAGGAAAACTTATACATAGTATCAGCAACATTGTGTCATGATCACCTATGAATGACTCAGCTCTTCTCAGCAGCACAAGGATCTAGGACAAGTACAAAGGACTCATGAAGGGAAATGCTGTCCATATTCAGATAAAAAAAACTGATGCACTTTGAATGCAGATTGCAGTATTTTTTTCACTTACTGTATTCTTTCTTGCATTTTTTCCCTTTTGATCTGTTCTTCTTTCACAAATGTGACTAATATGAAAATTATTTTTAAATGATAGCACATGTATAACCTATATCAAATTCGTTACCATTTGTGGAAGAGGGGAGGAGAAGGAGTGAGGGAGAAAAATTTGGAACTTTAAATCTGGTAAAAGTAAATGCTAAAAATTTTCTTTACATGTAACTGGGGGAAAAATTAAAATACTATTTAAATGAAAAAAAAATTTAAAAGCACATACCATTTGCCAGGCACTGTACTAAATTTGGAGGACACAAAAGAAAGACAAAAATAGTATCTGACCTCAAAGAGTGCACATTATAATGTAGCCAACAACATGTAGATGGTGTTTTCAAGGAGATTAAGAATGAAGGGAAGATGAGATAAAGAATGATAATAGCTTAGTGGCAGATGGTAAGAACAAGTGAGGGTTTTTTTTGAGATTGGGTGAGACTTGGAATCTTTTTAGGGAATAGGGAAAGAACCAGTAGGTAGGGAGAAGGAAAGGGAAAAGGAGAAGGTAAAGGGAGTGAAAGAAGTGGGGAGGGAGAGTGATAGTGGGGACATATTGCTGAAGTAAGGAAGCAATGAGTTCAGGGATACATAAAGATGAAGAGAGAGAGAGATAGTGGAAGAATGATATGAGATTTGGAGGAGGGGGAAGAACGTAGCTCTCAGCAAATGAGTTCTGTATTTTTCTGAAGTATGAAGTAAGGTTGTTGACTGAAAGGGTGGTGGTTGGAGTTGCTCTGGAAGCCTTAAGGAGAAATGAGGTTTGAAATAGCTGTTAAAGTAGGGTAGTGAATCAACTCTGGAAAAATAGAATATTTGAGTAACTGTAATGGGGGTCCAATTGAGATTAAATAACATAAATTTGTATTGTGTCTGCTCAGTAGTTTGATGATTTCTTCTAGTTCCATTTAATAGCATGTAATTAGGAGCTAAGATGTTGTGAGTTATCCAGGATTAGGGGTTTGCCAGATGAAATGAGTGATAAAATAAGAATGCAAAGGAATCATGAATAGTATATAGAATAGCATAGAGTTCATTTGGTCCACCAAAAGGTTAAAATAGGGAAAAGTTAGGAGAATGTAGTTAGTGCGGGGGTGAGGGCCCAGGAAAGAACTAAAGGGAATTATTGATTTGCATTTTGCATAAGTAGAGAAAGTATTCACAACTATTAATCACTTATCTTCTTTGAAATAATAAACTGGACAGAGTGAATAGTATACATGTATTTTAAATGAAATATAAAATCACTTAGAAGTAACTTAATGGAAGAGTTTATATAGAATTTTTCTGGATAATGTTTTCCTCAGAGCAAAGTTCTATGGGGCCAGGTAATGTCACATTACCTTCATAAGCTTTTGATCAATCAGGAAAAATGAAATAAAACAAAAAACAAAAACCAAAACCAAAACCTCAAGCTTTTTCTTTGTGATACCAAAACATCTATATGAAGAATGATCAATTCAGTCAATCATCCCAGATGTTTTGTCTATAGGATACCAAATATACAGACAGTAGGAGATGATTGACTGATTTATCCTCCATCATTCATTCATTATTAAGCGTATGTAGAAACAGATGTGGGAAAAAATTGTAAGCTTTTTTTTTTTTTAAGCACCAAGTATGATAGGTAGAAGAACTGTTACAAGAGGAGTCATGTAGTGGTGGGCTTTGGGAGGAAAAAAAAGGATTCTATTTTAAAGTTGCATGCAGAAGGTAAAGAGATTAAATCTTGGAAAACAAGGAAGAAAACATATTTATTAGTCCAAGAGCCTGCATGCACACACATGCACACACATGCACACATAGGGAATGGGCAGTTAAGCTTCTACATGCTGTATGAGAACGATTACCAAGCATTCCAGCAATGTTCCAAATGAGCTTAACAGCTTGCTCTTGTTTGCCAAATCTCCACTAATGTATATAACCTCTCTATCGTGAGTCATTAACTTTCTTAGTATCACAGTGTCGCTCAATGTTTCCCACATAAAGTAATTACTTAGCAGTCTCTCCTGTGTGGCTGGATTAGCTGGACTCTGGAAAATCTCCTTGAAAAGGAATAAGCGAGTTGCCTAAAGGAGCTAATATTTACCACAGAAATGCTATTGATGTCATGTTAAGGCTGAGAAATTAAATGTTCAAAAGTGAAGAAGAAATCTAAAAGTCAAGGTTCTCTGCCAAATTGCTATTTGACTGTGCTGCATGTATTGTATTAAGGACTTCGGGAAGTGTTGATGTCATATCATAATGTCTCATTACTGTGATGAAATCTCTATTTGGCTAAATATGTAAAGAAGGAAAGAATGTTTCTGATGGCTCAGCTGAGTGGCTAATGATGTACTCTGAGAACATGCACACTTTGCGTGTTTGAAAGTAGATGTTTGCTATTAGTAAGTCTATTTCTTTTATACAGTAGCTAGAGCTGGGATTAGAATAAGGGTAAGAATGACCTCAACACTGAGGGGTTTGTTGCCATATGGGAAAGTTAATTACATATGGAAACAGCTTCTTTTCCTAATCCACACATTGACTACCAATTAATTATCCAATCCAAAGGAATCCTTGTAGCTCAGTATAAACCTACCTCCACTGCTGGCAAAACAGCCCAAAGTGAATTGATAACATATTGTGGGATGACTTTTTCATTTTATTACATGACTATATCTTTAGTCAAGCACCATTTCTTAACTGCAAAATATTTTATTGTTAGGGTTAAAGTTTAGGACTGGGCCTGTGGTTCCCTTGGTAGAGAGCACTCCCAAATGAAGAAATTTCCTCAGCTAGAGCAGTAGATAGCACCTTCTCTGCTACTTTGAGTCTTAGAGAATGGTCTCTAGAGCATAGAGGTCAATTGATTTACCCAGGAAGGTAGGTGTCACAGGTGGGAATTTAACAGGTTGTTCAGGATCCAGGGCTAGCTCCCTATAACCATTATGCAGTTATGGATAATACTTTTATTATTAATTTCTAAGAATAATAATTTAGAAAGATTTTACTCAGCCTCCAAAGATAAAAGGTAATTCCATCAATTTTCAGGTTAGCAATTCTCTCGTGGTGAATTACTTAAGCCATTCCCTTGAAATAGGCCATGTTGCATCAACTGAATCGTGCAATACTTGGGTGCTGTAATTCTATTGCTTAGCAACGGACCTGGAACATAGTAGTCCTTTAATAAATGCTTGTTGACTGAATATTGAAAGAGACCAGAAGGCAAATATTTCATGAACAGTCTCTTTACATGATAACACCATCACTATAAACTTATGGAGCATGTTTTCCCCTCTAAAACTGTTTTCTATTTGTATACACCATGTCTGTGCTAATTTGTTTACCGTCTGTCTAGCCTATTATAGTGGAAGTTATTTGAGGGAAGGTACTGTTTTTGCCTTTTATTTGTATCTGAAGTCCTTAGTATGCTACCTAGTGTATAATAAACACTTAGTAAATGCTTGTTGGCTAATTTATTGATTGGCCACGAATCTTAAACTAAAGATGGACTAAGGAGGAAGACTATTGTCTGGTGAAGATGTTAATCTTGTTAGGGAGAATATAGTTGATGTAGAAATGGGGTAAAGTACACAGAGTACAACTATGAATTAATGGAAGAAATTATAAGATAACTAATATTAAAAATTGATCTGGAAAAGAGGTCAAGAATTAATGAACTATCTGAAAAACTTGATTTTAAAAAGTCTGCATGCTATATTTCAAAAATCATAAATAAAACTACTAAATAAATAAAACTATTATAATCAGAGGGCAACATAAATGTAAAAAGAATCCACTAACCACCTCTTGAGAGAAACCACAAAAAGAAAAGTCCCCAAAATATCATGATCAAAATCAGGACTTACCTTGTCAAAAAACAAACTCCAGAAAGAAACAGTTCAATAATCAAGGATAAGGAAGTTTAAAACAAACAAAACGTGTGTGCTCTGAGGCTACACTGACAAAAGTGTAGTGCCTAGAGAAAAGGAAGTCACTATTTCACTCTATACATCATTGAACATTCCATATCTGGGGCCTTGTTTACAACTCTGGCACCCCATTTTAAGGAAAGACATTAACAAGCTTGAGAATATCCTGAGTAAGGTAACCATAATGGTCAGAAGACTCAAAAACGTATTATATGATCAATGAGTGAAGGAACTGTGAATGCCAGTAGGTAGAAAAGAGAATCCTCAGAGGAAATCAAATCAAACTGCCTTCAAGTATTGGAAGTGTTATCATTTTGAAAGCTACCAAGACGGCAGCTAGATAATGAAGTGAATCCAGTGTCAGACAGGAAGAATTGAGTTCAAACACAACCTCAAACACTTTCTAATTGTATAACCTTGGGCAAGTCACTTAACTTCTGTTTGCCTCGGTTTCCTTCTCTGTAAAATGGGGATAACAATAGCACCTACTTTCAAAATTTGTGTGGATGAAAAGAGGTGATATTTATGTGCCTATCAAGGTGTCTGTCACACAGTAAGTGCTATATAAATACTAGCTATTATTGCCATAATTGCTTTATATCTCTCCAAAAGGTGAGGAACAAGATGTGGAAATAACAAGGGAACAGATTTCAATTGGATGCAAAGAAGTGCTTCTTCTGCTCAAAAGTAGGATGGATTGCCTCTGGAGAGAATAGATTTACCAATACTAAAGATCTTCAAGTGGAAGTTGAATAAGCACTTATAAGATATTGTAGAGAATGTTTTCTTGTTTAGGTTGGTTTAATGGTCTATGAGGTCTTTTCCAAATTTAAGTTATAATAATAATAGCATTTATACAAAAAATTAAGGTTTATGAAGTAGTTACATGTTATCTCATTTGATTCTCATGACTTTGTGAGGAAGGTAGTATTATTATACCCATTTTTCAGATGAGGAAACCAAGGCTCATCGAGGTTAGATGAGTTGCCTAGGATCACATCGCTATTGTGTCTAGAGACAAAAATAAGATTGTGGAGTAAAGTCAGTGTTTTTGCTGAAGTCTTTCGATATTCCCTCTAAATAAGTTTAAAAGCATGTCAAATTCATTTCTAAGCAGCACAAACAACAAAAAGTCACAATAAGTCATTTTTTCAGCCCAGTGCAGCTTAGTAAGACAAAAGGAGAAGTCTACAGACACTAAGGTGGAGGTTAGCCAGAAGTGTGGTGAAATGGAAGTCATGCCATCTGTGAACCTTAGAGGCAACAGTAGCAGCTGCAGTAGCACTCGGATCACTCAGCACCCAGGCATGGTAAGAAGATGAACACTTGGGGGCGGAGCCAAGATGGCGGAGTAGAAGCAGCTCGTCCAAGCCTCTCTGCCCCCAGATTCTCCACAAACTATGTAAAAAAGGACTCTGAAAATCTTCTGGAGCCCCAGCACCCACAGAACGACACAGAGAAGCTAACCTCCCGCTGAGGACAGCCCAGCACCCTGCAGGAAGGACCAGCGCAGTGGTCTGGGAGGCGGCAGCGCGCAGAGCGCAGGAGCCGAGCCGAGCCCAGGTCCACGTGAGCCGAGGTTTTAGCCCCAGGGCGGCAGGGCCAGCAGCCGGCTGGAGGAACCCCAGAACACCAGGAACTGTGGCGACCCCAGAATTATCAACATAGACTTGCCTAGGACAAAGTAAGAGGTTAGTGTCCTCTGGACTTTGGGACCTGTATTTGGGGAATGCGTCAGCTCCCTCCCCTGGGGGCTAGAAGCTGCTGAGGAGACACGCCACTGTGTAGTTTTCAGAGGCATTTCCGGCTCCCAGCCTACAAATCGTGGGGAGATCCAGCGATCAGTCTTGGGGGGTAATCGCTCTTGCTTTAACCTCCCTGGATCTGGATTGTGATCTAGGGTGGAAGTTGTGGGTGGGTTTACAGCTTGCCAGAAACGGAAGTTGCCCCACACACGTTCCGGACGAAAATTCCTCTAGCTGGCCTTAAAGCCATAGTGTGGCAACAAGCCCAAAAGTCAAGTAATTAAGTGGCAACATGCAAGGCAAAGGAAACAGAAAAATGCAACCCTAGACTCCTATTTTGGGGGCATAGAGCAGGAAAAGGACTGTGAGGTCAGAAGTCCTGCTCCAAAAGCCCCAGGGGAAAACATGAGCGGGTTGCAGGCCATAGAGGACCTTAAGAAGGACTTTAAAAATCAAATAAGAGAAGTGGAGGAAAAATTAGAAAGAGAAATGAGAAGGATGCAGGAAAAGTATGAAATGAGGTCAACAGCCTGACTGAGGAAAACAACACCTTAAAAAATAGACTAACTCAAATGGCAAAGGAGGCCCAAAAGGGCATTGAGGAGAAGAATGCCTTAAAAAGTCGAATTTGCCAGATGGAAAAAGAATCTCAAAAGTTCACTGAGGAGATTCATTCCTTCAGAGTTAGACTGGAGCAAATGGAAGCTAGTGACTTTATGAGAAATCAAGATGCTGTTAAGCAGATCCAAACAAACGAAAGATTAGAAGGCAATGTGAAATATCTCATGGGAAAAACCACTGACCTGGAGAATAGATCCAGGAGAGACAATTTAAAAATTATTGGACTACCTGAAAGCCATGATCAAGGAAAGAACCTGGAAATCACCCTTCAAGAAATTCTCAAGGAAAACTGCCCTGATGTTTTAGATCCAGAGGGCAAAATAGAGGTTGAAAGAATCCACCGATCACCTCCTGAAAAAGATCCCAAAAAGAAAACTCCCAGGAATATTATAGCCAGGTTCCAGAATCCCCAGATCAAGGAGAAAATACTACAAGCAGCCAGGAAGAACAATTTCAATATTGTGGAAACACAATCAGAATAGCCCAGGACCTGGCAGCTTCTACACTGAGGGATCGAAGGGCATGGAATATGATATTCCAGAGGACAAAAGAACTGGGAATGAACCCAAGGTTCACCTACCCAGCAAAACTGAGTATTTTGTTTCAGGGGAAAATATGGTCATTCAGTGGAATAGAGGACTTTCAAACATTCTTGAGGAAAAAACCAGAGTTGAATAGAAAATTTGACATCCAGACGCAAAAAGTAAGAGATGCCTGAGAAGGTAATCAGGGAAAAGAAATCAAAAGGAACTTATCAAAGTTGAACTATTTACATTCCTATATGGAAAAGCAATATCTGTGACTGATGATATCTTCCCACTATGAAAATAATGGAAGAAGGGGGTGTGGTCATACGAATACATATGTGAATGTGTGTGTATATGGTTACAGTTATATATGGATAGAGGGCATAGGTTGATTTTGTTGGGAAGGGAGAGTACTCAAGGGATGAAATTATGAGGTGAGAGAGGAAAGTGGCAAGAGGAGACAGGGAGAGACATGGTAGGGTAAACTCTCTCATGTAGGGGAAGTGGGTGTAAAGGAGGGGGAGAATAAGGAAGGCTAAAAAGGCAAAACCACATTCACATTGAATTTGGTTCAGGGAGAAAATGACATACATACTAAATGGGATATCTCAACCTGCAGCAGGATCAGGGGAAGGGGGATGAGAGGAGGGATGATGGATGGGAGGGCATCCTTGGGGTGAGGGGAGGTTGGAAGTACCCACTATAGAAGAGGGACAGGATCATGTAGGGAATGGACCAGGTGGGGGGTGGGATGAGTGGAGGGAATTATAAGCAGCCTTGTACAATATATCTACTATGATAATGTTTTGCATAGCTAGACATGTACAACATATACTGAATTACTTATCTCCCCAGAGGGAATGGGTGACAAGGAGGAAGGAAATGGATCTGAAATTCGAGGTCTTAACATTAAATGTTTCAAATATATATAGATACTATTATTAATACTCTTTTGCTTATAATTGGGAGATAAGATGTGCAGGCATTGGGACACAAAGATTCATCTTCCTCTAATGGAAAAGTCGATGGCGGTATGGGAGAAGGTATGGGAGAGAGCAGATTGGAGGAAGCGATATCTTGTGGGACTGCTATTCAGGGAGGTTGGGTAGGGGAATAATGGGGGGAAAATGATTGTAACTCAAAATCTGGCGGAAATGAATGATGTAAAACAGAAGTTAATAAAGTATTTGTTTAAAAAAAAAAAGAAGATGAACACTTGATGAGAAAGAGATTATAGGACAAACCATCAATATGGGCATATGATTTATACATAAAGGGTGATACCATAAGTATGTTAGAAGAAAATGCCGGATCTATGAATAAGGGAAGAATTTATCACCAAAGAAGAGATATAGAGAATTATAGAATATAAAATAGATAATTTTGGTCACATTAAATAAAAAAAACAGTTTGAACAAACAAAACCATTGTAGCCAAGATTAAAAAGGGGAAAAAAACTGGGAGAAAATGTTTATAGTATCTCTCTAATAAAGGCCTCATTTTTCAAATATATAGAGATCTGAGTCAAATTTATAAGAATACAACTCATTCCTCAGTTGATAAATGGATAAAGGATATGAACAGACTGTTTTTAGACCAAGAAATCAAAGCTACCCATAGTTATAAGAAAAAAATGTTCTAAATAATTATTGGTTGGAGGAATGCAAATTAAAACAACTCTGATGTACCACATCACATATGTGCTATTCAGATTATCTAATTTGCTATCAGATTGGCTGATATGACAGAAAAGGTAAATAACAAATGTTGAAGGGGATGCAGGAAAATTGTGACACTAGTGCACTGTTGCTAGAGTTGTGAACTGATCAATCCATTCTAGAGAGCAATTTGGAGCTACACCCAAAGGTCTATAAAATTATGTATATCATCTGACCCAGCAATACCACTACTAGGTCTGTATCCCAAAGAGAAAGAAAAAGGAAAAGGGCCTAGAAGTATAATAATATTTATAGCAGCTCTTTTTGTGGTGGCAAAGAATTGGATATTGAGGGGGTGCCCATCAGTCAGAGATTGGCTACACAACTAATGTTATATGATTTTGATGGATATGATGAGGAGGATGCTTTCGGAAAAACCTGGAAAGATTTACATGACATGATGCAAAAGAAGTGAACAGAAATGGAGCAATGTAACAGCCATATTGCATGATGATCTACTATGACTGACTTAGCTATTCTCAACAATACAATGATCTAAGACAGTTCTGAAGGCTTTATGATGAAAAATGTTATCCACCTCCATAGAAAGAACAGATGGAGTCTGAATCCATATTGAAGCATTTTTAAATTTTATTTTTATTTTTTGTTAGTCTGTTAGTCTGTTAGTTTTGTTAGTCTTTTTTTCTCACAGCATGACTACTATGGAAATGTTTTGCATGACTACACATGTGTAACCTTATCAAATTGCTTGATTTCTCAATGGGGTGAGGGAGTATAACACCAATGAGATATTCACAGTGCCCACGGTGGCTATAAATATGCTGGTGTAGTTCTGAATCACAAAAGGTAGCAGACTTTCCACATGGAAGACAGAACCAAAACATTTATTCAAAAATGAGAAAGCTGAATTCCAAAACTAGAAAACTAAATCCATCATAGCAACCAAGAAGCTGGTACACATAAGCAATGCAGCAAATAGCAATATCCCCAAATCTTCCCTCTGTCAGGCCTTCAAAACAAAACAGGCCCCCTTAAGCAAAAATGTCCCTCTCTCACACTAACTTCTCCTCCTCTGAACTGCCTGTTCTCAGCTCTGCTCATGCTGTTCCCTCCTCCTTCCTGCTCTACCCTTCCTGTTCCATCCTTTCTCCCACCATGGACTCCATGTGATTACATTTGACCCATTAAGGACTTGGAAGGTCTTCAAATTTCCTTAGGCCTATTAAGGGACAGGCAACATCTTCAAATTCCCATTTCCATTACATTTGCCCTCAAGATCTTTCATTTCCTTTACATAGATCAAAGAGAGTTTAGCGGTAACTGGTGTCAACAGAACCTTACAGCAATATAACAGGGATAACATACAATAAACACAGAAAACAGTATCTTAGGGTGGGGGATGAGCACAAGCACCCCATTCAGACCCAAATATCTTGGGTCTAGGGGTAAAGGTCTCTTCTTCTATGGCTATTTCCTGCTGAAATTGGATATAGAGCTGTCCCTGTCCCACAAGGTTTCATTCAAGAGGTCAGTTTTTTTTTTTTTAAGAGTAGAAAAGGCAAAGCTATTAGGGTTAAGTGACTTGCCCAATGTCACACAGCTAGCAAGTGTTAAATGTCTGAGGTCGGATTTGAACTCAGGTCCTCCTGACTCCGGGGCTGGTGCTCTATTCACTGGGCCACCTAACCACCCCAAGAGGTAAGTTCTTTACCTGGCATCTGGAATATGGTTGATGTCATGTTCTGGGATGACATGTCACAGTTGTGGACAGGGGGTAACATCCAGGTTAAGTGATCAGGCATCTACAGGTGGGGGGTACCAGTCCTACAGGAAACAAATCTAGACAACAAGGTGAACAGAAAAAAAAAAAACAAGAAGAAAAAATGAGACAGTAAACAGAAACAGGGTAGATATAGGGTCAGCAATGTTTCTGGAGTCCATGAACCCACTATTGTAGCCTCACTCATGAGTTAAGGGTATAATTTGGTAATCATCCTCTCCTGAATAAACAAAAATTACAGTATCATCCTTCCCACGTGCTATAATTTCTGCAGTCTTTGGAACATCGTCTGTCTTCCACTTTACTGATGCTTTAGCTCCCGATTTTATTTTATCAGTAGAACCAAGCCCTTCAGTTCCTCTGATAACTATTTTAGAAGGGTGGTCAGTTTTTACAAGTGGTATTTTCCTTAAGGAATAAGAATCACTTGAACTATTCTATCATTTTTACAAAATCGTATAGGTTCTTCACCTAAATTTCGGAATGTCACAGTAATTTCTCCTTGATAATTAGAATCTATTACTATACTCAATCTATTACTCTACCTCAAGCTGCTAATTTTGACTTGGGTAATAGCCATGCAAAGTGATTTTTAGGGATTCTCATACATATTCCAGTGGAGATTTTTCTAATTTCTTTTCTATCCAAGCAGAAGTCCTCTTTCAGGACTTATCTAACAACAGAATTCTTCTGTCTGATAAAGCAATATCAGCACAGATAGAACAACAGACAGAGTGCCAACATCACAAACATTCTCTTTCTTAGCTCCGAGCACACCAAGTTCTGCTGGAGCTTTTTTCCGCTCTGCTCCTTCCTTTTCTGCTCTTTTGGTGGGTTCCTCCCACCATGGGCTCCATGTGATTAAGTTAGGCCTATAAAGGGCAGAGAAAGTCTTCAAATTCCCTTAGGCCTGTTAAGGTCAGGCAAGGTCTTCAAACTCCGTTAGGCCTATTATGGGCAGCACAATGTATACTGTTTCCAACAGAGACTCTTGCTACAATCAAAGGTGAGGCTCAGAAGCACTTGAATAGCTGAAACAAGCAGCAAAGTACTACTTTATTTATGATTACAGAGAAGGAAAGAATTTGGAACTCAATATTTTAAAAAAAGAATGTTCAAAATTGTTTTAACATATAATTAGAAGAAAAAAAAAGGTTACAGGGGATTACTTTTCTAGCACTGAGCATAAGACCTAGCTCCATTTGGCAAATCCATTGTGCATTAATTATTCAGTTGTAGGTGCTAATTCCATAGCAGAGAGGAACACTTGTAGATACAAGTAAGTAGTGACACTACCTGGGTGTGGGTTGCAGTTCCAGAAAAGAAAGGAATCATGGCCTTGAGGAAACAGAGGATCTACCTATGTAAGTCTCCAATTGCAGATTAGGAGGGCATTAACCAGACCTCTCGTCAAATCATACCACTTTAGAAGCATCAAAACTTACAGAAGTTTAGGCTGAGCTACAGAAGTTCTTTTCTCCACCCCTCAAAGGTGAATAGAGTTCAAGTCTAATATAAAGTTAGGCTGGGAAAAGGAGAAAACAACAATAATAACGACCCTGACTATTAAAATCATCTATGACAGGGAAGCTGAAGACTCAAACTTGTAAAGTTTAAAACATCTACAAGCAAAGTTTCAAAGAAAAGAAATGCATATTGGACAAAAGCCCAAGACAAATTCCTAGAATAGAGTTTCAAAAGTTAAAAAAATTACTTTAAAAATCAAATAAGAGTGGTAGAGGGAGAATAGGGAAAGAAATGAGAGTAATACAATATAGTTATAAAAAGAGAATCGATAGTTTGGTAAAAAATAAAATTAAAAATACTGAAGAAAATATCTCCTCAAAAATCAAAATTAGCCATATAGTAAAATAAAGAAATAGGAGGTACAAACCTTTACTAAACAAAATAATTCTTTAAAAATTAGAATGGACAAAGCTGCCAATAAGTGACTGAAGAATGATTTAAACTCTAACCTTCCTAAATCCAAATTTAGTCGCCTATAATTCTAGATATACTTTTAATGAGGATTGGCAAAAATGATTTGTTACCTTTGATAAACTCTGTTCCCTAATTATTGGTCTAGAAAATATGGCCACTGTATACAATAGCCTTTTCCTATTTCTCCCTGTTGGAATAACCAGCAGGACAATGATATGCCATCACTCTTCTGTATCTACTGACTAAAGCTGTGTCTGCACATAGCTAAAACCATCTATCAATTAAGTTTTTTGTTTGTTTTAAGAGAGGCAAACCAGGCAAATACATTTCATATAAAATAGTCAAAAAATCAGTAAATTTATTTTTCTCCCTAATTTTCTACTTGCTTTACAGGGTTGGGTCAGAGTCATTGACTCAAATCTTTCACAGGTGCTGAAATGGGCAGTAAGGTCTTGTTGGTGCCCAGTCTACCAATTCAAACAAGGTACTCCTGTGACCTACCCAGTTCTTGATGTAAAATCCTATGATGTACTAAACAATGTGATTGTGCAAATCAAGGTGCTTTGAAATGTGGCCATTAATGTCCAATGATGTATGTCCTGGCTTGCAGATTCTGAGTGTAAGTAATGAGAGGGTGTGGGGCTTGAACTCTAAAGGGACCACATATAAAAGTGGGAGATAGCCCAATGGAATCTTCAAGCAGCCAACATCCTCTAAAGGAAGCCAAACACCTCAGGCATTATTCAAGGTACAAAAAGATATAAAATGGAATCTGGCAGCCTAGAAACATAACTGGAGATTAGGTAATGCCAGGCATCCTGCCTATGGGGAGCTATGAAGAACAGGGTCTGTATGATCCTTGACTTGTGGGCCTGCCAAAGAAACCCAACAGTTTTTGTTTAAGTTCTAAGCTGGATTTGATTGAAGAGAGATTGGCAAATTTAAAATGACTAAAATGAAAAGCTCTATAATGCTGAACTGTTTAGTCTTAAAATGAGCTCAATAATCCAGAATTAGAGAAAAGCATGTTCCTGCCCAAATAGAAAGTCATCCATGCTTCTTTGTCTCCATTGTTCTTTGTTTTTCCCTTTCTCCCTATATCTTTCACTATAATGCAGATATAATGGTAGAGGGTATTGTTTCATGATACTGAATGATGAGGAACACTTCTGTTGTTGCCAGTTACTGTTGATTAAAGGGTGAGTGCTGAATAGACAATGAGAGAAGAGACTCATTTAATGGGTTCATTTTTTTAAAGGGATTCATATGCTGTGTTATGTATCTTCAGAAGCTGAGAAATTTACCCCACCCCTTTTTGCTCTAATCTACAAAAAGATATGTCTTCTTTTGTATGCTATATTATTCCTTAGTATCCTAAGATAATAATTGCCAACATTACTAAAGGAAACACATGGTTCAAGAACCATAACTTTAGTGTGGTCACACTCCTCCCAGGCCATGCAATTCACAACTTTTTCTCCTCTCTAGACAGCCTTTGTGTGATTTTTGTGACTGTAAAGCATTCATTACTCACGGGCAAACTTTCAGTAATAAGCCTTTCATAAGACTTATAAAATGTGAGGGGGGAGGGAGAAGGAGGGAGGGTTACATCATATAAGAGCCATGGCTCAGCCTGTAATTTAAGCATTTTCCAGATTACCAGGGCCTGCCAGAGTTTGTGCTTTTCTGACCTTTGGAAATCTAAATTCACCTTAATGCCAAGAAGAGGCATTGGAATAAGACTTCAGTGGGGGAAGAGAGGTATATGGCTATGGTTTGGGGGGAAGGAGTGAAATAAGGGAAGAGAGTATAATTACATTATTTTAAAAGAAATTTTAATGGTAGATTGAAAATTGGAAAGTAAAAATTCTGTCTCCTTAAATTTTGCTGTGCCACAGATTCAAACACTGTGCCCCCACCTCCATACTAGCTGAACAATGCCATAAAATACAACCTTGTTAACAGTCTCTCTCTCTCTCCCTCCCTCTCTCCCTTTCTCCCTCCCCACCCCTCTCTCTCTCTCTCAATTTCTGATGCATACATAATTTAAATTATTGCCTTTTCTAACTAAGGTTTAGTTTATATCAAAAAACTCACTTGTGGGTCTGCTAAAGGTTATCTTTCTTTCCCACATCTATTTGTGGATATTCAGATAAATTAGAAGACATTATCATTTTTTTTTTGCTTGTTTTTCATGTCAAGTCTTCCAATATGTAGAATAATTTGGGGATTGGAGGGATACAAACAAGGGGCAAAATTATCTCAATTTTTAAACGGAAGTGTATCTCATTTGCTTTTGATTTGTCATTGAGATTTTAAATTATTTTGGAAATTGTGCCCAACAATTTGCTTATACCTTTTCGGAAATGAAATGTTCTAATGACTACAGAGTCTCCTGTCTCCAGAATTTGGCAGGATTATATTCTCATTCTCCACCCACACCCTATTTCATAACTTTTGGCCTATACTTTTGTACCTTGAAATAATTTGTGATTGACATACTTAGCAGAAGAATGACAGTATTGTGAAAGGGGAAAAATAAGATAGTGTGGGGTACAGTATGAAAAAGCTCAGATTCTATTGAGAATTATGTATATTAAACAGTGGAAAAATATAATTACAAAATTCAAATGTTATTCAGAAAAGATTGACAATGAGAAATACTGTATTGGTTGTTAATTAAATATGCTCATCAACTGTCCCTTCATAATAATCAAAGTATCATAATGAAACACCATTTGTATCTCTATATAATATGACTCTATAGCATTTCTTAACAGACAAAACTGAAATTACAAGGTAAAGTGGTTTTAAAAAATAAATTCCAATGAATCTAACGGTAGGATAATCATTACAAAGCAAAAGTAAATATGCTATAAGGCATAGAAAGACCAGATATTAGGAAGCCTTTAAATTGGTGTTAGCTCTTACTAATAACTAATGGCTCTATGATATCCTTGTGGTTGCATTCCAGAAACATTCCATAGGAAAGGTTCTTATAAGTCTTTCAGTTCAATTTCATTCAACTCAGCAACCATGTTAATCACCTACTATGGGTTTGGACTCTGCCAGCCACTGGAGATGTAGAAAGAAAATGAAATAAATTTTGTCCTTAAGGAGCTTACATTCTCTTATGTGGGAAGGAGACGTGCTCTAATGAGTAAATACAAGATAATTTTGAGAAAGGAGAGAGAGTACTAACAAATGTAGGAGTAGGAAAGGCTTACTATATGAATGGGATGATCTCCAAGTTGAGCTTTAAAGAAAATCAGAGATTCTGATCAAAGGAGGAAAGGAAGAGAAGAGGGAGAATACAGCATTCCAAGCATGGTATACATTATACTCAAAAGCAGACCAGAGATGGAATGCCAAGTTTGAAGAACAGTTAGCAAGTTACCTTGGCTGGAATGTAGAAGGCATAAAGGAGAATATTAAGAAATATCTGAAAAGGTAGGTTAGAGTCAGGTTTACTGTCCAGACAGAAAAATTATCCTAGATGTAAGAGAAAATTCATTCAATACAACAAGCATTTACTATGTGCCAGGCACTGTGTTAAGTTCTGGGACGCCAAATATAAGCAAAAGGATAGTCCTTGTCCTCAGGAGCTCATGCTCTAAGAGAAGACAACACATAAAAAGTGAGATGAAAAATGTGAGGGGGGGTCCAAAAGCAGGGAGAGAAAGTACCTACTTGTAGGACAAGGTGGATAAAATTTGGAAAGTGAGTTATAAGAGGACCCCAGTAGGGAAACAAGAAGTGAGTAAGGCTGGACGTTTTCTTTATGATGGCAGTTCTGGAAGGAAGTGACCAATCAAAGGAAAGGGCCCATAGGAGTACAATGAACTGCCAGAGTGAGAAGGCTGCCATGATGTGGAGAAAGAATGAAGGGTCACAAGTGGAACCTCCAGAAAGTTCTCCTTAAAGAACCAAGTTGTGTCTTAGGAAAATTACCGAAGCAACTAAGCTAGGAAAATTCTGGAGAGTAGAGCTAGGGGGAAGTTAAAAGAAAACACCCAGATTACTGTGAGCCAGGTACTTCGCAAATATTACATCATTTTGTCCCTTCAACAACCCTGGGAAGTAGGTACTATTACTATTCTCATTTTAAAACTGAGGAAACCGAGGCAAACAGAATTTAAGAAACTTACCCAGAGTCATATAGCTAGTGTTTGATGTTGAATTTGAACTCAAATCTCCCTGATTCCAGGCTCAATACTCTATCCACTGTACCACCTAGCTGACTCTACTATTGTAAAAGGCCAGGAGAGAGATGATAAAGAGCCTCACCTAAGGTAATGGTGAGAGAAGAGGGTGGATGAAAGACATGTGATGGAGGTAGAATGAACAAGAATTGGCCATGTCCATCCTTCTGCTTATGGAGAGCCACATACATTTTCATCTCATTCTGATAGGTCTCCAGGGAAGAAACTTCATTATCTTTTGGGACTGACCCTTAAAGTGTAAACTGAATCCATTCTGCTAGCTTAAGGTCAATATCTATGTTTCTGGTCTGAGTAGAAATAGAAAGAGTTGCAGGACATTATTCTCTTTACAAAAACATTATATATGCTTATGGACAGTTACTGATAGTCAGAAAACTGATATTCATTTGATACCCTTCATTCACATCTCTAGGAAACGTATAAACACGACAGTGTACAGAATCTATATTAAAAAATAAGGAAACAAAGGGACTAACACAAAAGAAAATTCATTATTTTTATCCAAATGCAAAAATGGGGAGGGGCTAAGGAAAGTTTTGGTTTAACATCTTATGTTTATTTAATTGAATTGTTATACTCTTATGAATAGAAAATAGAAGGAAAAATTATTGGATGAGAATTGAAGTTCTAAAGCAAAGTGAAGACAATAAGAGACATTTAAAATTTTTGCAGTGATGCTGAAACACTGAAGAGATCTGGCCTGGAAACCTTTATTTTTCTTCCTTCACCATAGACAGTGCTGGTGTGTATCAATTTTTCCTCTTCCTACAGTGGGCCTGAAGCATTTGTTTTATCATCTAGACATGGGGAATAGGGATGGAACATTTTATGCACAATTTTGCTCTTACTTGATTTCATATAACACTTGCTTACAGATCTCCTTTGGCATTTATCCCCTCTTACCTTGTGGTGTGAGGACTCTTTTAGGTGCGTTTATCTTAAGTTTCCATTTAGACTACAAGATCCTCCAGGGCAGCAACACTATCTTAGACAACATATTATTCCTTACAGGATACAGTGTTGTGCTTTACTCAAATTATGACCTAGATACTTATTAATTGGGTCTGGGTTTGCAGATTGAGACTTGGGTCCTACAGTATGCATGTATCAATGGTCGTATCATCTGTTTTTTTTTTCCAGCCCATAACAAGTATGATTTCAGATTCTATATTGTCACAGAATTCTAGAGTTGTAAGAGACCTAAAAATCAGTCCAAAAGCAAAGCCCACTAGAGCAAATCCAACAAGTAGTAGTGGTTTTTTTCTTAAAGACCACAAATTTATTTATTTTAACATTTTTTTAAAATTTTTTTCTGAGTTTCAAACTCTCTCCCTCCCTTCAACCCCTTCCCCAACCAATAAGAAAAGTAATATAATATCAATTATATATGTGAAATCATACAAAACATATTTTCATATTATCCACATCACACAAAAAAAATTATTAAAGCTAAAAAAATGCTTCAATCTGAATTCAGACTCCATCAGTTCTCTCTCTTTGGAAGATAACATTTTAATCATGAGTTCTATGGAATTTTCTTGGATCATTGTATTGATCAGAGTAGATAAGTCTTTCAGAGTTGATAAACATTATAACATTATTGATAGTGTGTATAATGATGTTCTGGTTCTACTCATTTCACTTTTCCTCAGTTCATATAATTTCAAAGTTTTGTTCTTTTTTTAAACATCCTGCTTGTAATTTCTTATAGCATGATAGTACTCCATCCATCACAATCACATGCCACAAGTTGTCCAGCATTCTCTAATTGATGCATATCCTCTCAAATTCCAATTCTTTGCCACTCCAAAAAGAGCTAAATATTTTTGTATACATATAATTTCCCTTTTTCTTTTATCTCTTTGGGGTACAGAAATAGTTGTGTTACTGCTCTGTCAAGCAATATACAAAGAGCCATAGTTTTATAGCCCTTTGGGCATAGTTCCAAATTGTTCTAAAGAATGGTTGGACCAGTTCACAACTCCACCAATAGTTTATTAGTGTTTTAGTCTAGTTTATTTTAGTTTATTAGTTTCAGGATTTCCAATTTGATGTTTAATGTCTGACATATACTTTTAAGCCCATTACTAAGGGAGAACTCACTTTCTCCCAAAGCAGCCCATTTCTTGTCTTCAAGGTATTTAAGTCCAATAACAGTCTTGTGCTAATGCTAACAGCCATTCTAGACAGCCTTTCCTCCCATGTGTCACTTTCTGTTGCTTTTTTAGTTATTTTCATTGCATTGTTGTTCAGTCAGCAGTTGTCTGACTCTTTGTGACCCCTTTGACTAGAGTACACCAGGCCCTTCTATCCTCCCTTCTCTACTCTCTCCAAGTTCTTGTTTGTCACTTCCATGACATCTATCAATCTCATCCTCTACTGTCCCCTTTTCTTTTTGCCTCCAATCTTTCCCAACATCAGGGTCTTTTCCAGTGAGGCTTGTCTTCTCATTATGTGGCCAAAGGATTTAAGCTTCAGTTTCAATATTTGACCTTCCAGTGAATATGATTGATTAATTTCTATAAGTATTGTTTTGATCTCCTTACTTTCTAAGGTATGCTCAAAAGTATGTTCCAGAATGACAACAACATTTCCTACTTATGCATTCTAATTCCCTATGATGAATGTGACATCTTTTTTTTGTTATTTCTAGATGTTGTGGGCCTTCATAAAACAGACCAACTTTGGCTTCTGGCATCAGTGGTTAGAGCATAGACTTGTATTATGGTGATTATGAATGGTTTGTCTTGGATTTGAATAGCCATCATTATGTCATTTTTGAGATAGTACCCTTGTACTTCTTTTTTCACCCTTTTATTGACTATGAGGGCTAGTGCACTTCTAAGGGATTCTTGCCCACAGTAGGATGTGTAGTCATCATCTGGATTAAATTCACCCATTCCTATTCATTTGGCTTCACTGCCACCCAGCATGCTGATGTTTAAATCTTTCCATTTCCTTTTTGATTATATCCAACTTACCTTTGTTCCAGGTTCCTGTGCAATATTGATCTTTATAGCATTGGACTTGCCTATTGTCACTAGACACATCCAGAGCTGGGCTTCCTCTTACCTTTGGCCCAGACACTTTATTTGTACTGGAGCTACTTGTAGTTATCCTCCACTCTTCCCCAGTAGTGTGTTGGACAGCTTTTGACCTAAGGGGTTCATCTTCCATTTCCTATTACTATATTCAGTCTCAAACTAGAAATAGAAATTGTAACTGCTAACTATTTTAGGAAGGATGTTTTCAGCTTTTAGATATGATGCTCATTAATTCATCATAGAATTATCATATAAAAATAAAGCTTCATACTTGGACTTGACCAGGAGTAATCCACTTTTAAGATCATTTTTTTCTACCATTGTCTGGCCAAGTATAAACTGATATAACTTCTCTGGACCTAAATTGCCCCATATGATACCATAATAGCACTGTGCTACTATCACTACAAAAGGATATCATGAGAATAAATTATATGACATGTGAAACTATTGAATGAATTGAAGCAAATTGCTATATATAATTCAGATTTATTCATAAATATAGGCATCTTAAGTTCATAGTATATTCCAGTAATAATTGAGGTCCATAATCAACAGTACTGCACAGTCAAATTCCCCAGCATTAATCTTGTTGGGTTTTTTTTTCTTCTCATTCTCATTATGATTATTTATGTTTATTTGTATTGTTTTGCTTAATTACATGTTGTGTTTCAGATATCTTGTGCTATTTCTGAAAAATGGCATTTAATGAAGTGAAAGTAAACAGGTAACTGTCAGGAAGAGATGACAGTCTGTTAATTTATGTAAAATGTTACCAACCAGATGTTCTAAGAAAATGTCTCAGTAAGAAAGACAGAACTTTTATAAATGCAATGTTCTTTAATGAAGAGGCAATGGAAATAAGTTGGAAAAAATTAAGGAAGCCTCATAGATCACAGGAACTAGGAATTTCCGAAGTCTATTAAGTCATGGAGTAAATAACGATCATATAAATATTGGGGGTAACTAGATGGCATAGCACATAAAACACCAGACCTGGGGTCAGGAAGACCCAAGTTCAAATCTTGCTTGAGACATTTATTAGTTGTGTGACCTCAGTGTGACCTCACTAGTTGTGTGACCTCTATCCACTTTGATTTCTTCATCTATAAAATGGGAGTAATAATAACATCTACTTGCCTTTGTTGTTTTGAGGACCAGAAAAGAGCACTTTGAAAACCTTAAGAGATATATAAATGCTAGTTAGTGTTATTATCATTACTATATTTTTATTAAATATTGCTCTTGATTAAGAAAAGATTACTTATTCCAAAGTGATATCATATTTATAATTGAAAGAACAGGTAATTGAAAATATAGCATGAAAATACTAATTAGCAATGATTATTTACTGAGCATACACTAACACTAGAAGGAGGAGGAAACATGCTTATGGTGACTACTACTTTCCCTCTAAACAACTTCAGGACTCTTCAAAACATTATCTACCTATGTAACTACTTCTCAAGATAACCAATGGTCTGAGTCATATTCTTTACTATACAAGTAAAGCCTCACCCCTTAAAACCAAAACTCTTGTGTTTTAGCCTTATAAAACTATGAAATACAGTTGTACTAGTTACAAGATCTTCTAAGGATCCTTGGTTCATTCAGTCCCTCAATTAATTTATGTTTCCAGAATAACTGCAATGTAACAACAACAAAAACCCAAATCCACGTCTTTAGAGAGCTCGTAGCTGTAGGCCAAGAATGATTGATGGTTTTCCTAGTGTATTCCCATTCAGTGCTTTCAAATGCCCCAAATAAATAAATAAATTAAGCATTTCTTAAATGGTTACATGTATTTTGTCCCTCATAGGACTCTCCATCCTTCTGGTGAGAGACTGCTCAAGACTGTCTAATATAAGCCTTATATAATCATATCACTGTCTTGTGTTTAATTCCATTTCACATTCTCTCTCTTTATTGTGTTTTCTCGCTGAATAAAGTGACATAGGAATAAGAACTCATTCTCATGTGGACTGTCCATGGACATTCCACCAAAATGGATGGGCATCCCATTGTCCTGTAGGAATGTTCCAGGGCTCTAGGCTCAAACCCAGAGTGAATAACTTGAAAAAATGTGCAGCATATCAGTATGCAAATGAACATATCAACAGTCTGTCATGTCAAAATCTATTGTGTCACAATTATTACCACAAGTCCCACTTTGCTGCCAGGATTTTTACATCCATGACAGCTACAAGTAGATGAGTTCTTTCCCCTCCCCCCTGTACTGGCATAGGGTTTAGCCAGGCCCAGCTGAGAATTGTATATAGCTGTTGAGTTACAAAACTAAATGAAATGATAGAATAGCAATACCCCTTATCAGTGAGGACTGAAAAAGAAATGTTTTGTTGCCTACCAGATAGAAATGCTTCCCTACTGTGATGTTCCCTATTACTCAGTTAAGATGAAGGGTATAAGTCTAGTACCATAGTGGTGAATTAATGCTACCTAGACACTATTATTCACTTAGATGTTACCAGGTAAATGCTGGTACACCTTTAGGAAAGGCTTCATATTGGGTTATTTAATAACAAAAAGTTGTAGAGGTGTGTCTTTTTATACCAAATCTATGGTTATACTTTCATGTGTATGCCTCTTCCAATAGGGCAGATCACAGCCTAACAATACTTCTGTAATGGCAAACAAAGGAGCACTTTGTTCCTTGTTTGAGTTATTCAAGTGACTTTGAGCCTCACCTTTGATTGTGTCAGGTCTTTGTTGGAAGTTGGCAGTCTCAAGTTGGAAATAGTTTACATTGTGTTGCCCTTAATAGGCCTAATGCCATCACATGGAGCCCATAGTGGGAGGAAATTGCCAAAAAAAAAAAAAAAGCAGATAAAAGTTTGACCATAAACTGGGACCAAGCAGAGCTGGGAGGAAGGATGCTTTTGGTGTCGGCACTCTGTCTGTTCTGTGTTGATATTACTTTGTCAGAACAAAGCATCCTGTCTGCTAACAGAAGATGTTACTGTTGTAACAGAAGCCCTGGGACTTTACTGATAGTTCAGAAACCCCAAAAGAGGACTTTACTGCTGTCTGTTTACAGAAGTCCTGAAAGAGGGTTTTACTGTTGTTTTCAGAAGTCCTGAGATTTTACTGCTGATTTGTGTTTGGTTTCTCAGACAGAATCCCTGTGTGTTGGTCTGTATTGATTTCACAGGCAGAAAGTGAATTGAGATGATAGTGTCGGTAATGTGTGTGAATATTACTGTGGCTCTGCTAAGCTTTGTCTTCCCAGAAACAGAAATTTCAAAGGACTTGGAGTGTACTAGTCACCTTGAGCTTCAATATGGAACAGGAGATGAGACCTACTTACCTGTGAATCCAGGCAACAGTAGGGTGAATCCAGGCAAGAGCTGGGAGCAGCCAGTCCATGGAGGAGGAGCTGTGAAATGTGGAAGTTAACATCCAGTCACAATGAGAGGACCTTTACTTGGGTATTAGTGCTGACTGATAAGATTATGACACTGTGACCTAGGGGTGGAAGACCTTTGTACTTTCCACTACCCCCTTAAGGCTGATTACTCCTTAAGGTTGATTGAGTTAAGGATGATTGGAAACCAACCTCCAATCAAGATGAAAGAAGACTTTAGATAGGCAGTTTATATTGATTGTGACTTGTAGAGATTGTTACTTACTGAATGATATCTTTTGTTTAAGGCTATGTGACCACCTTAGTAATAAGTTGTTATGTTATATTGTTGTGAATGTTTTGCTTTAGTGTATTATTGAATAAAGAGTTCACTATACTGTGTGATTAGAACCTTAAAATTATCCACAACAACAGTCCTCAGGAGAGCTGTTTCTGTTTGATTTTACAACTATAAACTTTTCAGCTTTGTAAAAAAATATTTTAAAAGAGAGAGGCCTTGTAGTAATCTGGTAATGACTGAATGAGGGTTGGGTATGGATATAAAGAAGTGTTGTGCCACAGTGAATAATGAATGTAAAGAATTGAGTGACACAAAGGAAGATTATGAAGTTGTACAGAGTGAAGAAGTCAGGCAAAGAGAAAAATGTATATAATAATTATTAAAATGTAACTAAAATCAACATTACATCAACAGAATTCTGTTCAACATTAAAAACACTGTCAACACTAAAGGGCACATCTTTCTTTTCTCTTAATAGATGATTAACTCTTTTGGAGGAAGAATATATTTTATAAGCAGATTTATTTATTTCAGTGGAATATTTTTGAGAGCATGTTTGTGTCAAAAAGAGATATTCATCGGTTTAATCGTATCCCTAATTTTGAGAAAGAAATATATTTCTTTTTGTTTCAGGGATAAGTTCAGAGTTATTAAAAGTGCTGCTAAGTTCCTCATAGACGATTCATCCCACTCCTCTATGATGATTCAATTTTAAATACAATATATTATGCATCTGCAGTATGTGACTAAGATATATGTACTTATGGACCCATTCTCTGGGTTATTCATTTAATTGCATATCATAGCTTTAGCAATAATCACTCTTCATTCACTTGTCTATTTTTCCAGTACAGATACTCAAGCTAAGGTCATTTAGGTAATTATAGATTTTGTTTAGTAAGCTCTATAATGTTCTACAACTCCACAAAATCAGTATACTGTCATTCAGAAACCAGAGCATCTGGAGAATTCGATAGTATAGGAAACATTTCTTCACTTTGGACTTTTTACTAAATATCTTCTACAACAGTGGCAAATGCTTTTGTCAAGCATACATCTTGTTTGTTAACCTCTTTTTATATAAATAATCATAGGATCATTGAACAAAGCTCTTTTGTTACAATTTTCAAGCAATCCTATTATTATATCATATAATGTTGAAGATACATTGTTAGAGGTGAATCTTTAAGGGGGCATTTTGCTCAATCATATCAACTGATTTTTTAACCAATGAACAATGAGCACCATGTTATATTCTTTGTGCCTTTTAATAAACCATATAACTAAAAAGATGAGATTTTTATTTAGATTTTTGTTTACGAAAGCATGCTTCTGCCCATAGACAAGTACTTTTCATTAAGAATAAACTAAATGCATGCATAAGTTATCTTCAAACAAATTTTGAAGAAATGGGAAAATAAAGGACATATGAATTAATAGATACTGATTTTTTAAATAAGTGTTTCAGTAATAATTGCATGTGATTTCTTTCCACTCATTTAACAACTTTCTTATCTTTAAGACATGATATTCCATCCCCCAGTGCTTCTGAAATGGTCTCACTTCCAGCATAAATGTTCTCTGTGTCTATTTGATATAATTTAGTTAATCTTCCCACCTTTATTTCTTTATTGATATTTCTATTTCCTCACTTAGGCACAAGGTAACCTATAATATTATAATGGAAATGGGGTGGGTCTACTATCAATGATGGAAAAAAATCATTTTAATAGAAATCTTGGCAGTGTTTTTTTTTTTTTTAATGTGCTTGTGGGGAGCAGAGCCAAGATGGCAGAGGAAAGGCAGGGACTCAACCTGAACTCTCCCAAATTTCCCTCCAAACTACATTAAATAATGCCTCATAAAGATCTGAAATAGCAGACCCACAAAAGGGTAGGGTGAAACACTTTTCCTGCCCAAGACAACTTGGACGGTCAGCAAGAAAGTTCTATCTCATTTTGGGGTGAGAGTGGATCACAGACCACTTCCCAGCAAACCAGCAGCAGACTTTAGGGGCAAATGAATCAATGGAAGTAGAAGTGATTCCTGTAGCTCTCTGCTCACAGATGATAAGGGGGTTGTACAACTGGCCAGAAGGAAATCAGAGGGGTCACTTTGCTGACACTGTTGTACTGCTCATATACAGATCCAAGTCTAAGTCATTGTTGGCATTCCCAGGGTGAGGAGGAGTGTTATCACACCAGAGCATGTGACCACAGAGATATAGAGACCCTGTTCATATTTCCATGGTAGAAAAGAATGCTTGTGATTGCTCACCTACAAAATTCTAGGCCCAGAGAGCAGTGACAACACATCTCATTAGGTCATGAAACTTTGAAAGAACTGAAAACTTACAGATCCCAGGAATCACCTCTGAAAGCAGCAGAAAGGCCTAAAGATTGGGACAGTGTCCCCTTCACCCCAGGAGCAAAGGCCCCTATTTAACATAAAGTTAAAAGTCAAGAAACAGGCTGGAAAAATGAGCAAACAACAACAAAAGAACCTGAACATAGAAAGTTACTATGGTAATAAGGAAAATCAAAATACAAATTCGGAAAAAGTCATAAAAGTCAAAACTGCTCTATCGAAAGTCTTAAAGAAAAGCATAAGTTTATCTCAGTTTCAAAAAGAATTCCTAGAAGAGCTCAAAAAAGGATATTAAAAGTCAAACAAAAAAGTAGAAAAATTAGAGTAATGGGGAAAGAAATTAGAGTAATGCAGGAAAATCATAAAAAAAGAGTGAACAGATTGGTAAAGGAGGCACAAAAAATACTGAAGAAAATAACACCTTAAAAAACAGAATAAGCCAAATGGTTAAAAAAAAAAAAGGCACAAAAATCCCCCAAAGAGCCTCCTTTAAGAATTCCTTAAGAAGTAGAATTGGAGAGGGGCGGAGCCAAGATGGCAGAGTAGAAACAGCGATTCCAAGCCTCTCTGCCCCCAGATTCCCCACAAACTATGTAAAAAAGGACTGTGAACAACTTCTGGAGCCCCAGCACCCACAGAACGACACAGAGAAGCTAACCTCCCACTGAAGACAGCCCAGCAGCCCTACAGGAAGGACCAGCGCAGCGGTCTGGGACCTGGCAGCGCGCAGAGCGCAGAGCGCAGGAGCCGAGCCGAGCCGAGCCCAGGTCCCCTTGAGCCGAGGTTTTAGCCCCAGGGCAGCAGGGCCAGCAGCCAGCTGGAGGAACCCCAGAACACCAGGAGCTGTGGCGATTCCAGAATTATCAACATAGACATGCCTAGGACAAAGTAAGAGGTTAGTGTCCTATGGACTTTGGGACCTGTATTGGGGGAATGAGTCAGCTCCCTCCCCTGGGGGCTAGAAGCCACTGAGGAGACACGCCATTTTGTAGTTTTCAGACGCAGCTCTGGCTCCCAGCCTACAAATCGTGGGGAGATCCAGCGATCAGTCTTGGGGGGTAATCGCTCTTGCTTTAACCTCCCTGGATCTGGATTGTGATCTAGGGTGGAAGCTGTGGGTGGGTTTACAGCTTGCCAGAAACGGAAGTTGCCCCCCCACACGTTTGGGATGAAAATTCCTCTAGCTGGCCTTAAAACCATAGTGTGGCAACAAGCCCAAAAGTCAAGCAATTAAGTGGCAACATGCCAAGGCAAAGGAAACAGAAAAATGCAACCCTAGACTCCTATTTTGGGGGCATAGAGCGGGAAAAGGACTGTGAGGTCAGAAGTCCTGCTCCAAAAGCCCCAGGGGAAAACATGAGCGGGTTGCAGGCCATAGAGGACCTTAAGAAGGACTTTAAAAATCAAATAAGAGAAGTGGAGGAAAAATTAGAAAGAGAAATGAGAAGGATGCAGGAAAAGTATGAAATGAGGGTCAACAGCCTGACTGAGGAAAACAACACCTTAAAAAATAGACTAGCTCAAATGGCAAAGGAGGCCCAAAAGGGCATTGAGGAGAAGAATGCCTTAAAAAGTCGAATTTGCCAGATGGAAAAAGAATCTCAAAAGTTCACTGAGGAGATTCATTCCTTCAGAGTTAGACTGGAGCAAATGGAAGCTAATGACTTTATGAGAAATCAAGATGCTGTTAAGCAGATCCAAACAAATGAAAGATTAGAAGGCAATGTGAAATATCTCATGGGAAAAACCACTGACCTGGAAAATAGATCCAGGAGAGACAATTTAAAAATTATTGGACTACCTGAAAGCCATGATCAAAGAAAGAACCTAGAAATCACCCTTCAAGAAATTCTCAAGGAAAACTGCCCTGATGTTTTAGATCCAGAGGGCAAAATAGAGGTTGAAAGAATCCACAGATCACCTCCTGAAAAAGATCCCAAAAAGAAAACTCCCAGGAATATTATAGCCAGGTTCCAGAATCCCCAGATCAAGGAGAAAATACTACAAGCAGCCAGGAAGAAACAATTTCAATATTGTGGAAACACAATCAGAATAGCCCAGGACCTGGCAGCTTCTACACTGAGGGATCGAAGGGCATGGAATATGATATTCCAGAGGGCAAAAGAACTGGGAATGAACCCAAGGGTCACCTACCCAGCAAAACTGAGTATTTTGTTTCAGGGGAAAATATGGTCATTCAGTGGAATAGAGGACTTTCAAGCATTCTTGAGGAAAAACCAGAATTGAATAGAAAATTTGACATCCAGACACAAGAAGGAAGAGATGCCTGAGAAGGTAATCAGGGAAAAGAAATCAAAAGGAACTTATCAAAGTTGAACTATTTACATTCCTATATGGAAAAGCAATAACTGTGACTGATGATATCTTTCTCACTATGAAAATAATGGAAGAAGGGGGTGTGGTCATATGAATACATATGTGAATGTGTGTGTATATGGTTACAGTTATATATGGATAGAGGGCATAGGTTGAATTTGTTGGGAAGGGAGAATACTCAAGGGATGAAATTATGAGGTGAGAGACAAAAGTGGCAAGAGGAGATGGGGAGAGACAGGGTAGGGTAAACTATCCCATGTAGAAGAAGCAAGGGGAAGTGGTTGCAAAGGAGGGGGAGAATAAGGAAGGCTAAAAAGGCAAAACCACATTCACATTGAATTTGGTTCAGGGAGAAAATGACATACATACTAAATGGGATATCTCAACCTGCATCAGGATAGGGGGAAGGGGGATGAGAGGAGGGATGATGGATGGGAGGGCATCCTTGGGGGGAGGAGGTTGGAAGTACCCACTATAGAAGAGGGACAGGATCATGTAGGGAATGGACCAGGTGGGGGGTGGGATGAGTGGGAGGGAATTATAAGCAGCCTTGTACAATATATCTACTATGATAATGTTTTGCATAGCTAGACATGTACAACATATACTGAATTACTTATCTCCCAAGAAGGAATGGGTGACAAGGGAGGAAGGAAATGGATCTGAAATTCGAGGTCTTAACATTAAATGTTTCAAATATATATAAATACTATTATTAATACTCTTTTGCTTGTAATAGGAGATAAGATGTGCAGGCATTGGGACACAAAGACTCACCTTCCTCTAATGGAAAAGTCGATGGGGGTATGGGAGAAGGTATGGGAGAGAGCAGATTGGAGGAAGCTATATCTTGTGGGACTGCTATTCTGGGAGGTTGGGTAGGGGAATAATGGGGGGAAAATGATTGTAACTCAAAATCTGGCGGAAATGAATGATGTAAAACAGAAGTTAATAAAGCATTTGTTTATATATAAAAAAAAAGAAGTAGAATTGGTCAAGTGGAAAAGTTGATACAAAATTCACTGAAGTAATGTAATTCCTTAAATATTATAATTGGGCAAACAGAAGCTAATGACTTCATGAAACATCCTGAAACTATAAAACAAAATCAAAATGAAAAATAGAAAAAAAAGTGAAATATTTCATTGTAATAACAATTGATCTGGAAAATATATTTAGGTGAGATAATTTATTAATTATTGAATTACCTGAAAGTCATGATCAAAAAAAGTCCACAGACATCATCTTCAGAAAAGGAAAACAGCCCTGATGTTCTAGAAACATGAGGTAAAATAGAAATTGAAATAATCCACCAATCACCTCCTGAAAAAAAGATCCCAGAATGAAAACTCCCAGGAATATTATAGTGAGATTCCAGATCTCCAAGATAAAGAAGAAAATACTGAGAATAGTTAGAAAAAAATAATTCAAATATCATGGAGCTACAGTCAGTTTAACAAAAGATTTAGGAGTTTCTACATTAAAGTAGGCAGAGGATTTAGAATATGATATTCAAGAAGACAAAGGAGATTGAATTACAACCTATAATCACCTACCAAACAAGTTTCAGTGATAAAGGTCTCAATTCTCAAATATATAGAAAACTGGGTAAAATTAATACAAATAAGAGGTATTATCTAATCGATGAATAAAAGTATATAAATAGGCAGTTTTCAGACAGAGTAACCAAAACTATCTACAGGCATATGAAAAAATGCTCTAAATCACTATTTATTAGAGTAATTCAAATTAAAATAACTCTGAGGCACCACCCCACACCTATCAGATTAGCTAATATGGCAGAAAAGAAAATTTCAGATTTTGGAGGGGATGTGGGAAAATTGAGACACTAAGGTATTGTTGGAGTTGTGAACTGATTCACCCACTCTGGAAGACAATTTAGAACTATTCCCAAAAGGCTATAAAATCATACATACCCTTTGATCCAGCATTACCACTACTAGGTATGTATCCCAAAGAAATTTTAAAAAGGAAAGTATCTATATGTACAATAATATTTATAGCAGCTCTTCTTGTGGTGGCAAAGAATTAGAAATGAAGTGGATGCCTATCAATTAGGGAATGGCTGATCAAGTTGTGGTATGTGATTGTGATAGAATATTATTGTACTATAAGAAATCATACCAACATGCTCTCAGACAATTTAGGAAAGACATGGACTGATTCAGGGTGAAGTGAGCAGAATGAGGAGAACATTGTAAACAGTAAGAGCAATATTGTACGATAATCAACTGTGAAGTATTTAACTATTCTCAGCAATACAATGATGCAAGACAATTCTGAAGGACTTATGATGAAAAATGCTCTCCACCTCTGGAGAAAGAACTGATGGAGTCTGAATGCAGATCAAAGCATGTTTTAGGTTGTTTTTTTTTTAACTTTATTTTTCTTGGGTTTCTAATTTTCTTTCATAACATGACTAATATGGAAATATGTTCTGCATGACTGTATGTGTATAACCTATGTCAGATTGTTTGCCTTTACAATGTGAAAGGAAGGGAGAGAGGATTTAGAACTCAAAATTTTAAAAAATGAATGTTAAAAATTGTTTTTACGTGTAATTTGGGAAAAATAAAATATTGAATTAATATATTTTAAAATGCATTTGTTATTCTTCGTCTTATGTTGCTAAATGCTCCCAGGATGACCAGGCTTAATTGTTCTCCCACCAAATTTTTTATAAACATTTTTTTCTTCACTGCTTCTTACTTTTATGTGCCAATATTGTTTATAATCTTTGATTCTTAAATTTAAGATTTTAAAAACAATATAAAATATGAAACAGGACTGTTTTTACTCTTGATTTCAACATGTCTTTTCTTGGTAAACAAGAATTAGTGTTTAGTCTCTGAGGCAAGCTCTACAGTCTACTGTTCTCATTCTTATTTTAGTTCTTCAACACAGGTGAAACTCTTTTAGAAAACCACAAGTCTGTGTCCATATCTGATCTGTATATTTCCCATTTTTTAAAGTATCTATGGCTTACTTAAATAGTTTGGATTATAATTGTCTATATTGTGAGTCATAACTGCTTTTTATTTTTTCCTCCAATTTGTTATCGATTTTCATCTTTGCTCTGCCTGTGGTCTGATTTTAAGGATACTGCTGATTTGGAAATGATTCCACATCAGTCATCAGTAATTTCCTATCTCTTAAAATATAATCAATTTCGTTTTTTGTCATGTTATTGGGTGCTTGTGTACAAGAAAGTGGATAAGATATAAAATAGTTATGGAAACCTATTCCATTTCATCTCATGACTCCATTTCTGATTAGATAATGCTGAACTTAGCTCATAGAATTTTTTTCAAAGTTAAGCAAGATATGCTGAGTTCTGGTTAATATTATAAGACACAAGTCCAAACCCACAGCATCCAGTGAAGCTACACTCTATTCTCCAAAAACTCTTTCCCCAGACCCTCCAAGAATAGCGTTTCTCCTTATATCTCTTTTCAGGGGATGTATGGAACACAGGGAATGTTGAGTAATGACTGTATATTTTAGGGTCTGCCTTGTTGTACAACATTGTTGTACAATCAAGTATCATACCCTGAGAAGACCGAAATTACTGTCAGCAAGCACTTATCATTAGTTTGCTAATAAATTTTTTTCAGTTCAAATTTATTTTATGACCTGTCCATGATTATATCAAGTCTTTGTTAAGAAACAGAACTGGTTCACCCCAGAACTTGTGAACCCAAGAACGTGTGAACTGCTGTTGCTGATGCAACAGGAAGGGGTGGAACAGGGAGGGGCTTAATGACCATATATAAGGAGAAGCCCAACCCAGGAAAGGGCAGAACAAATAAGATAACACTTGTGGTGGAAGAGTTGAGAAGGAGAAAACTTTTAGTATGCCAGCACTCTGTCTGTTCTGTCTGTGTTAATTTTTGTTTGTGATACTTTGTATAGGAACCCTGGGACCTTACTGGAAGCCATGAAAGAGGATTTTCTGGTTGTCTGTTTACAGAAGTCCTGGAAGTGGGTTTCAGAGGTCCTGAGACTTTACTGATGAATTGTGTTGACTTCTCAGACCTTGTTTGTGGGTCTGGGTTGATTTCTATGCCAATGATTTGTGTTGAGTTCTCTGACCTTATATGTGGGTCTCTGTTGATTTCTCAGGCAGATAGTGAATTGATGATGGTGCCAGCAATGTGTATGGATGTTGTCTTGGCTCTGTTGAGCTTTGTCTTCCCAGAAATAGGAATTGTGAAGGACTTGAGGTTCACTGGACACTGTGAGATTCAGTATGGAACAAAAACTGGATGGGGAACTAGATGAGGAGCTAAACAAGGAGCTGAAGCTGCCTTCTTGTGAATCCAGGTAATGATTGGGTAGATTCAGGCAGGAACTGAACCCATGGAAGAGGAAGCATGGAATCTGAGAGCCAACCTCAAGGCAAGATGAAAAAGACTTCTTTAGTACTTGATGCTGACTGAGAAGATCATGATTACCATGGTGTAGGGGTGAAGAACTTTGACCTTTGTACTTTGTGTCCCTTAAGGAGGCTTGCTTCTTAAGGATGATTGAGTTAAGGACTTACTGGATGATATCTTTTGTTTAAAACTATGTGACCACTGTGGTGAAAACTATGTGGCCACTTTAGGGATAAGTTTTCATGTGACAACATTGTGAATGCTGTACTTGGTTTCTGTCAATGTTTTGCTTTAGTTTACTGATGAATAAATAGAGAATTCACTATACTATGCAATCAGAACCTTGAAGCTGTTCACAACAGCAGTCCTCTGGAAATACAAGTGGACACAAATGACAGTTTGTGCACATAACAAGTGAAACAGACATACAGACAATCACAAGACAACAAAATGAAACCAGACTATAAATCAGTTCAATCCATTCCTACAAACAAAATAACACAAAACAAAACCAAATGTAAACCAAAACAAACCATCACAGATCCAAACCAAATGACTTAACAACATATGGCAAGCCAAAACAGACCAGCAAA
This sequence comes from Gymnobelideus leadbeateri, assembly GCA_011680675.1. Taxonomy (NCBI): domain Eukaryota; kingdom Metazoa; phylum Chordata; class Mammalia; order Diprotodontia; family Petauridae; genus Gymnobelideus; species Gymnobelideus leadbeateri. The sequence goes on along the minus strand of WOXC01002314.1, from coordinate 209,601 downwards.
GATCCAAACAAAATGGCTTACCCCAATAGTTCTACCCAACATCTTGGGGAAACTTGGGAGAAGACATTAAGCTTTGTCCAGCCACCACTCAGTCCCTACAAAATGGGTACCCCCAAAGACAGAACAGAGGATTAAGAGAAAGCTTACCTCTAGAGGATAGGACCAGAGCTCCACATGCCCAAATGCAGGAATGAATCAGAGTCCAGGAGGGAGTTGGCTAACTCTACCCAAGCCTAGGGGCCCTGGAGCATCCTTAGGGAGTGAACAAGTCCCCTCAGGGTTGGGGCAGGGACAGGTCTTTCCCTTCCTTGAGTCTGAGGTTCTGAGGTCTCTGCAGCAGCACGGAACACTGCCATCTCACTGGGGCCTCCAAAATGTTATACTGAGAAATCATTGGGTGAGACCACTAATCATTTTAAGTGGAGTTTAATGAAGCAGGCAACTGCCAGGGGTCATGTACCCAAATCAGGCAGCCTTGAGATGCACTTTCTCAGGGCTTATATGAGCAAAAGCCACAACTTAACTGTTACCAAGGGGAAACCATAACTTGACAGTTTGAGCAAGCAGGGAAAATACAGAAGCCAAAAGTTAGCAATTAGTTTGTTGCCTAAAGACCTGTTTGTTGCCTAACTGGAAAGTCCCCAAGTAACCAGGAAGCGGGGGTTGGGGAGAGGTATGGGTTCCAGGTGGCAGGTTTGGGCATGTCTCCTAGTCAGTCTTTGTTTAGGGCAAGTCTCCTAGGCGAACTTGCCCAAGATGGGAGTGATAGGGGAGGTTCACAAAATGGTAGTTACAACAATTTAGCACCTTGTTTTGGTTCAAGTTTCTTTTAAGCCTCTCCCATAATTATATAAAGTTTTGTGAACTTGTGAATCCCACAACTTATGAACCCCTATTGCTGATGCAACAGGAAGGTGAGGAACTAATGACAATATATAAGAAGAAGCCCAAGCTGGGAGAGGGCAGAACTGAGAAGAGAGCACTTGTGGTGACAGAATTGAGAAGGGGAATTTTGTGGTGGCCAGACACTTTTTCTGTTCTGTTTGTGTTGATTTTGTTTGTGATACTTTGTACAGAAGCCCTGTGACCTTGCTGGAAGCCCTGAAAGAGGATTTTCTTGTCTGTTTACAGAAGTCCTGGAGGAGGGATTCTGAGGTCCTGGGACTGTACTGATGATTTGTGTTGAATTATCAGACCTTGTATGTGGATCTGTGTTGATTTCATAGGCAGTTATTGAATTGATAATGGTACCACCAATGTGCATGGATGTTGTTTTGGTTCTGTTAAGCTTTGTCTTCCCAGAAATACAAACTGTGAAGGACTTGAGGTGGACTGGACACTGCGGGCTTCAAAATAGAATGGGAACTGGACAAGGAGTTGGATGAGGAGCTGAGAGCTAACTAACTTTGAATCTAGGTGACAGTTGGGTAGATTAGATTCAGGCAGGAGCTGGACCCATGGAAGATGAACCATGGAATTTGGGAGCCAGCCTTGAGTCAAGATGAAAAAGGCCTCTCCATGGGTACTTGATGCTGACTGAGAAGATCATGGTTTACTATGGCCTAGGGGTGGAGAACTTTGACCTTTGTACTTTGTGTCCCTTAAGGAGGTCTGCTCCTTAAGGATTATTGAGTTAAGGACTTACTGGATGATTGTACTTTGTGTCCCTTAAGGAGGCTTGCTCCTTAAGGATGATTGAGTTAAGGACTTACTGAACAATATCTTTTGTTTAAAACTGTGTGACTACTGTGGTGAAGACTATGTGGCCACTTTAGTGATAAGTTGTTATGTCAAAACATTATGAATGCTGTACTTTGGTTTCTGTCAATTTTTTGTCTTCGTTTATTACTGAATAGAGAGTTCACTATACTATGTAATCAGAATCTTGAAGCTGTTCACAGCAGGAGTCCTCTGGAAAACTGTTTCTGCTTGGCTTTACATCCATGGATGTATAAAGACACAAACCTTTGTCCTCCCACATTTCTTACCTCTTTTATTGTTTTTAATATACAAAATAACAAAGTATTGTTATTTTGTCTGCCTGTTTGCCATACGTGCAAGATTTTAAACTTAAGGACTAAGATCATACTGGTTTTATCTTTGTATTCAATAGTATCTTCTATATAGTAGTCACTTAATATAGTTTTATTAAGCTATAATATTAATACAAACTGTTTATTGAGCAATTTTTGTAACAAACAAGTTTATCTTTCTCTCTTACCCACATTCTGCCCCATGCTCTTTTTATAGTTTTTTGTCTATGTTAGCCATTATTGGCTGCTTTTCCTGATGTGTCCACTAATCTTCTTCCTTCAAGTTTCCAGTTGTTTTTTGTGCTCCTGGATTTTCATTTTACCATCCTATGTTATCCTTGGACTGCTGCCTCATGACAAAATTCAGGAAAACTTACTGCCTTTCCCTTCTGATGTTTGCTTAGCATGAGTGAATCTCCTATATGAACAGCTAATCAAGTACCACAAACATAAACTTCTTGGAGAGTATGTGTTGGTTGATAACAATAACTAAAGCAATTTTAGGCCACATGTATCGACTCACAATGCCAGTTGGAGAACCAAGGCAATTATACAGAGTTAAAGCAAGATCACCACTTTGCCTTCATTTTGCTATGTTATGACAAGGACCAGAAAGTATCTAAAAGTCATAAGAATGAGGTGACATTCGATATGGAAACTTCAGGTTTGTTTCCAAGAATGACATAATATAGATAAATAGCTCAAATCAGTTTTTATTAACCAATCTGTGTTCATTTATTTATTTTACTCATTAAGCAAATGTTAAACCACTCACTATGTACACAATACCATGCTAACCTCCAGGACAAAGACAAATATAATATATTCGGTTCTGGTACCTTAAGGAATTTAAAACATAGGGAGTTGAAATGAGTTGTTTTTGTTCAATACCTTTGATGGATTCATGATGTTATCAATGAAAGCACTCTCTGAACCACAAGTTATCTATGCTTGCCTATTCTTAGGCAATGCTTTTTTTTCCCTAGAAATCCTCTGAAAAAGCACCATCTAAAATGCTGGAGTCCTTGGTCTGCTTCTTTTAGCATTTATTGAATAACATTGGACTTTGTCTCTATAAGTTCTTTCTTCACTCTGTGATTGGATCATCTTTTCTGATTACACACATGTCTGAGGTTGTCTCATACCTTTTTTGAGTGCAAGTTATAGTGGGCAATATCTTATACTCTACTTGCATCCTCCATATGTCTTTCCCTAGTCTTTGGGTCTCCTACACATTTACTTCTTCTGATATCACAGTATCCTATAATTCATAGTCACATAGCATGGGGAGAAGAAATATTGGTATATTTGCAAAAGAAGAAAGAAAGATGGGCTTGGGTAGCAGGGATCACCTTAGAATCACTGAAAAGGCTATACATTTTCATAAATATGGTCAAGACAAACCCATTCTTCCTACTGCACTTCTGCCTATTGTGCTGCTAATTGTTCAGATGTATGACTTTCCCAGGGTTTTGTCCTGATAGACTAAATCAAAGGACTTCCTATCTAACTACTGTTAAATATCTGATTAATCAATATTTATCTATTTGAGTTTTCTTCTGTGGATTGCTAGACTGATCATTGAATTTTGGTGAAGAGTTGGGAGTGGGCAGAGGACTTTCTGCAGTCAGTATAATCTTATTTGCAAACAGGAGTGTCTTCATCATCTGTATCAGGGATTCTTTGCCTTCTTTGTGTCCTAGACACCTCTGACTGTCTGCTAAACCTATGGACAGCTTCTCAGAATAACATTCTTAAATGCACAAAATAAATCCCACAGGAATACAAAGGAAATAAATAATATTAATATATAGTTACATTTTTTAAAGCAATTGGGTTAAGTAACTTGCTCAAGGTTACACGGCTAGTCATTATTTATGTGTGGGTGCTCATTTTCTGAGGCCAGATTTGATCTCGGGTCATCCCAACTCCGAGGCCGGCGCTCTTACTCACTGCGCCACCCAGCTGCCCCTTTAGGGCAATTGGGGTTAAGTAACTTGCCCAAGGTTACACAGCTAGGTTTTTGTTTGTGTGGATTAAGTGTCTGAGGCCGGCTCTGAACTCAGGTCCTTCTGACTCCAGGGCCGGCGCTCTATTCACTGCGCCACCTAGCCGCCCAGACAGTTACATTTTTTAAAAGAAATTCATGGCCTCCATATTAAGAACCCCTAATTTAGAGGCACTGACTATTTCATTTGGGTTTTGCATAGGATATTCTATGTGGTATTGGTTTATTTTATTGATGAAATTGATATTAATCACAAGATAGTGGAATAAAGTTATGTGGTGAATAGTTCAAATAATCATGTATGCTTTTAACATATACATGGGAGATAGTTGTTGGAGGAGTATCTTTAAGGTTGAATTTTGCTCTTCTTCGTTAAATTTAAGAGTGTCTTAAGATACACATAAATTAATGTAATGCAAATTACAATATGACAAGTGGATAAGAAGAGTATAAATTTCTATGAGGTAGAACAAATGAGGTAGAAATCACTTCAATCTGGGGCAACAAAAGAAGGCTTCATAGATAAGATAGAATTTTGGGTGCATCAGTGAGATGGCCATTGAAAAGCAAGGAATAAGGAGTTAGAATGCCATCTGTATTTTGTGAACAATAGCAAAGAGAATATTGTTACTGTATCATAGAATGTGTGGGGGGAAGTAAAGAGTAAGACAATTGGGACAGCTGAAAGGCGCCCTGATTGTGAAGGAATTTCAAAGCCAAACTGAGAATTTTATATTCAATTTAAGAGGTAATTTGTTTCTTAGTTGTTTCAGTCATGTCTGGCAGCTCTTTGTGACCCCATATGGAATTTTCTTGGCAAAGATATTGGAGTAGTTTGCCATTGTCTTCTCCTGTTCATTTTACAGGTAAGGGAACTGTGGCAAGGAGAGGTAAGTGACTAGCCCAGGGTCACGTGGCTAGTAAGTACCTGAGGCCAAATTTGAGTTCAGAAAGATAAGTCTTTCTGACTCCAGGCCCAGACACTATCTATTGGTTCATCTCGCTGCCTGCCTTGGAAGTAATAGGGAATCTTAAATATAAGACTCCCTTTGTGTATTGTGTCTTTGTTGATAGGCAATAAAGAGCAACTGAAGATTTTTCAGCAATGGAATGACGAGTTCAAATTATTTTAATTCAATAGGCCCATATTAAGGACTTAGTGAGTATAAGACACTATACTCAATGCTAGATATACAAAGAAAAAACAAGCGGGGGCAGAGCCAAGATGGTGGCGTAGAAGCAGTAAAACTCCCTGAGCTCCCTCCATAACCACCTCAAATACCTATAAAATATGACTCTAAACAAACTTTAGAGCCAAAGGACTCACAAAGTGACAGAGAGAAAAAAACCTCCTGCTGAAGGCAGCCTGGTAGGCAGATAGGAAGGGTTCATTTCAGCAAGTTGGGAGCAGAGCTCAGCCCAATGTGAGCCGTGGTTTTAGCCCCAGGGCAGTCCTGACCAGCCACAGCTGGAGCAACTTCAGGAGAGTGGATCATCCGGAGCTGTGGTGGTTTCCAGGATTATCAACCCATAAATGCTAAATGCAAAGTAAATTGTCAGTGTGGACTTTGGGAACAGGGGAATTGAGACTGCAGTCTGGCCTCTTTCCTCAGAGGGAGAAGCAGCATGGCTGCTTCAGAGCTCCTGGCCTGTAGATTGTAGGGGGATGAAGCAATCGTTCTGAAGGGTAATCACTCTTGCTTTAACCTGCTTGGATCTGAATCACTGTCTTGGGTGGTGGTCCTGGGGAGTTTGACCAGGTGCCAGAGCCAGGGGAAGCTTCTGAGAGGGCACCCAACTAATAGCTTTGGCAGCTACAAAACTCCCAACAATTTGGGACAAAGCTCTACTCTCTACTGTGGCAAAAGGCTCAAAAGTCAGGTAATTGAGTGGCAACATGAACAAGCAAAGGAAGCAAAGCAAGAACAGCAATCCAAGTTTGGATTCCTTTTTTGGGGACAAAAAGGATCAAAGCATGGAACAGGAGGAAGACAGTGAAGTCAGAATTCCTGCACCAAAAGCTTCCAAGATATATATGAACTGGTCACAGGCCATAGAGGACCTTAAGGAGGATTTTGAAAACCAAATAAGAGAAGTGGAGGAAAAATTCGGGAGAGAAAGGAGAATGATGCAAGAAAATCATGAAAAGCAAGTCAACAACGTGACTGAAGAAAATAAAACTTTAAAAAATAGACTAACTCAAATGGCAAAAGAGGCCCAAAAAGCCAATGAGGATAAGAGTGCCTTAAAAAGCTGAATTTGCCAGATACAAAAAGAATCTCAAAATCTCACTGAAAAGAATAATTCCTTCAGAATTAGATTGGAGCAAATGGAAGCTAATGACTTTATGAGAAATCAAGATACTGTTAAACAGATACTATTAAACAGATCCAAACAAATGAAAAAATAGATGGCAATGTGAAATATATCATTGGAAAAACCACTGACCTGGAAAATAGATATAGGAGAGATAATTTTAAAATTGTTGGACTACCTGAAAGCCATGATCAAAAAAATCATCCTTCAAGAAATTATCAAGCAAAATTGACCTAATATTTTAGAACCAGAGGGCAAAATAGAGGTTGAAAGAATTCACCAATTGACCCTTGAAAAAGATCCCAAAAAGAAAACTCCTAGGAATCTTATGGCCAGGTTCTGGAGTTGCCAGATCAAGGAGAAAATATTACAAGTAGCCAAGAAGAAACAAATTGAATATTGTGGAAACACAATCAGGATAACACAGGATCTGGCAGCTTTTACACTGAGGCATTGAAGAGCTTTGAATATGATATTCCAGAGGTCAAATAAGCTGGGATTAAAACCAAGAATTATCTACCCAGCAAAACTGAGTATAATGTTTCAGGTGAAAATATGATCATTCAATGAAATAGAGGACTTTCAAGCTTTCTTGATGAAAAAACCAGAATTGAATAGAAAGTTTGACATTAAGATACAAGAAGCAAGAGAAGCATGAGAAGGTAAACAGGGAAAAGAAATCATAAGGAACTTATCAAAGTGGGAACTATTTACATTCCTACATGGAAAAATGGCGCGTGTGTGTACATACATATATATGTCTATATGTGCCTATGAATACATGTGTGAGTGTGTGTATATATGTGTACAGGTATATGTAGACAGAGGGCACAGGATCAATTGAATAGGAAGGGATGATACTTATAGGTGAAATTGAGAGGTGAAAGAGGAATATAATGAAAGGAGATGGGGAGAGACAGAATGAGGTAAATTATCTAATATAGAAGAGGCAAGGAAAAACTATTACAATGGAGGGGAAGAAAAGGAAGGCAAAAGGGAATGGGTCAACCTTACTCTCATTGAATTTGACTTAGGGAGGGAATGACATACACACTAAATAGGGTATCTCGCCCTATGGGAGAGTAGGGGGAAGGGGATGAGAGGGGGATGATGGAGGGGAGGGCAGGTTGTGGAGGGACTTAGAAGCACACACTTTTGAAAAGGGACAGGGTCAAAGTAGAGAATAGAACAAGTGGGAGGCAGGATAGGATGGAGGGAAATATAGTCAGTCTTTCACAATATATCCACTGTAGAAATGTTTTGATAACTACACATGTACAACCTATACTGAATTGCTTATCTTCCCAGTAAGGGTGGGTGATGAGGGAGGAAGGGAAAGAGTCTGGAATTTAAAGTTTTAAAATGAAATATTTAACAATGTACTATTATTATTATTTACATGCAACTGGGAAATAAGATATACAGGCACTGGGAGATGGAGATCCATCTTGCCCTACTGGAAATTTGGAAGGGGTATGGAGAAGGAGAGAGCAGATTGGGGGAGGGGGTATACACTGTTTGGGGGTGGAGCATAGGGTTAAGATGGGTAGAAAATTTGTAACTCAAAGGAAATGAATGATGTAAACTAAAAATATAAAATTTAATTTAAAAAAAAAGACAAAAAATTCTTGGCTTCAAAGTATTTATAAGGAATATCTATGTACCAAAATTACATTATGACAACAGTGTAGAAAAGAGATTAGAGTGGGAAAGTAGGGAGAATTATTGGGAAAATTTTAGGCATGGGGGGGAAAGTGATGAAGGTAGCAACTTGTATAATAACATTAGAAATGGTACAACAAGGAAGACACAAAAATGAGAGGCATTGTAGAAATAGAAACATCCAGTCTTGAAGCTCTTGGATATATGAGAAGAAGAAGAGGGAAAGATGAAGATAGTTGAAGATTATAATCATAAAGCTTCTCTTCTAGGGGAATTATTATGCCATTGACAGAAACATAAAATTCAGAAACTGAAGCAGGATTTGGGGAGGAGTGACTAGTTCACTTTTAACATTTAACTTTAGGTGCCTATGGACCCTTCAGGTGGAAATGTCCATTAGGCAGGTAGAAATACTAACATAAAGTATAATAGTCATTGTGGTTGCAAATGAATATGAAGGAGTCATCTGAAAAGACCTGAAATCATAGAAATGGGTGAAATCCCTGAAGGAGAGGATATATAGAAACAGTATATGTTCTTGAGAATCATCACTACTGCAAAAGCAACTAATTTGTGCTACTGATGCCATATTAGCAGCATCTATTTTAAAAGGATATTTTATATTACTATTAACAATAATATATTAATAATCATCACAATTTTCCTAGAAATTCACACACAAAAAATGGCATTCTTATTCTAGTGCAACTGTGTGATTTATTAAAACTTTTATGGGGGCGGAGCCAAGATGGCGGAGTAGAAACAGCTCATCCAAGCCACTCTGCCCCCACATTCCCCCCAAACGATGTAAAAGAGGACTCTGAACAACTTCTGGAGCCCCAGCACCCACAGAACAACACAGAGAAGCTAACCTCCCGCTGAGGACAGCCCAGCAGCCCTGCAGGAAGGACCAGCACAGTGGTCTGGGACCTGGCAGCGTGCAGTGCGCAGAGCGCAAGAGCCGAGCCGAGTCGAGCCCAGGTCCGCATGAGCCGAGGTTTTAGCCCCAGGGCAGCAGAGCCAGCAGCCAGCTGGAGGAACCCCAGAACACCAGGAGCTGTGACGAATCCAGAATTATCAACATAGACTTGCCTGGGATAAAGTAAGAGGTTAGTGTCCTATGGACTTTGGGACTGTTATTAGGGAATGCGTCGGCTCCCTCCCCTGGGGGCTAGAAGCCACTGAGGACAAACACCATTTTGTAGTTTTCAGAGGCAGTGCCCGCTCCCAGCCTGCAAATTTGTAGGGAGATCCAGCGATCAGTCTTGGGGGGTAATCGCTCTTGCTTTAACCTCCCTGGATCTGGATTGTGATCTAGGGTGGAAGTCGTGGGTGGGTTTACAGCTTGCCAGAAACGGAAGTTGCCCCCCACACGTTCGGGACGAAAATTCCTCTAGCTGGCCTTAAAGCCATAGTGTGGCAACAAGCCCAAAAGTCAAGCAATTAAGTGGCAACATGCCAAGGCAAAGGAAACAGAAAAATGCAACCCTAGACTCCTATTTTGGGGGCATAGAGCGGGAAAAGGACTGTGAGGTCAGAAGTCCTGCTCCAGAAGCCCCAGGGGAAACCATGAGTGGGTTGCAGGCCATAGAGGACCTTAAGAAGGACTTTAAAAATCAAATAAGAGAAGTGGAGGAAAAATTAGAAAGAGAAATGAGAAGGATGCAGGAAAAGTATGAAATGAGGGTCAACAGCCTGACTGAGGAAAACAACACCTTAAAAAATAGACTAACTCAAATGGCAAAGGAGGCCCAAAAGGGCAATGAGGAGAAGAATGCCTTAAAAAGTCAAATTTGCCAGATGGAAAAAGAATCTCAAAAGTTCACTGAGGAGATTCATTCCTTCAGAGTTAGACTGGAGCAAATGGAAGCTAATGACTTTATGAGAAATCAAGATGCTGTTAAGCAGATCCAAACAAATGAAAGATTAGAAGGCAATGTGAAATATCTCATGGGAAAAACCACTGACCTGGAAAATAGATCCAGGAGAGACAATTTAAAAATTATTGGACTACCTGAAAGCCATGATCAAGGAAAGAACCTAGAAATCACCCTTCAAGAAATTCTCAAGGAAAACTGCCCTGATGTTTTAGATCCAGAGGGCAAAATAGAGGTTGAAAGAATCCACCGATCACCTCCTGAAAAAGATCCCAAAAAGAAAACTCCCAGGAATATTATAGCCAGGTTCCAGAATCCCCAGATCAAGGAGAAAATACTTCAAGCAGCCAGGAAGAAACAATTTCAATATTGTGGAAACACAATCCGAATAGCCCAGGAACTGGCAGCTTCTACACTGAGGGATCGAAGGGCATGGAATATGATATTCCAGAGGGCAAAAGAACTGGGAATGAACCCACAGGTCACCTACCCAGCAAAACTGAGTATTTTGTTTCAGGGGAAAATATGGTCATTCAGTGGAATAGAGGACTTTCAAGCATTCTTGAGGAAAAACCAGAATTGAATAGAAAATTTGACATCCAGACACAAGAAGGAAGAGATGCCTGAGAAGGTAATCAGGGAAAAGAAATCAAAAGGATCTTATCAAAGTTGAACTATTTACATTCCTATATGGAAAAGCAATAACTGTGACTGATGATATCTTTCTCACTATGAAAATAATGGAAGAAGGGGGTGTGGTCATATGAATACATATGTGAATGTGTGTGTATATGGTTACAGTTATATATGAATAGAGGGCATAGGTTGAATTTGTTGGGAAGGGAGAATACTCAAGGGATGAAATTATGAGGTGAGAGAGGAAAGTGGCAAGAGGAGATGGGGAGAGACAGGGTATTGTAAACTATCCCATGCAGAAGAAGCAAGGGGAAGTGGTTGCAAAAGAGGGGGAGAATAAGGAAGGCTAAAAAGGCAAAACCACATTCACATTGAATTTGGTTCAGGGAGAAAATGACATACATACTAAATGGGATATCTCAACCTGCAGCAGGATAGGGGGAAGGGGGATGGGAGGAGGGATGATGGATGGGAGGGCATCCTTGGGGGAGGGGAGGTTGGAAGTACCCACTATAGAAGAGGGACAGGATCATGTAGGGAATGGACCAGGTGGGGGGTGGGATGAGTGGGAGGGAATTATAAGCAGCCTTGTACAATATATCTACTATGATAATGTTTTGCATAGCTAGACATGTACAACATATACTGAATTACTTATCTCCCAAGAGGGAATGGGTGACAAGGGAGGAAGGAAATGCATCTGAAATCTGAGGTCATAACATTAAATGTTTCAAATATATATAAATACTATTATTAATACTCTTTTGCTTGTAATAGGGAGATAATATGTGCAGGCATTGGGATGCAAAGACTCACCTTCCTCTAATGGAAAAGTCGATGGGGGTATGGGAGAAGGTTTGGGAGAGAGCAGATTGGAGGAAGCGATATCTTGTGGGATTACTATTCTGGGAGGTTGGGTAGGGGAATAATGGGGGGAAAATGATTGTAACTCAAAATCTGGCGGAAATGAATGATGTAAAACAGAAGTTAATAAAGCATTTGTTTAAAAAAAAATAATAATAATAATTATAAAAAAAACTTTTATGCCTGATCCTGTCTGGTATTTTCAATACTGTCTAAAAGTTTGCAAAAGGAATATTTTTCCCCCAAATCACCAAAGATCACTTTTCCTGGGGATATGGAAAAGAAAACCCTTCCTTATATATAGATGCAGTATTTGATGACCTATGTCAGGAGTGTAAAACTGAAATAGAAATGGGGGCAACTCATCCATACATAAAGATCCCTTGGGGCACATATGGATAGTTTCAAAATTTAATATTATCTATGTTTTATTGCACTATTGTTTATTTTGTTAAATATTTCCCAATTGCATTTTAATCTTGTTTGGACAGCACTTGGTAGTGTTGTGAGCCACATGGAGTCAGGTCCTGTGTTTGACATCTCTGGTCTACTTGGCATGATACAAAGAGCATGAGGCTTCTTCTTCTTCTTCTTCTTCTTCTTCTTCTTCTTCTTCTTCTTCTTCTTCTTCTTCTTCTTCTTCTTCTTCTTCTTCTTCTTCTTCTTCTTCTTCTTCTTCTTCTTTTTCTCCTTCTTCTCCTTCTTCTCCTTCCCCTTGTTTGTAACAGACCTGTGATCTTCTTAGTATAAGGAACCTGTAGGATTGAAATTCCCATATCCATGAAGAAGGAGACCTGATTTGAAATTTAGAATCTTCAAGAGTTGCTGGCTGGGGCAATAAGAAACCATATCCCTTAATCATATGGCCAATGACGCTTGTCTCCCTGACTTGTCAGGGTCTTTATCCACCATGCTAAACTGCTTTTGTTAAACTGAATCCATGTTATGAGAAATTTGTTATTAACGATAGATTCTCCCATTCTTCCACTTGAATGCTAACATCCTATGATATATTTTGAGTCATTATTAGATAGGTGCTGTCATTAGTAATTGATTTTGAGTTAACTGAGCAAGGACCTTCTATCCAGAATGAAACACAGAATAAACTTCAGGTGTTAGAAGCACCTGAAAGTAAAAAAGAATAAGAATTTATATGAAACCTACTGTGTGCCAAGTACTAAAGTGCTAAGCACTTTATAAATATTATCTCTCTTAATCCTTACAACAGCCCTGAGAGGTAGGTGTTGTTATTATGTGCAATTTGCAATTGGGGAAACTAAAGCAAACAGATTAAGTGACTTGTGCAGATTTTTTTAAAAGGTAGGAAATATGGCTATTTTATAATCCTTTACCCTATAAAAGATAAGCAGTTGAAAAATAATTGTTAATATTAGTTTTATCAAAGACACCACATTTTTAAGAAACCTCAACAGAAAAACAAGCCCACCTAACATATCAATAGGTATTATATGATGGTTATTTTATAAGCTTAAAATACCTTTGTATTTTACATTATTTTTATTTTAGGTTTAAAATTAGTTCATTAATAAAATTATAATAATTTATAGACAGATAAATATATGATAGAATGAATTCCATATGTTATTTTAAAAATAGTATTTAAAATTTTTCCATGACTTAATCTGTACGGATCCAAACTCTTATAGTGTCTGGTGACCTGCTAAGAAGAAGGTGTCCCATCGAAAATCATAGGTTATTTCCAAGACAGAACTGTGGCTTGAAAAGGAACTATATTCAAAGGTTTTCTTGAACTTCAATTAATCTATCAAACAGAATATTATTAAATCTCATTTCAAAGCACTTTCCTCACAACAACCTTGTTATGTACACCCCATACTAATATATGTTGTTGCCTGCTCTACATGCTTCTTCATGTAGAAGATGTCAGTTTCTGGAAACTCCTTGTTTTATTTTTATCATACTTGTCTCACATGGAGCCAATACTCACCAAAAATTCCAACTTCATTCTACATTACACTCCCTAGCCAGTGGTCCCCTGCAATATCTAATTTTTAATTTTTTTAAGAAGACCTAAATATGAGAATATGTATTGATTGATGTAGTCATGTTAATTTGACCCATTGTTGTGAGCTATTGAGGTGATTTTTAATTTTGACCCTGTCACCATCCGTCATATTAACTGCTTCTCTCATTTTTATATTACAATTTACACATGCTGGCTGTGTGAACCTGTTAAGGAATTGAACCTCTCAGTACTTTAGGCAATTGTCTAAAATGGTAGTTCTCACATGTTTTGGTCTCAAAATCTATTTATATGCTGAAAAATTAAGGACTTCTCAAAAAGCTTTTATTTATATGGATTATACCTAGTGAAATTGACCATATTAGAATTTAGGTATATTATTATTATTTTCCTTAGTAGCGTTTTGAAATTAAGGACCCCTTGAAAATGTATCAGGGACCAACCCCTCCCCTCCCCAGTTATCTTTAGACTCCACTTTGAAAACCACTAGTTTAAGATTGTAAGTTGAGGGGGGCGGAGCCAAGATGGCTGAGTAGAAACAGCTCCTCCAAGCCTCTCTGCCCCCAGATTCTCCACAAACTATGTAAAAAAGGACTCTGAAAATCTTCTGGAGCCCCAGCACCCACAGAACGACACAGAGAAGCTAACCTCCCACTGAGGACAGCCCAGCACCCTGCAGGAAGGACCAGCGCAGTGGTCTGGGAGCCGGCAGCGCGCAGAGCGCAGGAGCCCAGCCCAGCCCAGGTCCACGTGAGCCGAGGTTTTAGCCCCAGGGCGGCAGGGCCAGCAGCCGGCTGGAGGAATCCCAGAATACCAGGAACTGTGGAGACGCCAGAATTATCAACATAGACTTGCCTAGGACAAAGTAAGAGGTTAGTGTCCTATGGACTTTGGGACCTGTATTTGGGGAATGCGTCAGCTCCCTCCCCTGGGGGCTAGAAGCCGCTGAGGAGACACGCCATTTTGTAGTTTTCATAGGCATTTCCGGCTCCCCGCCTACAAATCGTGGGGAGATCCAGTGATCAGTCTTGGGGGGTAATCGCTCTTGCTTTAACCTCCCTGGATCTGGATTGTGATCTAGGGTGGAAGTTGTGGGTGGGTTTACAGCTTGCCAGAAACGGAAGTTGCCCCACCACACGTTCGGGACGAAAATTCCTCTAGCTGGCCTTAAAGCCATAGTGTGGCAACAAGCCCAAAAGTCAAGCAATTAAGTGGCAACATGCCAAGGCAAAGGAAACAGAAAAATGCAACCCTAGACTCCTATTTTAGGGGCATAGAGCGGGAAAAGGACTGTGAGGTCAGAAGTCCTGCTCCAAAAGCCCCAGGGGAAAACATGAGCGGGTTGCAGGCCATAGAGGACCTTAAGAAGGACTTTAAAAATCAAATAAGAGAAGTGGAGGAAAAATTGGAAAGAGAAATGAGAAGGATACAGGAAAAGTATGAAATGAGGGTCAACAGCCTGACTGAGGAAAACAACACCTTAAAAAATAGACTAACTCAAATGGCAAAGGAGGCCCAAAGGGCAATGAGGAGAAGAATGCCTTAAAAAGTCGAATTTGCCAGATGGAAAAAGAATCTCAAAAGTTCACTGAGGAAATTCATTCCTTCAGAGTTAGACTGGAGCAAATGGAAGCTAGTAACTTTATGAGAAATCAAGATGCTGTTAAGCAGATCCAAACAAATGAAAGATTAGAAGGCAATGTGAAATATCTCATGGGAAAAACCACTGACCTGGAGAATAGATCCAGGAGAGTCAATTTAAAAAGTATTGGACTACCTGAAAGCCATGATCAAGGAAAGAACCTAGAAATCACACTTCAAGAAATTCTCAAGGAAAACTGCCCTGATGTTTTAGATCCAGAGGGCAAAATAGAGGTTGAAAGAATCCACCGATCACCTCCTGAAAAAGATCCCAAAAAGAAAACTCCCAGAAATATTATGGCCAGGTTCCAGAATCCCCAGATCAAGGAGGAAATACTACAAGCAGCCAGGAGGAAACAATTTCAATATTGTGGAAACACAATCAGAATAGCCCAGGACCTGGCAGCTTCTACACTGAGGGATCGAAGGGCATGGAATATGATATTCCAGAGGGCAGAAGAGCTGGAAATGAACCCAAGGGTCACCTACCCAGCAAAACTGAGTATTTTGTTTCAGGGGAAAATATGGTCATTCAGTGGAATAGAGGACTTTCAAGCATTCTTGAGGAAAAAACCAGAATTGAATAGAAAATTTGACATCAGACACAAGAAGCAAGAGATGCCTGAGAAGGTAATCGGGGAAGAGAGATCAAGGGGAACTTATCAAAGTTGAACTATTTACATTCCTATATGGAAAAGCAATAACTGTGACTGATGATATCTTTCTCACTATGAAAATAATGGAAGAAGGGGTGTGGTCATATGAATACATATGTGAATGTGTGTGTATATGGTTACAGTTATATATGGATAGTGGGCATAGGTTGATTTTGTTGGGAAGGGAGAGTACTCAAGGGATGAAATTATGAGGTGAGAGAGGAAAGTGGCAAGAGGAGATGGGGAGAGACATGGTAGGGTAAACTATCTCATGTAGGGGAAGTAGGTGCAAAGGAGGGGGAGAATAAGGAAGGCTAAAAAGGCAAAACCACATTCACATTGAATTTGGTTCAGGGAGAAAAATGACATACATACTAAATGGGATATCTCAACCTGCAGCAGGATAGGGGGAAGGGGGATGAGAGGAGGGATGATGGATGGGAGGGCATCCTTGGGGTGAGGGGAGGTTGGAAGTACCCACTATAGAAGAGGGACAGGATCATGTAGGGAATGGACCAGGTGGGGGGTGGGATGAGTGGGAGGGAATTATAAGCAGCCTTGTACAATATATCTACTATGATAATGTTTTGCATAGCTAGACATGTGCAACATATACTGAATTACTTATATCCCAAGAAGGAATGGGTGACAAGGGAGGAAGGAAATGGATCTGAAATTCAAGGTCGTAACATTAAATGTTTCAAATATATATATAAATACTAAAAAAAATAAAAATAAAAATAAAAAAAATAAAAAAAATAAAATATTAACATTTACTGAAAGTAAAAAAAAAAAAAAAAAAAAAAGATTGTAAGTTGAAGAGTAAGTATCTGTCTACAAAGTAAAGGGATTTTTTCCCCTGTGTACATTCTTGATACCAAAAATCACAGGACTAGTTAAAATGAAGTTTATGATCACATCATCACTTTGTCTAAGTCAACAAGCTTGAGTTTGCTGATGCATTGTCCTCAACGCCAAAGAAAACTGTGCTAGAGACAAAGTCCTATGGTACCTCACTTGGGTCTCACAACAAGCCTATGAGTTAGAAGCTGCCAGCATTATTTTCTCCATTTAATAGAAAAGGAATTAGAGCTTCACCAACCTGAAGCAAAATGGCTTAGATATAGATTAATGTTAAATGAAATAAAATTGTTTCTGGCAAAGTTGGTTCTAATTGAAGAGCACATTATTATTTGTTGTTTATTTTCTTTAATATATCTAATGTTGTCTTGTATGGTCCCATCACCACGAACCCTGAGAATTAACACCATGTGAAGCAGAATCCAGGGATGGGGGGAGAGAGGGAAAGTGGAAGACACAGAGACAGGGTTACAAAGACATGCATGTATATAAGTCCCAGAGAGGGAGAGAGAGATTGTTTTGGAGCAGGCTCCAAGGAGGCTGCAGAGGAAAGCCACTTCCAGGTTTGAGAGAATGATTTTGATTTTGAAAACCTGGATGAAGTGATTTTAATTTGGGGAACCAGCTAAAACTTCTGATGAGTCTGAGGGCCATCCAGAGTTGCTGAGGATTTCTGAGAGCCAGTCAGAGCTGCCAAAGAACTGAGGAAGCATGACAGTGATGCTGGTACTTTGTTTGAGTCTGTTTGTGGCTTTGTTAAGCCTTGACTTCCTGGGAACAGAGATGGTGAAGGATTTGAGGTGGAATGGACACTGTGGGCTCCAATGTGGAGAAGGAACTGTACAGAGAGCTGGATAAGGACCTGGGAGTTGTCTGCCTTTGAACCCAGGTGACAGTTTGGTGTTTGGTAAATCTAGGTAGGATCTGGGATCATGGAAGGGGATCCAGGGAATCTGAGGGACCACCCTGAGTCAAGCTGAAAGAAGACTTTACTTGGATACTGTGTACTGACTGAGAAATTGTAAATTTACTAGTGACCTAGAGGTAGAGAGTCAGTGTAGTTTCTTATGATTGAATAATGAATGATGAAGGATGATTGATTGACTAAATGATTATACTTATTGATTGATGACTGAATAAGAAATTGATTTGTAACCTAGTATGCCCCATGAGTGGAAAACTTTGACTATTATACTTTGTGATTGAATTAAGGATTTTGTGAATGCTTGAGTTACTAAATGATTGTTCTTTGTTCAAAACTTCGTGACCACTATAGTGGAAACTATGTGGCCATTTTCTATGATAAGTTGTTGTGAATGCTATATTTTGATTTCCTGTGATAAATTGTAATATTGTGAATGCTGTAATTTGATTTACTGTGAATGTTTTGCTTTGATTTGTTATGGAATAAATAGAGTGCTCACTATACTGTATAATCAGAACATTGAAAAGTTGTTCACAGTAGCAGTCTTCTGGAAAGCTGCTTGTGCTTGGCTTTACAACCACACACCTTCTTTAAATGTAAATTGTAAAAGTTATTGGTGCCCAACACATTTATGTTGGTCTTTTTTTGGAAGCGGAAAGGCAAGGCAATTGGGGTTAAGTGACTTGCCCAAGGTCACACAATTAGTAAGTGTGTCAAGTGTCTGAAGTGGGATTTGAACTCAGATCCTCCTGACTCCACTATTCATTGTACCACCTAGCTGCCCCTAAAATGTAGTCTTTATTCTGCCTGAGATCAAGTAGCATTCAGCTGCTGTAGGTAATTAGGCCACTGCCTGTAACTTCCCTGGTTGTACTCCTGGAAAGCAAGTGTGTTTTTTGCCTTTCTTTGTATCCCCAGTGCTTAGCACAATGCCTGGCACACACTAAATGTTTCATTGCTGCATGTTGACTGACTGACTGCCTTGATCATGTTCACACACAATCCCAGTGAGGCACATTTCTTTACATTAGATATTTGCCAGATAAAACCAAACCAATAGGGAGACTCTTTCTCTGGACATGTGTTTCTTTAATGCATGTTCCAAGATGCTTATAAATTTAGGATCTTTGAGTTCTGGCAATGCTGCATCTTGGCAGCCTGTATCCAACAACTCACACATATACAGCTCCTACTTTAAAAACAGGGGTGTGGATTTATTGAACACACAGAATGAAAATATACATCGATCACTTTGGGGACACTTTAGCTCAAAGAATATGCAAATAGTTGTTCATAAAAAATGGTTATTAGCTCAATCAGAGGCTACTTTACATGAGAAACTTAGCCTGTAACTCATACACCATCATCAAACAGAAAGACACCTGCACAGAAAGGCCTAAGATTCAAGAGCTGGAAAAGATAGACCAAAGATATTGAGAACTGAACAGAGAATTAGAGGCTATAATTAATAACAGAAACAGCTGCAAACATTTTTTCAGTGCCTACCATGTACAGAGAGTGAGCAGTGATACAGCACAGTGAATAGAGTGCTGCACATTGAGTCAGGAAGAGTCTTTTTGTTTTGCTTTTTGGAGGGGCAATTGGGGTTAAGTGACTTGCCCACATGGTTAGTTTTTGTGTTGTGTCTGAGGCTAGATTTGAACTCAGGTCCTCCTGACTCCAGGGCTGGTGCTCTATTCACTGTGCCACCTAGCTGCCCCAGACTTATCTGCTTAAAAGACTTAACATCTGACCCGAGATACTTACTAGCTGTGTGACCCTCAGTATATCACTTAAACCTGTTTGCCTCAGTTTCCTTATCTCTGAAGTGAGTTGGAGAAGGAAATGGAAAACCACTTCAGTATCTTTGCCAAGAAAATTCCAAAAGAAATCACAAAAGTGGAAAATGACTAAACAGCTCCCCTTCTGCATTGTCATTTCACCAAGGTGATGATGGACATTTGCCTGAACTTAGACTTATCCAGGTAAGATAAAGTTTCTTACCTAGAAAATACTGGTCACTTGCATAACAACAAGGACACCTAAAACTATGTTGTATTTTATAGATATTACTCTTTAAGTGCCAACAACAGCAAAATTTAAAAATACATTTAAATACATGCTATATATTTTTTTACAAATGTTTTTATTTTATTTTATTCCTTACTTAGATATTTGGTAAAATGTATTTTGGGTAAAATACAAATAGGGAAACTAGGTAGAACAATGGATAGAGTGCTGGACCTGAAGTAAGGAAAACTCATCTTCCTGAGTTCAAATATGGCTTTAGACACTTACTAATTGTGTGACCCTTGGCAAGTTACTTAGCCGTGTTTGCCTCAGTTTCCTTATCTGTGAAATGAACTGGAGAAGGAAATGGCAAACTGCTCCAGTATCTTTGCCAAGAAAACCCCAGATGGGATCACAGAGTCAGACATGATATCTCAATTTTTTGGATAAACTAAACTTTAATTTGTTTGTAATATGCTGACTTTGACTCTTGAAACACCTTTATCTAAAACATTTATTACAGATTAATCATAGACTTCTAGTGAAATGGGTCACTTCTGTAAAGTGAATTTGAAAGTTCTCTGGTAGGTTTGGTAGAATGAAGGGAACAGACTTAGGAGGACGATTTATATGATGAAAGCAACATTACACAGAAAAAGAAAAAAAAAACAACTGTGGAAAACTTTAGAATGATGTTGTTGTTGTTGTTTCCAAGTTCATTTTATTTTATTTTTTTCCAAATTATTTATTTATTTTTAGTTTTCAACATTCATTTCTGCAAGATTTTGAGTTACAATTTTTTCTCCTGATCTTTCCCCTACCCGCCAAATAGCTAGCCTGATGAAGACCCTTTTCCCCAATCTATTCTCTCTTATATCCTTCTTCATCCCCTCCCCCCAAATTTCTAATAAGGAAAGATGAATTTCTATACCCCAGTGACTGTATATCTTATTTCCCAGTTGCATGTAAAAACATCAACAACAACAACAATTTTTTTTATATACACATTTGTTTTTAAAACTTTGAGTTCCAGATTTTTTTCCCTTCTTCTCTCCTCACCCATCCCCATGGGGAAGATAAGCAATTCAATATAGGTTGTACATGTGTACTTACACAAAACATTGCCATAGTAGGTATATTGTGAAAGACTGACTATATTTCTTTCCATCCTATCCCACCCTTCACTTATTCTATATTCTCCTTTGACTCTGTCCCTTTTCAAAAGTGTTTTCAAGGGGCAGCTAGGTGGCGCAGTGAGTAGAGCACCGGCCCTGGAGTCAGAAGGACCTGAGTTCAGATCCAGCCTCAGACACTTAAGCCCCACAAACAAAAACCTAGCCGTGTGACCTTGGGCAAGTTACTTAACCCCAATTGCCCTCCAAAAAGCAAAAAAAAAAGTGTTTGCGTCTAACTACCCTCTCCCTGAATCTGCCCTCCCTTCTATCATTCCCCTTTTATCCCCTTCTCCCCTATTTTCCTGTAGGGTAAGATACTCAACTGAGTGTGTTTGTTATTTCCTCCTCAAGCCAATATTCAATAAGAGTAAGGTTGTCCCATCCCCTTTTACCTTTCTGCTCTTCCCCTCCATTGTAACAGTTTACTCGCCTCTTTTATATGAGATAATTTGCCCTAATCTATTGCTCCCTTTCTCCTCCCAGTATATTCCTCTCTCACCTTTTAATTTTATTTTTAGTTATAATCCCTTCATATTCAATTCATCCTGTGCTCCCTGTCTATGTATACATGTACATACTTGTGCACACCTTCACATATATATTTATGCACAACTACACCCTCCTATACTTACTTAGATATGTATGTATACATACATATATATATAAATATATAAATATATATATATACACACACATATATATTCCCTTCAACTGTCCTCACACTGTGAAAAGTCTTATGAGTTACAATTATCATTTTTCCATGTAGGAATGTAAATAGTTCAGCTTTAATAAGTTCCTTATGATTTCTTTTCTCTGTTTACCTTCTCATGTTTCTCTTGCTTCTTGTATTTGAAAGTCAAATTTTTCCATTCAGCTCTGGTTTTTTCATCAAGAATGCTTGAAAAATCCTCTATTTCACTGAATATTTTCCCCTGAAGCATTATAATCGGTTTTGCTGGGTAGCTGATTCTTAGTTTTAGTCCTATCTCCTTTGACTTCCAGAATATCATATTCCGGGCCTTTGATCCCTTAATGTAGAAGTTGCTAGGTCTTGGGTTATCCTGATTATGTTTCCATAATACTCAAATTGTTTCTTCCTGATTGCTCGCAGTAATTCCTCCTTCACCTGGAAACTCTGGAATTTGGCTATAATGTTCCTAGGAATTTTCTTTTTGGATCTTTTTCAAGAGTCAGTTGGTGAATTCTTTCAAATTCTCTTTTGCCCTCTGGTTCTAGAATATCAGGACAATTTTGCTTGATAATTTCTTGAAAGATGGTGTCTAGGCTCTTTTTTTGATCATGGCTTTCAGGTAGTACAATAATTTTTAAATTATCTCTCCTGGATCTATTTTCCAGGTCAGTGGTTTTTCCAATGAGACATTTCCTGTTGCCTTCTACTCTTTCATTTGTTTGGATCTATTTTATAGTATCTTGATTTCTCATAAAGTCTTTAGCTTCCATTTGCTCCAGTCTAACTCTGAAGGAATTATTCTCTTCAATGAGTTTTTTAAATTCTTTTTCTATCTGGAAAATTCAGCTTTTTAAGGCATTCTTCTCCTCATTGGCTTTTTGGTCTTCTTTTGCCATTTGAGTTAGTCTATTTTTTAAGGTGTTATTTTCTTCAGTAAGGCTGCTGACTCACTTTTCTTGATTTTTTTTTTTTTTGCATCATTCTCATTTCTCTTCCCAATTTTTCCTCCACTTCTCTTACTTGGTTTCCAAATCCTTCTTGAACTCCTCCGTGGCTTGTAACCACTTCATATTTTTCTTGGGAGCTTTTGATGCAGGAATTCTGCCTTTGTTGTATTCCTCCCATGCCATGCTTTGATTTTTGTCCCCGTAAAAGGAATGTGGTAGGATTGTGTTTCCTCTGCTTTCTCATATTAGCAGCCAGTTACTTAACTTTTAAACTCTTTGCCATGGTAGCACTCTGCTTTCTGAATGGAGAGAGCTTTATCCCAAATTGCTTGGGTTTTTGCAGCTGCCAGAGCAATTAGTAAGGTGCCCTCTCTGCATCCCTTACAGGCTCTAGCATGTGGCCACACACCCCAGGATCTCCACCCAAGATAGTGATCCAGATCCAAGCAGGTCAAAGCAAGAGTGGTTATCCTCTGAATGATTTGCTTGGTCCCCCTACAATTTGCAGGTCAGGCTCTCCTGAGGAAACCATGAGACTGTGCCACCCAGGCCCCACCCCCAGTTCTTGCCCAGGGGGTAGGGGCCAGACCAAGCTCTTCCATTTACCCTTGTTCCAACAGAATTCCACACTGACCTTTTACTTTGTCTTTGGTGTTTATAGGTTAAGTCTGGAAACCACCACAGATGCTGGAGCTTCACTCTCCTGAAGCCTGCTCTGGCTGCTGCAGGTTGGGGCTGCCCTGGGGCCAAAATCACTCATGCAGGGCTGGGCTTGGCTCCCAGCACACTCACTGTAATAGTCCCTTCCTGCTGGCCTGCCAGACTGCCTTCAGAGGGAGATTTATTTCTCTTTGTCACTTTGTGGGTTTTGTGTCTCTAAAATTTGTTTAGAGTAATTTTTTTACATGTATTGTAGGAGGTGGAAGCCAGAGCCACAGGGAAGTCCTGTTTCTACCCAACCTGGAACAATGTTTAATGAAATGACAGTGAATGTTCAATGAGATGATAAACCATGACTTCAGAAGAGCTAAGAAGCATACTACCTATCACCTGCATTAGATATAATGAACTTAAAACGTAATGAGAAAATTTTTTATTGTGGTCAATGTGGGGGCTTGTTTTCTTTGACTATGTGTATTTGTTATGAGGATTTCCTTTTCTCTTTTTCTTTTTAACTGTCAAATTGTAGGAAATGGAAAATAGAATTAAAAAAAAAAAGAAACAGTATTTGTTAGTCAGAAAAATAAAGATAGGAGGAAGTAAAAACTTATATTTGATACATTTTTAAAAATATATTTTCTGATAATTTCCATAAAATCATAAGGAGAAATAAAAAGAAATGTTTAAAGATAAATGGAATAAAATGAATAATCTAAAATATTTAAAATGTAGTATAAGAGTTATAATTCCTGGTATTTCTGCCACAAATATAAATAAAAGACTTCTCTTAAAATTTGAAAACATCTGGTTAACTTTTTAAAGAATTTTATTTGTGATGTCCCTTTAATGCTTCAATCTTTAATGGATCTAAGATCTCCACAGTTTGTAACCCAAACATATATATATTTTTAAAGCAATTGGGATTAAGTAACTTGCTCAAGGTTAAATGGCTAGTCATTATTTATGTGTGGGTGCTCATTTTCTGAGGCCGGATTTGATCTCGGGTCATCCCAACTCTGAGGCCGGCGCTCTTACTCCCTGCACTACCTAGCCACCCCTTTAGGGCAATTGGGGTTAAGTAACTTGCCCAAGGTTACACAGCTAGGTTTTTGTTTGTGTGGGTTAAGTGTCTGAGGCCGGATCTGAACTCAGGTCCTTCTGACTCCAGGGCCAGCACTCTACTCACTGTGCCACCTAGCCACCCCCAAACATATATTCTTGTCCTGTGTGATTACTGTCCATGACATCCTCCAGAGAAAAGCTACCTAGCACACTGCTAACCTTCATCTCTCTTTCTTAATATTCCATAGGTACCTTTGAAACACTCATATTCTTTAAAAAATATCTCTTCCTGTCAAGACACGATCACTTCCTTTTCTGGTCATACATGCCATGAAGGCTATCTATACCTCTATGTTTATATGCACATGCACACATATACATATATACATATACATATATATATATATATATATATATACATATATATGCAAGTTATTCATGACCACCATGAGTCTTTCCATTGTCCTTTGCCTCTCCTGTCATTTTGATTTTTCTGTATTAGCAGTGGTTTCTGTTGTCCCATAGTTTATAGCCATACAGAATTCTGGGGAGAATCATGGTATTAAACACTTTAATTAAATCTCAATAAGCTTTTAATTAGATTTGAAACAATTGGGTTTTGGAGGACAGAGCTGTCTGGGGAAGAAGAGGAGATTTAAAAGGGAAGAGATCTATCAGTTGATTTAAAAAAATAAACAACCTTTATCAAGAAAAAAAGGTGTCTTTTAGATGAATTACACTTTGGTGGCGAGATATTTTATTCCCAAATGTTTATGAATTCTAGGACTTCTTCATTTGTGAAATGAAAGGTCAGGTAGCAAATTAACATTAAAATAATAAAATGAGTGCTGATCAAAAGTTCACTCCTCATGCAAATACATAGAAAGAGTCCATCTGAGGGAACAGTTGTCAGAACATCTTGTCAGCAGGTTAACTGAAGTTTGCTAAAGCACACACACACACACACACACACACACTCACACTCACACACTCACACACTCATATGCTCACACATCCATGTTTAAAAATAACAGTGATAACTTTAGTTCCCAAATACATCAACACCTGCACAAGAACAATACTTTCCAGAATTTTACCCTCATTCTACCTCCACTTAATCATGATTCACTTTGTATAGATCAATGACACATCATCCCTCTTTTATCCTTTCTTTACCCTTGCCCATCACTCACTTTTTATTTCCAAACAATATGTGTGTCTATCATTCAGTAATGATACTTTATCCAGATTTTTTTTTCCTTAAATAGCACCCAGAGGCAGGAGGATTATATTACCTCACAATTCCTTGTATTTTTCTTCTCTCAGTCTTTGAAATCAGGCAACAGTTTTACCATCTTAAAATTCTCACTGTCATCTTATTTGTCAAAGGGTGAACATTAACATCAATACCACCGAGCCCTGTGAATAGCCACTGAGTGTCTGACCTCACTAGTCCCTGTGAACCTGGCACTTCTGTTAACATTGACCTTTTCATTTCAAAAAGATAACAGCCTCCAAGACACATGATTTTATTTTGTTAGCTGGGAGGAAGTAGAAGGAAAGAAATTGAGCTCCATACTGAATCACAAGATTTGGTTAGCAGCAACAGAAAATTCAATAGTTAATCCCCACAACAACCTTATGTTTATTTACATTTCAAAGATATTTTTAAACAAACTTACTTAGGACATTGCATCCAAATCTAGGAGGCACAATTTATGCCTCCTATTTCTGATTATACAACTTTCACCAATTACTATTCACTCATTTATTAATTCAATAAATGTTAACAATAACCTATTGTGAACTGACTTGAGAGATATGAAGGTAAATAATATATTATGCCTACTTTAAAGGAGCTAATGTTCTTGTTGGGGAGAAATGAATGAGATGTAGTATTTAAAAGACTGTCATATGGATATAGTCTTCCTCTAGTGAGTAACAGAGCTGATCAAATCAAAAGAGGCCTTAGTTAACATCTTTCCTCTGCTGTTAAGTCATTTTTGAATCCCATCTGACTCTTCATGACCCCATTTGTGTTGTATTTTGTTTTGTTTTTTTGGCAAAGATACTGAAGTGGTTTGTTATTTCCTTCTCAATCTCATTTTATAGTGAATAGAGCACCAACCCTGGAATCAGGAGGACCTGAGTTCAAATCCAGCCTCAGGCACTTAACACAAAAACTAGCTGTGTGACCTTGGGCAAGTCACTTAACCCCGATTGGCCCTCCAAAAAAAAAAAGGCAAAAATAAAAATAAATATAGATGAAGAAATAGAGGCAAAAGCAAAAATGGTTAAGTGAATTACTCAGGGTCACATAACTGGGGTCTGAGACCAGATTTGAACTCAGGAAGATTAGTCTTCCTGACTCTAGGCTCAGCATTCTATCTACTGCACCACCTACCTACCCTTAATAAATAATTTAATAAATCTGAGCCTCATTTTACCCATCTTTAAATTGGTGTTATCAGAATGTCATCAATGGCAGCCTCACAGGCTTTCTATAGGGATCAACTAAAATCATATACACAAAGTACTATTCATTTCTTAAAGGACTGTATAAATGTTAATTTTTATTGTGAGAGACTAATCTTATTTAGATTAGTTTTAGATGGAAGAAATTATAGCAAGGTGGCTTTGTGATCAATATAAGAAAAAACTTTCAAAAACTTAGAACTGTCTAAAAATGAAAAAAAAATGTATCAGGTAAGGTGGTGATTCCTTATTACTGGAGCTGATCTTTTATACATTTCATTGTCACTTGTCAGAAATATTATAGACATGACTCATTTCTGGGTGGGGGCAGGGTTAGATTGGATGACTTCTATGGTCTCTTTTAATTACAAGTGCTTTACTGTAATTATACAAAAATAAACAGAATACAATTTATTATTAACAATAATAATAGATGATGTTTTGTATGTTAAGGCTTGCAAAGGGCTTTACATTCATTATCTTATTCAGTCCTTATAATAACTCTATGAAATATGTACTATTATCTTCCCCATTTTAAAGATAAGTAAAACAAGGCTATCAGTGCTTAAATGATTTGCTCAGAATTCCATTGCTAACAAGGTTGTGAGGCAGGGTTCCAACTTGCATTATACACATAAATGAACGAATTAAAGCAAAAGCATGTTAGTGCTTACTGTATGCGAAGAATTGTACTGAAAACTAGTGACACAAGTCTAAAAGTGAGATAGCCCTTGCCTTCTAGGATCTTACATTCTAAGAGGGGACCTGAAACTAGAAAATTAGAGGAGGAAGATGAGAACGGCAGACTACAGGCAACATGGTTTGGAAAAGTAGCATGGTGGTTGGGTTCAAGAAAAGACAAGATGAAAGCTTACCTGTCACACCAAGTTTCAGTGAAAGTGGTAGAGAAGAAACAGAATATGGATGACAAGGTTTGGAGGTTTCTGGGAAGTGCAGAGTGCCCTGATACCAAGCAAATAAAGTAGAAACTCACCTATCAGAGCCCATAGTCCCAGGGGGAGGAACATATAAGAAAGGTAGAGAAAAATGCCAAAAGTTTAACAATAAAATGCCCAAGTTTGCTCTAAAAATTACTTTTGCAATGATCAAAAATAATGTCAATCAACAGATGATTTCTAAATTTGTAAGAGCTTCCTTTAGTGTTTGACACATCTTTTCTTTTTTCTTCTTTTTCTAATTAGATCAAGGTCTTCAAGAAGACATAAATCCATTTTATAGTTGTGTTCGTTTTAATACTTAATCAACTACCTTCCTGAGAAGTCATTGCTTTTAAATTTAACTTTTAAACTTTCCTTTCAGACAAATGCTATCATTTACAAGTGATTTGGAATGCAAATCATGAGAAGTGCTCAATACTCTTAGCTCCCGTCCTTTATGAATCAGTGCCCCATAAACCGTTGTCAATATCTATATTAAACACTTATTGACTAAGGTTTTATAGTGGTCTTATTCACAAAGGACCACTGCTGCCAATGTGACTCCTGAGTATTGTCAAAGGAATGTGCTGCTTTGAGAAAAATGATTCTTTATAAACTCAGGAAGGAAAATTGGCTATTGCTAAGTTGCAGGCATGAAGAATGTCAAAGAATATCCAGCAACAATATTTTTGAGCCATTTGTACTACATGGCATTTTAAAGGACCAAAGAGGGGATTTATATAGCAATTGTTGTTGTTGTTTTAATCAAACAGCTGATGGACAAATCTGGCTAAGAAGTCTGATTTATTGATTCTGATGTCCAGTTTTGACAACTGACAGCAACCACTTGCAAATGCAACCTTCTTAGATTAGGAAACAGGAGAAAAATGATTTTTTATTCAGTTACTAAAGTTGAAGTTAGAAAAAGGAGTAAAGTAGAGTAACTTTGGAAAAGCATCTTTGTCAACCTTGGTCCTGGGGACTCAAAGAGATGAAAAGATGAGCTACAAAAAGCCACTATATCAAAAAACTGCATTGGGAAACCAGTGTATACTGTAGAACCTGTTTTACAAAGCTGTTTTGACTGACCATATGACAACTGGATGGATATTGAAGGGTGTTAAGGGTCTCAGTTGTTTTCCTTTTAAAAAATTTTAATCTTTCCATTTTCTAGATTGATGGACACCCATTCAGACTCAATATTTCAGAAGATTAACATTAGTATGGTAATCCTGTTTTCTGCTGCTTTGGTTCACCTGTGTTTGTTTGGGTCTATGGCTGCAGTATAATAGGATTTAATACTGGGAGGGACCATGAAGCTTACCTAGTCCAATGCTTTCATTTTGCAAATAAAGACATCGAGGCTCCCAGAGGTGAAGAGATATCCAAAGGCACACAGATAGATCTGGGATTCAAACTGAGATTCTCTGGCTTCAAATTGAGCATTCTTTCCAGTACACAATATCTTTCCACTACACATCCTGTCTAAAACAAGCAATCAACAACAACAACAAAAAAAACCTACTGTATTGTCCTGAGAAAGACCACATGGTATGGAAGGCTAGCCCTGGAGTAAGGAAGACCAAGGTTCATGGTCTGTCTCTGGCACATAGTAACTGCTTAACCATGGACAAAGTCTCTTAACTTCTCTGTGCCACTGTACTTCTCAGGAATGAAATAGCAGATCCAGACCAAAAGAGATTAGCCCTTAATGATAATATATGTCTTAAATGTTCTTGTATGGAAGGAAAGGGAGCTAAAAGTAAGGCAAATTTATCATTTTGTTTATTGACAATGAGAGGCATTTTGTTGCTTTAGTCTAAATATCTCTCCAAAACAAACAAAATGGCTCCAGATTTCATTCCTCATCACCATAAATGCCCTAGCTCTATCTTAGGGCTTGAATCAAAGCTAATAAATTAAGCTAACATGTAAGGCACTTTGCAAGTCTTAAAGCACTTTATTATTTCTCTTATTGTTATTATTTTAATAATAATTATTGTTATTATTGAGAATTGGTTTCTTGGCATCTAGCTATTGTCTATAGTTGCAAGTATCAGAGTAAAGTGATAGGATGAAACCAAAAGTATTATGATAAGAACAGTTGTAGAATCTTAAGACAAAATTTGCACCTAAGATCCATGTGTCTGAACCTTTAGACCAGATTAAAGGGAGAATATCTGAGTTCTCACAAGGCTATTGATGGTCAGTCAACCAGTGTTTACTATATGCCAAGCACTGTGCAAGGTGCTAGAGGTCAGAAAAAGGAAAAAATACAATTCTTACCCTCGAGTAGCTCATATTGGAGTGGAGGAGACAATATTCAAACAACTATGTATGAACAAGACATATCTAGAATTAGTGGGAGGTAATCTTAGAGGGATGGTAAAAGCAGTTTAGGGGAAGGTGGATATTAAGTAGGAGGGCCCTGGAAAAGGCCTCTTGTAGAAAGTAGGATTTTAGTTAGGTCTTAAAGAAATCCAGGAGAATCAGGAGGTGGAGGTGAGAAAGGAGAGATTCCACGTATGGGGGATAGTCAGTGAAAATACCTGGAGTCAGGAAATGGAGTGTAAGTTGTTCAAGGAATAGCAAGAAGACCAATGTTCCTAGGTCATAAAGTACATGGAGGGGAGCCAAGTGTAAAGAAGAGTGAAAATGTAGGAAGGGGTGAGGTTGTAATGGGATTTAAACGTTAAGTAGACTTAAACTTTTACTGGCATCGATAGGTAATGCCTAGAGTTTACTGTATAGGGACAAAAAATGTTGAGTCATTTTTTCAGTTGTGTCTGACTCTTCAGGGCCCCTTTTTTGGGGTTTTCTTAGCAAAGATACCTGAGTGGTTTGCCATTTACTTCTCCAGCTCATTTTATAGATGAGCAAACTGAGGCAAATAGGGTTATGTAATTTGCCCAGGGTCCCACAACTAGCATGTGTCTGAAGCCAGATTTGAAGTCAGGAAGAGGAATATTCCTTATTCCAGACTGACACTTTATCCACTCACTGTACTACCTAGCTGGTGGGGATAACATGATCAAAACTATATTTTAAGAATATTAGTTTGGCAGTTGAACGAAAGATGAATTAAAGTGGGTAGATATTTGAGGCAGGGAGACCAACCAGAAACCATATCTATCTATATAATAGATGTGGTGAGCCAAAGAGGCCTGTCCCAGGACTCTGATAATTACCCTGATATCAGTGGACCTACATGTCAAAGATCTCTTGGAGATTCGACTTTTCACTAAGTCTGCTCTGGATGTCTTTTGATATAGATTGCATTTAAAAGGATGTTGTTGGAGTTCTGATCAACAGGATTCTGTCCAGGATATATCTGATTCCACACTCTGGTATCTTTGAGCGGCCAGCTCTAAACATGATGTCTTTTGAGGATTTCACTTCAGCTTTGAAGTTTGCTCTCAGTTGTATCTGTTTATGACTGCGGCTGCATTAAGAAGTACTGGAGACCTAGATCTAAGGCTCTGCCCCAAAACTTTAGCTGTCCAAAACATTTGCAGGAAGTCAGTTCCTATGCAGATGTTCTTGATGATGCAGCTTTGGCCATTAGGCTTTGAGGCCAGCTTTCAAGAGCATCCACTGGAATTCAACTCTGGAAGAGAGAGTGAGGCTTTGCATGATTCTGTTTCACTTGTATCTAATTCATGTACAAGTTAAGACAAGAAATCATTGGTCCTTTTTGAAAATCAAGAATAAGCAACATCATAGAAAAAAAATCCAATTCCTATTTGCTTTGAGAGTCCTTCAAACATTCTAAGTCATCTCTTCTCTAGACTAAATATGGTTGTTCCTCCCTCTGATTCTCATGGGTCTTATAACTAATGACCTTTGCTATTCTGATTGCCTTCCTCTGGAGTCTCTTTGCTTATCAATATCAACACTTATTATTATCTTATCATGACTTACTGTAATGAGTTAGCCCAAAGCAATCATAATCCAGATGTGTTCAGACAAAGATGGAAGTCAGGAGGACTATCTCTTCCTTCATCTTGGTGATTATGTATCCCTTGGTTCCTACAATTCATTTTTTATTCATACTGATTATATAGGTCTATATCAGGGGTGGGGAACCTATAGCCTCAAGGTAACATATGACCCTACAGGTCTCAAATACGGTCTTTTGACTGAATCCAAACTTCAAAGAACTAATCCCCTTAATAAAAGGATTTGTTGTGTAAAGTTTAGATTAATTCAAAGGTCAGATTTCAGAAACTAGAGCTTGAGGTCACAGGTTCTCCACCCTTGGCCTAGATTTTATCCACTAAAACCACACCTATTTTTAGACAAACTGAAAGTATGGTTATTATGTGAATGGAAAGAAGAGGGGATAAAGCCAATTAGATTATGGAAGAAGCATCTGTTAAAGCTAGCAACTAGTTACATAGTATGTCCCAAAAATCTTAGTGCAATCTTTAAGCTTTAAGAGCTTAAAACCACACAAAAATGCACAAAAATACTACACAAAAGGAGACTTTTGGGATACCCTATCTAAGTGCATTTTAAGGGAGAATGTCAGGTTATAAACCTGGCTGACTGACCCATATTTGTCACATAAAAAAGGAAAAGTTTGTTCAAATGTTTTATTTCTCAATTTCTATAATATTTTGTGTAGCACAAATATTAACTACTCTTTAAATCTTCTACAGAAGCTATGTGTAAATCTGTCTGAACTGAAGCTTTTTTTTACTTGGAATTTCCTTTATAGCCTGTTCAGTTTTATATTCTGAGATTGGATTGTTTAAGATCTCTACTTCAGACTCTGTTAATTTGAACATCTTATATTTTTATAGGTAAGCCACTATTTCTTTTAAATTACTAGTTTGAATGACATAAAATTGTATATAGTAGTATGCCAGTATGTAATTGTGCATAATTCTCTTTGTCTCCATTTTTGGCATTTCATTTTATTTTAAACATTTTGGTAATTTGATTTTCTTCTCTTTTTGATCATGTTAGCTAAAGGTTTGTTGATTTGCTAGTCCTTCAGTGAAGCAGCTTTTAAATTTCATTACTGTTTCTATATACTTTGTATTTTCCATTTTTAACTATTCGATAATTCTCAAGTTTTTACACAAAAGCCTTCTCATTATGGAAGTTCACTTTGTTCTTTAGGCCTCTTCAAACATAACTTCAGAGTTAATTCTCCCTAAGTCCCCCCACCCCTGTCTTTCAAGTTCTTTTTTATGTGAGGTCTTCTTCCATTAGCATTTAAAGTTCCTGGGAGGCAGGGATTATCCTTTTATTTTTAATTTGTATTTTCTGCATTTAGTATAATGCATGGAAAATAGTAAGCACTTAATAAATGCTTGCTTATTTGGCTTCTTTCGTGTTTGTTTTGTATGTGTACATTATTGATTCCTTAGGTTTTTAAGTTGCATATTAAGATTAAGTTAATTCTTTCTTTATCTATTGCACTGACTCTGAAGCCAAAAAGGCCAAGATTCAAATCCACCTCTGATATTTTTTCTTTTTATTTTATTTTTTTTTAAACAAATGCTTTATTAACTTCTGTTTTACATCATTCATTTCCGCCAGATATTGAGTTACAATCATTTTCCCCCCATTATTCTCCTACCCAACCTCCCAGAATAGTAGTCCCACAAGATATCGCTTCCTCCAATCTGCTCTCTCCCATACCTTCTCCCATACCCCCTTCGACTTTTCCATTAGAGGAAGGTGAATCTTTGTGTCCTGATGCCTGCACATCTTATCTCCCAATTATAAGCAAAAGAGTATTAATAATAGTATTTATATATATTTGAAACATTTAATCTTAAGACCTCGAATTTCAGATCCATTTCCTTCCTCCCTTGTCACCCATTCCCTCTGGGGAGATAAGTAATTCAGTATATGTTGTACATGTCTAGCTATGCAAAACATTATCATAGTAGATATATTGTACAAGGCTGCTTATAATTCCCTCCCACTCATCCCACCCCCCACCTGGTCCATTCCCTACATGATCCTGTCCCTCTTCTATACTGGGTACTTCCAACCTCCCCTCCCCCCAAGGATGCCCTCCCATCCATCATCCCTCCTCTCATCCCCCTTCCCCCTATTCTGCTGCAGGTTGAGATATCCCATTTAGTATGTATGTCATTCTCTCCCTGAACCAAATTCAATGAGAATGTGGTTCTGCCTTTTTTTCCCCTTCCTATTCTCCCCCTCCCTTGCAACCACTTCCCCTTGCTTCTTCTACATGAGATAGTTTACCCTACCATGTCTCTCCCCATCTCCGCTTGCCACTTTCCTCTCTCAACTCATAATTTCATCCCTTGAGTATTCTCCTTTCCCAACAAATTCAACCTATGCCCTCTATCCATATAAAACTATAACCATATACACCCTCATTCACATATGTATTCATATGACCACACACCCTTCTTCCATTATTTTCATAGTGAGAAAGATATCATCAGTCAAAGTTATTGCTTTTCCATATAGGAATGTAAATAGTTCAACTTTGATAAGTTCCTTTTGATTTCTTTTCCCTGATTACCTTCTCAGGCATCTCTTGCTTCTTGTGTCTTGATGTCAAATTTTCTATTCAATTCTGGTTTTTTCCTCAAGAATGCTTGAAAGTCCTCTATTCCACTGAATGACCATATTTTCCCCTGAAACAAAATACTCAGGTTTGCTGGGTAGGTGACCCTTGGGTTCATTCCCAGTTCTTTTGCCCTCTGGAATATCATATTCCATGCCCTTCGATCCCTCAGTGTAGAAGCTGCCAGGTCCTGGGCTATTCTGATTGTGTTTCCACAATATTGAAATTGTTTCTTCCTGGCTGCTTGTAGTATTTTCTCCTTGATCTGGGGATTCTGGAACCTTGCTATAATATTCCTGGGAGTTTTCTTTTGGGGATCTTTTTCAGGATGTGATTGGTGGATTCTTTCAACCTCTATTTTGCCCTCTGGATCTAAAACATCGGGGCAATTTTCCTTGAGAATTTCTTGAAGGGTGATTTCTAGGTTCTTTCTTTGATTGTGGCTTTCAGGTAGTCTAATAATTTTTAAATTATCTCTCCTGGATCTATTTTCCAGGTCAGTGGTTTTTTCCATGAGATATTTCACTTTGCCTTCTAATCTTTCATTTGTTTGGATCTGCTTAACAGCATCTTGATTTCTCATAAAGTCATGAGCTTCCATTTGCTCCAATCTAACTCTGAAGGAATGAATCTCCTCAGTGAACTTTTGAGATTCTTTTTCCATCTGGCAAATTTGACTTTTTAAGGCATTCTTCTCCTCATTGCCCTTTTGGGCCTCCTTTGTCATTTGAATTAGTCTATTTTTTAAGGTGTTGTTTTCCTCAGTCAGGCTGTTGACCCTCATTTCATACTTTTCCTGCATCCTTCTCATTTCTCTTTCCAATTTTTCCTCCACTTCTCTTATTTGATTTTTAAAGTCCTTCTTAAGGTCCTCTATGGCCTGCAACCCGCTCATGTTTTCCCCTGGGGCTTTTGGAGCAGGACTTCTGAGCTCACAGTCCTTTTCCCGCTCTATGCCCCCAAAATAGGAGTCTAAGGTTGCATTTTTCTGTTTCCTTTGCCTTGGCATGTTGCCACTTAATTATGTGACTTTTGGGCTTGTTGCCACACTATGGCTTTAAGGCCAGATAGAGGAATTTTCGTCCTGAACGTGTGGGAGGCAACTTCCGTTTCTGGCAAGCTGTAAACCCACCCATGACCTCCACCCCAGATCACAATCCAGATCCAGGGAGGTTAAAGCAAGAGCAATTACCCCCCAAGACTGATCGCTGGATCTCCCTACAGTTTGCAGGCTGGGAGCTGGAGCTGCCTCTGAAAACTACAAAATGGCTTGTCTCCTCAGAGGCTTCTAGCCCCCAGGGGAGGGAGCCGACGCATTTCCCAAATACTGGTCCCAAAGTCCATTGGACACTATCCTCTTACTTTGTCCTAGGCATGTCTATGTTGATAATTCTTGAGTCGCCACAGCTATTGGTGTTCTGGGGTCTCTCCAGCCGGCTCCTGGCCCTGCCGCCCTGGGGCTAAAACCTCGGCTCAAGGGGACCTGGGCTCCACTGGGCTTGGTTCCCCGTGCTCTGCGTGATGCGCGCTGCCAGGTCCCAGACCTCTGCACTGGTCCTTCCTGCAGGGCTGCTGGGCTGTCCTCAGCAGGAGGTTAGCTTCTCTGTGTCGTTCTGTGGGTGCTGGGGCTCCAGAAGTTGTTCAGAGTCCCCTTTTACATAGTTTGGGGGGAATCTGGGGGCAGAGTGGCTTGGATGAGCTGTTTCTACCTCTGATATTTTTCAATGTGAGATATTAGTCAAATCATTTAGCATGCCCTTAGCCTTAGGTTCCTAACCTATATAAAGAATGAGGAATATGGACAATATGGTCTCTGTGATCCATTCCAGGTCTAGACCAATGTTGCTAGAACCAATGGACCTCCCCCTGCTCCCTCCTAGGCATGTTTTTTTTCTCTCAGTACTATTTTACCAGGATTCCCTAAATTTCAGTATGTTTCTTCATTGTTATCATTAGCTTTAATATAGTGGTTTGATTTTTTTTTATTTTTTTTTACCCATCCATTTTCCAGACATTATTAAATCTCCATTTTGTGTTCTTTGTATTAATTACTATTTTATTGTATTTTGTCTACAACTTATGTGATTAGCGTTTATACATCTTAAAATTATTTAAAATTTCTCTGTGCTATGGAGCATATGGTCTATTTTTTGAAAGGATATTGTGAGACTGAGTTATATATAGATTCTTTAATGTTCTCGTTCAGAAGACAGCATAAGTCTTACTGATTTAGCTTTGCCCAAAGTGTTTCTTTATTTTGGGAGAGTATTCTTTATTTTAATTTTTATTAATCTTTCTGTTAGATTTATCCAAGTTTTTGTTAATTTTTGCTAATCTTTCTATAAGATTTTCCCAGGTCCTAGAAAAGAAGATTCTATAGTTATTGTGTTAATATTTGTCTTTTTTGAAATTCAGTCCACTTTTCCTTTGGTAGTTTAGATGTTAAGCCATTTGGCATAGACAGATCTATCTAGCTATCTTTCTGTCTATCCATCTATCATTTATAAATCTTGCTCTCCACATATATGTATTCAAATGTATATGTATACATGATTATATATGTATATGTGTGTATATATGTATATACATGTATATACAGACATATATATGAAAATATTGTTTCCTTGCCTTGGGTACTTTTAAATATAAAACAGTCTCTGTTTACTTCTCTTGATGCTATGAGTTTTTATTTTTATTCTGATGTAAATATTGCAGTTTCTACTCTTTGGAATCACCTGCTACACAGTCAATTTTGTTCCACCCTCTTATTTGTATTCTGATTTAATTTTTCAGAAGTGTTTCATACACGCAGTCAATTGCTGAGGTAAATCAATCAGTCAATGGACATTTATTAAGTACTTAATTTGCAGCAGGAACTGTGATAATTGCTGGGGATTAAAAATGGCAAAAACAGTCCCTGCCATCAAGGAACTAAGGTTTTGTGTTTTCATTTTCCCCCCTAATCCATTCTGCAATTTTCTTTCATTTTATTAGATTATTAATCTGATAAGGTTATGATAATTATGCTTGCATTTTAATTCATTAACTTCTTTTTACAAATTTTTCTTGATCTTCTATTGTAGAGAAATGTCACTATTTCCTTAAAATTTGTTTTGGAGAGTAACCTTTATCCATAATGACTCCTCATTCCCAATTATCTTCTCTATCACTAGTTACTTTAGTTAACTTATATTTGTCTTTCAATGTGTATATGTATATGCATATATACATCTATTTTCTTTATTCTACTTTGATCTTTTTTCCTCCTTGCTCAGATAAGTGTTTCAGAATCAGTACTCTCCCTCCACCTCAAACCTTTAGTTTAATTATCTTTCTTTTATTTTGTGTCATTTTATGACACATTTTCATTTATTTTGTTCTTCTGGGTTCTAACCCATTCCAGGCTATTCTGAAAAATATTTTTCCATTCATCTCCTTAACTTACTCCTTTTGTAGCATATAACCTCAGGCCCTCACTCCCCCAGAACCAGATAGGCTGCATCATCCCTAAGGATTCTAGGGTACCTTAATTTGGGGGAGGGAGTGGTATGTGTTCCTTAATGCCATTGGCTCAAGCCCCTACTGATTGACTGGCTATTGACCTCTTCACCTCTACTCCCCCATTGCTAGTTGCCATTCACTAGAACTCTGTTTCAATTTTACCATTTTCATCAATTATCTTTTACAAAGGAAATATATTCCCAAAATATAACAATAAGAAAATGCAAACATCTCCCGCTAATACCTCAGGGGCATAGTCTCTCCTGTACCATTTCAATCTCTGAAGAGAATAGGATAAAATTTTAGCTCAGTTCCTACAAAGCATTGGTTCCATCAAGGTCATGTTCGAATACATGGCATCATGCCCCTGTAAGTCTTCTTCTCAGCTGCCACTGGCCTGAGTCTAAAAGGTCACTTTCTTTCTGCTCAGATCATTGGTGCTTCTGGCTGGCTGTTAAACATACCCTGGACTCTGATTCTTGGATTCCTGTAGCTTTCTCTCCTGACCCTTAAAAACTCTCAAGGTCAGAGATTTTCTTCACCTAGAAAATAAGAGTACAAAAAGAGTGAGGGCTAAAGTTTATTTCTTATAGCCTCTTGGCTTTGATAGCCATCAGAAGCCGATTCAGTGCTTTTTGAAGAGGCCTCCATTCCCATCTACTTGGCTAATTAAAACAGGCTCCTCCCAACTATTCAGTTAACAGATCCAAAATTTACAAAATGTCTATTCATGTACCACATTCTCTCTCTTCACATGGTCATGACTCTTCCACAAGCAGACTTTCCCGATATTCCATGTGGGGAAGTGGCATCAGTTGAGAAAGTTAATGGACATGCTCGTTGTTTCTAGAGATTCACATATCACCAGCCAGGAATGAGATCCTGTAAAACATCATCTTTGTTCCAAGAAAGTGGTCTTAGATCGTGCCCATTCTCCACAGATGAAAACTATTATAAACTAATCCTTCCCACCATGAGAACATTTTTCATAGTACCCATTCATTTATTCTCTTTGGGTGAAATGTACCTTTCAATTCTACTACACCACGCCCACTCCTGATTGCTTTTATCCTATTTCTCTGAGTCTCTCACTATTATTGAGGGTTAAAGAAATTGCTATCTTTACTCTGTTCGCCTCCAGGCTGTGTAGGCATGCATCTCTAAGTTCTGTCTCTATCTCTTGCCTTTCCTCTCTTTGCTTGAGTGACTTTCTACTGCAATATTTTTCCCATGTTAGCCTTAATTTCCTTTGTCCCTTGATGCTCCCTTTTTTTTGGTTCTTTCTTTTGTTCACTCAAATTTTAACAGTGATTTATAAATCTGACAAAATGGTTTATTAATTAGTGTTTCTTGAAAATTTTACATTTTACCTTTCTCTTGTATTTCTCTTGCATGGTGTATTATTGGGAAATTGAATATTCTACTTTTCTAATTTTTTTTCAAGAATTGCTCAAATGCCTCCTTTGGTTGAAGGCTTTTATTTCCATTATTTTTCATTGAAGATTAGTCTAGGTTAATAGAAAATGTTACCTGGGAGTTCAACTTGAGCTCCTTTGCTTTCTGGAATATCCAGTTCCATTCTTTTATTTGATTTTTCATGGTTGCCAAGTTATACTACATATATTGAATGAATATCCTTCATAGACAAATGTGTTCACCTGACTGTTAGCTAAATTTGGTGTTTCATATAGAAATTATGAAATTTAACTATTCCATGGTTTGGAGGTTCAAGTGTAAAGTTGTTCTTTGTAGGTGATTAAATAAATTAATTAAATAAGTTAATACTTTTGTCTAGACTATATATCTCTGAGAAGTTTGCTTATATTATTTTCTATAGAATAGTATTGTGTTTTGTGGATTATTTTTGTTGTTGTTTTCATGCCCTTCTGCATCTATGATCCTTAAGCTGTCATTAAGAACATCATTAAGGAACAATGCATACAATTTTCAAGTTCAGTTACTTTAGCTTGTATAGAATTTGTGTAGTCTTTTAAGGTAATTGTCTTTTTTTTCTTCCATATTTTTTCCACTTCTGTGATTTTAATTTGCCATTCTCTCTTGCAGAACCACTCAATTTTCAGAAATATTCTTCAATGTGTAATCTAAATTTTCTAATTTATTGTTTATCTTTTAAAATTTGGTGTTGAGAACTCTGATTTCTAACCTTATTTGCATTTCAACATCAACTTTAATAAACTGTCTCTTTTTTGGAATCTTTCTGAAGTTTCTTGCTATTGTTCCATGATCTCTGGAGAAAATGTGTAGGGCTTTAGTTTATTTTCATTGAAGTTTTAGCTTATTTTTCACCATAGTTTAAAAGTTGTTCAGTGTGGCAAGGCTTTAAAATTTGTTGCATTTATTTCCTTTCTAATGTTTTTTAGCTTCTCATCATCTTATCTGCTTGGGCTTATTCTCAGCTCCTTTCACATGTTTTTTTTTTTTTTATCTTTTAGCCCTTTCTGTATATTTTCAGGGACTCAGGCTTCCATACTACTCAGTCTTTATTTAGGTTTATAATTCAGAGAGGTTTATAGACAACAACTTCATCATCTTGCCAAACAGGTGATGTCCATTCCTTATTTTCAAAAAACAAACAAACAAACAAAAAAACATTTCCTCAGGTGTTCTAGTCTCTCATTCATCCGATTTACACGTGTGAATATTTTTGGCCTCCTATGAAAAAAGGGCTGATATGATAGAATCATAGAGTGCTACAGGTATAAAAGATGATAGAAATCACATAGTCCAGCCTCCTTATTTTATAATAAAGGAAATGACAGTCTTGTGACTATAAACTGATTGACTTTCCCAAGGACACACAATTAGTATGTGGGAGAGATAAAACCCTTGCTTCCTTCCTCTGCTCTTTCCTTCCTTCCTTCCCTCCACGTCTCCCTCTTCCCTTTCTTTCCTCCTTCTCTACTTCTTTCCTTCCTTCCCTTTTCCTTCTTTTCCTCCTTCTTTCTCCATTCCCTCTCTCCTTTCCTTCTTTATACCTCTAAAACCTCAGTCCTTTGTGTCCAACCCTAATGCATTTTCTCTTATATCACAATGGACTACATGGTAGCTATTGGGAAAGCCTCAGCAGTTGCTTATAAAAATTGAGTAGGTTTTACTGCTTTTTTTGTATTTATAGTTTGGCAAAGAACATGTGGACTATATGGATTCATTAAAAATATAACTACTAAAATTACTGGAATTATGTATTATCAAATAATTTATCTAATTGATGCAATTAATTTTTGGTTTATGTTATGTTTGAAGTAAAATGTAATAAAATAAAATTTAAAAGGCACCCACACGTACAAAGGACTAAGTGCCTGCAATATTTTAGTTTCTTTTTAATTACTCCATTTTTTACTTTGAATAGCTCAGAAAAAAAATTCCAACTCTAAGAGCAAAACACCTGATGCTGTCTAAATATAGAATTTAATCCATTTGAGTTGAGACATATAGGATAAATCACATGATGGCCCAACATTCAGGAATGTTATGCGAATAACGACTACTGAATCAGTATTTCAATTCTCATCTTAGACCTGCAATCTCATCAATGTGGCTATTCCATCCAGCAATGCAAATGACAATCTATGCAGGCCTATCCAGTGAAACTCTCCTTCACATCCTTCAATAAATTCACCACTAAGGGTCCATTCAGCATGCTGTCTTCATATTCTCTTCTCATTGCATGGATATAAATAGAGCATTTGGGAGCATGCAATGGTCCCTTCAGCTCACTATATGACCTTCTCATCATTTTGTCTAGTCATAGATTTTTCTAATGACTGACTTCACACTTCTTTTCTTGCATGGATCCTCAATTGTAATGCATCACAGTCTGCTTTTACCCAAGATTTGCTTTTCTGTTGTCTTTTATGTGATTCTCAACTTCACTTCTTCTGTGACTCATAAGAATATGTCATTAACATATAAATCCTGGTATTTTCTTGAAACAAGAAATGAAATCATCTAGAAATCCAAAAATCTCTTGGTTTCATCCAGAATCTTTGTATCATTAAAAGAACTATGCATCTCCTCAAAAGAAGTGAAGCCCATTCTTCTGTTATTCCTCTGTGGGTCTAACTTATTGTGCATTTACTGTGTCTACCTCAGACATATGGATTGATCGACCAACAATCTCCAGAGGATCCTAGGATCAAATGACCACCGATTTGGAGAATAGAGGGATTTTAAAGGTCATCTAATCTAATGTCTTCAATTTAGCAGATGAAAAAGTAGAGAAAGGTTAGGTGACTTACCCAAGGTCACATGAGTTATAAGTTGAAGAACTAGCATTGAACCATCTCCTGG
The DNA here is from genome assembly GCA_011680675.1 of Gymnobelideus leadbeateri. Lineage (NCBI taxonomy): Eukaryota > Metazoa > Chordata > Mammalia > Diprotodontia > Petauridae > Gymnobelideus > Gymnobelideus leadbeateri. Next base: position 167,788 of record WOXC01002314.1, on the reverse strand, counting down.
ATCCAAATAGAAGTTATCTGGGCAATGTCATATTACAGTCTGGACAACAGTCACTAACAATTCATTTTGCTTTTCCAGTGTGTGTAATCTGACTAAGCTCTTTTTGAGTGATTCTAGATCTTTTAGGAAGTGCTTCTAGTATCTTTTAGAATTCATCAGAATTCTTCTGCTACAACTTAGTTTTGTTCATTAAACACAAAACAATGTATCTTGTACAAAGTAGAGGTTAAAAAAGTATTGATTTGGTAAATAATTACAAATATAGGCAATTCATCCATAAAATATAAGATCTGTAAGGGTATGGGCCATTGCAGTTTTCTGGGTGGGGGGGTTTGGTCCTTGTATCCCCAGTATCTAGCATAGTATATGGTACATAGTAGGTGCTTAATAAATACTTATCGATTGATTGGTTGATCCAGTTCCTCCACAATATTTCTTTCTACAGACATGAATGTCTTATTCAATTTGAGATTTTGATAGTATCTTTGCTTATGTAAATATAATTTTAGAGGAAAAACCTAGCCTATTATATATTTAAAATACATTAGAAGAAATGGGAGCAGCAGAAAATGGCTTTAGATTTTTATATACTGGTTCTGAGGGAAAATGGTTTATCTTTTGAGAAAGAGCATTTTCAAATAGAATAAAAAAACTTCCATGAAGTTTTAATCCAGTATCTCTTGACATAGCACAAGCTCAGGAAGGTCCTGACAAACTTTAAATAGACTTTCAAAATGGACTCAGAAATGTAATTTGTGCTTGTTGTCAGAGGATCCATGGAGCCTGATTTGGAGAGGCACATTATTAGAAGTCGTTTAATATATTTTGGTCTTGCAAGTATCTATCTTTGGAACATGAGAGGTTTGCAAATGAGTTTTGGGGGAGGTAATGTCAGCATTGAGGGCATGATGTAATGTTTGAAGTCTGGTGACACTAGAAAATTAAAGAACTATACGGTCTTGTGAAGGGGACCACTTAGAGGCCAGCTTGTTCAACCTCTCTTCTAATTCAAGAATCTCCTTTATGGCATTCATGACAGATAGCCATGCAGCCTTTTTTTTTTTTTAATTTTTATTTATTTAATTTCAACTTGCAGAATAACAAAACAAGCATTTCCATAACATAGTAGATGATTGCACATGAAACTGCAAATCTATTACATACAACTTCTATTCCTTTTAAATATATAATTGAGTTATCATGTAAATTTTTCCCTTCATTTCCCCCCCTCAACTTAGAAATGGTTACCATTAGACACAAATAGGTATGTATATGTGTATACATATACATATACATGCATATCCATATGCATATGTGTACATGTATGCATGTGTATGTATGAATTATTGTAATTATTCTATACATACTTCTATGTATCAGTTCTTTCTCTGGATGTATATAGCATCTTTTTTCATATATCCTTTATTGTTAATTGGATAATTATGATAGTCAAAATGACTTACTTGCTCAAAGTTGTTCTTAAAACAATATTGCTGTTACTGTATACAATATCCTCTGGATTCTGTTCATTTCATTCTTGATTATCTTGTGTAAATCTATCTATGTTTTTTTTAAGTTCATCAAACTCTCCATTATAGCACAGTAGTATTCCATTACACTCATGCCACAGCTAGTTCACTCATTCCTCAATTGACGGACACCCCCACAATTTCAAGTTCTTTGTTACCCCAAAGAAAAATGGCACAAATATTTTAGAACATGTACGTTCTTTTCCTTTTTCCCTAATCATATTTGTGAAAAAGATTTAATAGTGATATTCCTGGGTCAAAGGCAATAGTCAGTTTAATAACTCTTTGGGCATAATTAGATTGCTCTCCAAAATGGTTGCATCAGTTCACAATTCCAACAATGAATTAGTGTCCCAATTTTTGTGCATCCTTTCCAACATTTGTCATCTTCCCTTTCAATCACTTTAGCTAATCTGATAGGTGTAAAATGATATCTCAAGGTTGTTTTAATTTGCATTTTTCTAATCAACAATGATTTAGAGCATGTTTCCATATGACTATAAATTGTTTTATCTTCATCAGAAAACTGCCTGTTCATATCCTTTGACCATTTATCAATTGGAGAGTGACTTGTATTCTTATAGATTTTATAAAGTTCTTTATATATTTGAAATGTGAGACCTTTTATCCAAGAAACTGTCTAAAAATTTTCCCCTGATTTCCTACTTTCCTTAAACATGTCAGAAGGGAAAAAGTAACTTTGATCATGAGGGAATTTATCTCATTATTAGACAACCCCAATTGTTAGAAAATTATTACTCTTAAAATCTATCTCCTCATAAACACTCCTGTATTATTTCGAGGCTCTTCACCATCCTGGTCAAAGTACTCTGGATAAGTTTTTATTCATGCCAATCTTTAAATGTAACACCCAGAACTGAACACAGTAATCCAGTTGTGACTTGACATCTGCTACAGGATTTCCTTTGAGCTGAATATTATGCTTCTATTAAAATATCCTAAGAGTATGTTCACTTTTTTAGATGGTCCAGTTCTTCCCTTCTTTTCCCCACACTCCAGTGATTTGGGGGCACTTCTATCACCAATGTCCATTGTCATTCCTCTACATCATTGTAAATCTGTGTTAGTTGCTATAGACAACATTCTGGTGACGGCATCACACATTGTGCCCAAAGCAAGCATAACTCCCAGTTCTTCATCACATCATCAGCTTCCAAGTCAGATCCTTTTTTCCTTAGCTATGTAATTGAAATTTAAAACCTAAATATAAGAATTTATATTCCCCCCTGTTGAATTTACTATTTGGGGTTTTGATTCATACTGCAGGCGGTTGAAGTGATTTTGAATTTTGATTCTGTCATTCATCATATTTGCTCTCCTGCCCAGCTTTACATCATAACATGCAAGTTTTATAATCATGCCATCTACCTCTTCAGCCAAGACAGGGAATTTAGTTTGCTGATGCTCACAGTCCTCATTGCTAAATAGGGCAGTGTCTGGCAGTCCTTCCCTGAAAATCCACATACAGATTGGCATAATAATAACTGAAACCATTCTTTTAATTTTGTGAACTAGATTACAAGCAGAATTTCCTTGGTCCTCAGGAAAATTATTTTGGTATTTACTGTAGGTACCATTATTTCTGTCTTATAAATGAGGGGGGAAAGCCTTAGAGAATTAAAGATTTGTCTAAGGTTACATGGCTAATAAATGTCAGAGACAAGATTCAATGGATGAGCATATACTATGTTTTCAGTCCTTAGCTATAACAAAAAAGTGCTGCTATCAATATTTTGGATTATATGGGAAATTTTCTTACTAATTCTTTTTCCTTGGGATATAAGCTCAGTAATAGAGTTTGGAGGATGCAGATTTTTTGTTTATCCCTTTCTTAGTTTAATTCCAAATTGTTTTCCAAAATGGCTGCATCATTTTGTAGCTCCTTGTACAACATATCAGTGTGTCTATCTTTCCACCAATCCTCCAGAATTGATTGTTGCCATTTTTCTAATTTTTGCCAAATGGTTGGTTATGAAGTGAAACCATAGGATTGTTTTGATTTGCATTATATATTATTAGCAATTTGGAGTATTGTTTCAAGTGGTTATAAACAGTTTGCAGTTTTCTGAGAACTGTATGCCTATATCCTTTAACTATTTATCTATTGGGGAATAGCTACTAGATAGATATAAAATTACATATGTATGTATATATACATATATTAATGTGTATGTGTGTATATGTATGGAGAGTATATATATCTTGGATACCAAATACTTATTAGAGAAATTGAATACAAAGGCTTTTTTCCCCGTTCAGCTTCCTCCCTTCTCATTTTAGTTGCATTAATGCCTGTGAAGAAGTGTTTCAGTTTCAAGTTCCCTCTTCTGCTACAGATTATGTTCCTTTGGTTACTTTCTTTTAATCTTTTTTAAAATGGTACTTTTCCCACTGTCTCTCTTTCACCTCACTCCTGATTCCCCTCTTTTCATCTGATCTTTCCCCTTCTACTTTTTCCCTTCAGCTAATCTTGCTCTTTAGTTTTAAATGTTCATTTTTGTATCCCTTTCCAAAAAGGATTTCTCTCACTCTCTTCATTATCCATCTTCTCTTTCTGTTTACTCTTGACCATTTTTCTCTGTTTCACAACCCCTGTAATTATCTGGTTTCTTTTCTCTGTATTATTTAAGCAATCAAAGTTTCTGAGGTATCCATCCTAGACTTTCCCTTCTAGGTTGTTTCTACCACTGCCTTGTAGGGCTTGGCCCATAGATTTCTCTTTTCTATTGTGCCTCACTTTCAGAACAATGCCAATTATTGTAAGTGTCAAGAATACATTGCCTTTTGGAGTACCTGTATTAAAAGTTTATAAAAAAAAGAGTTAGGCAAATTTGTATATATGTTAAGAGAGTTTTCAGGAGCTAACTGGAACAGAGTTCAAGACCATTGACCAAAATGAATTACCTATGTAGTTTCTCTATTCATGCTGATTTCTGTTACTTGCTATGTACAAGAGAACAGTGACTATCATCCAGTGCATTTAGTAGTATGATTTTACTTAACTCTTTGCCAAGGAAAATTCTATCAATTATTTTCTGATCAATCATTGCATTTGAGTGATGTAAGTTACTCTCACTGATGTTGATAAAATATAGCCTCAAGGGACTATAGATTCATATATTTTACCCTACAGACTTACAAGTGTCAAAGAGAATTTTAATTAATAAGTGAATTGTAAGTACTTTGGAAAGCTTAAAATCAAATTGTTCATCAAAATTAATTAATAAAAAATAGACTAATTTAAAATTTTTCCATCTTGACAATATATTCTTTCACATGTATCATGAAATCTCTGTAATAATTCTATTCAATCATTACTTATTTTAGTGTTTGAAAGACCTTTAATTTCATGAGTTGGGCACTCCAATCATTAATGAAAATCATAATCTCTCCATGTCTTGGTAGATACCACCATTTACTTCTATGATTTCAAAAACATTGGTGACCTGGAACCTTACCTTTTAGTAACTGAGGCCTTCTGAAATTAGCTAGAATAGTATTCAGATGACAGAACATTAAGCACATTTCTGGGTCAATACATAAAGCTTTGGTTGGACCCACTGACTGAGAGTTTTCACTCTGCTACTGTAATCTTCAGGAATCTTGAGTCATCTGTAGATCATAATGATTCATCAGTTTAGGAATTCAGCAATTAAGATAACTTAAACCCTTAGTTGCATTGTTTCTCCAGGCCTGCATAGCATCATTTCATTAGACCTAAGCTCAGGTTCTTCATTACTTCTGGGGAAGAAGAAAACAATGTTCTTTTGCTAGATCTTGACCTACTTACTATGATGGTGCTCAAAATGTGGTATTTGTCTTAGATTTACAAGACATAATTTTAAGTTCTAACTGATATCTAATATCTCTGTGACCATGGGCAAGACACAAAATTTTGCAGACTTAGTTTCCTCTTTCAAAAAATGGGACTGATAGTAATACTTGAATTACCTAGTAAGGAAAAAACTTTACAATATTTATTTGTCAGTTATTACCATTCCAGGGATGAAAGGAGTAGGATCATGAAAGTTATACAAGCTGGAAAAAATGTTTGTGTGCTGATAGATTTCTTTTTAATCTATCTGCAAGGCTAATTGGATTGTCAATAGGTATTAATCAGAATATATAAAAGAAATGGAGTGACAGCACTACATTCTGTTGCATAAGTTCAGCAGGCCTTCTTTTAGTAGAACTTGCCTGCATTTGACATTTATTTTCCCTTCCTTTTAATATTTAGCAGATATTTATTTAAAAAAAATATTCTTGGCATTGTTCAGATATTGTGTATATTTCTGTCAAATATGTAAAAAATGAGAAAAACTTCTTTGGCTCAGACTACATCTGATATATGTGACAAAACTCAGTATCTTCCTATGTTTGCCAAAGGAGTTTTTCAAACCTCAATCATTCCATGTAATTTACAAACATATCTTAAAGGAAAGGAGTTGTTTTCCTTGTGTAGTCTGCAGAGCACATGTTTCTGTCTGGGTTTAGAGACCAGGAGGAAACTGGCCCCTGGGAATACCATTAAAAAGCCAGAAAAGGAAAATTCTTCTTCCATGACTTACCTGAGCTAAGAATATTTTATAAATGAAGATTCTGTATGTCAGTAACATGCTACATAAAAACAACAGGAAGATGTATCTTTGTGTGTGTGTGTGTGTGTGTGTGTGTGTGTGTGTGTGTGTGTGTATACTTTCTACAAATAGGGACTTTAAAAACTCACTCACGATCATGGGTCTTGTAAAATTCTAAAAAAATATGATTTAGAAATGGACTCACTTCCACAAAATTCCTCCTCCCATTCATTCAAATGATGTTGAGTATTTATTTTTTGCTTGATATTTTGGATTTTCTCTGAGAAGCCTGATATTATGTCTCAGGCCTACTAAAGTAAACAGTGGGGCAAGGGGTTCAAAAGACCTGGAATATGACCACTAGGACTTAAAACATGAAAATATGTTCAAATTTGCATGAGCCAAGATAATTCATGTTAGAGGTTGCTTATTTATACATGTATATTTTGATAGAAAAATGTTACTAAAGTATTAATAAAAAGATGATGGAAAGGTAAAGTGTCTTAATCTGCTCGTGATTCTTCTCATCTCATTTATTATTATTATTTTGTACTACATAATTAGGGCATGCTGCTGTAACTGTATTCCAGAAACATATTTGTTGGCAGCTGTTACCATTATCCTAAGTATACATTCTTCTGTATTTGAATTTATGCCTTCTGGGTCCATTCCCAGGACTAGATAGATTGTTTTTGGTAGTATAGTACAAGAGAAAAAAAGGATTATATGTTGAATTTCGAACCAAGGTCCAAGAAACAAACATTGTGGTACATTCTTTAAAGATGTACTCAAGGATGGTGTTAGAGCTTTCTGCAACCATTTCATTTACTTTCCCTCAGGATTTTTGTTAAATTCAGTTTATGAGATCACTAATTTCAAACTAGCACAATTAATATATAGGTCTTTTCCTCATTTAGTTGGGTGCCTTTGAAGATCACATTCTGCAAATGATCAAGCAATGTGTTCTACAGGATAGAGGGCTAGCTTGTTGAAAGGAATACCTGGATATGAGCCTTACTTCGAACCCAAGTGGAACCACTGGCAGGTTATTGAATCTCTCCATGCTCCAAGTGGTTTTCTAAAGTTAGAAGATCCAAGTGATTTGTCTATCTGCTTTGTTGAAGTGAATTTCCTAACTATGAATTCACCAGATGAATTAATTTTAGAATCTAAATGTACCTGACTCTCTGAAAAAAACATCTTTTTAGTAGCAGGTTCTTTAAATTAATGAATAAGTACACTTCTCTAGTTTTCAATATAAGTGCTATAAATTAATAGCCTCAAATTAAAAATCCATTTATCTTATGCTGATAGTGTTCATGTATGTGCAATTCTTTAACAATTAGATGGGTCCTTGACTTCATCTGTACGAATATACAACCTTTATGCAATTGCATTCTTTACAATTCCTAGCCACAACTCTTAAAAATTTTCTATAGATGATCCACTCAGTAGGCCTTCCTGTGATTCTCTTATTATTCTAGGAAGTACTAATACAATACTTTTATTATCCATCCATTGTCTCACTAGATAACTGACTCAGCTCTTTCCCAGTTCTCTATGTCCTGGATGATATCTTTTATACTATGTCTAAAATTGGTTATCAGTGATAAAAGGCAACACATTTCCATGGTGTATCTTTCTATTGCCCTTTGGATCAACTGTCATTTTATTTTGAGATGAGTTTATTTTATATCTTAGCCATATAAAATAGAGAGAAAAATATAGGAAAGATTGGTCTTTGCGGTATTGTGTAGCATTGCATCTTTGAAAATGTTACACAAATTTCCAGATACTTTTCTTTTTCCTCCTTTTATTTAATTTGAGGCCCAATTCATTGTCCCTTGGAATCACCTACATGGGATGTATTTATAGTCTGATGAGCTAACTCAACAATTGGCATTGCTAATTTCATTATACTCTCCAAACTTTTGTTTGCCTTTATAAAGACACTTTAGCCCAATCTCTGATTGTTCTAAAGAAAAGGACAATGGGCTGCATACATATGTTGGGAAGCTGTAAATTGCTTGCTAAATGAATGAAAGGGATAAATGAAAAAATCCTTTATTATACACTTACTATCAGTGAAACATCTTTGTTCTTAGCCTACACTATAATAGGGAGTGGGGGGAGGTAACACCACAAATAAGCGAGTTTAACTGCAGGGTGACTAGAAGGGCCTCAAAGTTTTAAGGGTTTAGTCACAAAGTAGCGGGAAAGATCTAGGGCTCTTCTGGGTAAATCAACAGGTCAGATGTCAATCTCTAAAAGGTCTAGAGGGTATCAGGACAGTATCTGGTAAATCCTAGGAAACTTGGGATTCATTGGCATGGCAGATGGTAAGAATTGGTAGTCCATATTACTAGATGCCTTGTAGTTGGCGACTCCCAACTTATCCAGTGTATACAGCCATGTTACTCCACTCTTCCCACCAAAGAGTTTGGTTGGCCAGGTAGGAGGAGGTAAAAAGTGAGAATAAGGAGAAGGGGTTTCACCCTTGCATTTCGTGCATTTCCCCACCCTCCCCCACTTCAGCTTCCACAGAGTTCCTTGATTAGGGGATAGAGGTGATCCAGGAATTCTAAAGAAGTCAAATTTCTAAGTATAGTTTATGAAATCACCAGTTTCTAGTTTCCATTTTAAAAGAGTCAAGGAAAAAGAAGTTAGGTCACCTCCTACAGTAACCCTTCTCTGATCTTCTAGTTGCTCCTGCTCTCACCATTTCAAAATAGCATGTATTTACTTATTTGTGTCAATGTTGTATCCCCAATAGAATATAATGTTCTCGAGAGTAGGACTTGTTTTCCTGTTGTGTTTTTTTTTTTAATCTCTAACACCTACTACAGTGTCTTGCATGCAGTATGTGCATGATACACTCTTGTTGAGTTGACTTGAATTGAACCAAGTTGAGAGAAGAAAGGTCAAAAATAAAATAATTTTCTTTTAAGGCACTTTCTGTTCTGTTTTCTGTTCAAATTGTAAATTATAACCTGATGAAATGTTTTATAACTCTCTAAGCATCAAATGACAGAAGACTATAAATGGTACCTGAGCGTTACCAAATATAGAGTAAAAGCATTATTTTATTTCAGAGTTAAACAGTTTGCATGTAAAGATTTTTATATGTATCAATTCATAGAAAATGTTACTGTCATTGCTATGCAGTGTTTTTGCACGTTCAGAAAAAAAACTATCTGATATATCCAATTTTTCAACAGTCAATAAAAGCAGCATATTTAGGTCACTTTTATTGGCAGATTTGTCATTATTCTGATGAGCCTTCTTGAATAACATGAGTTACAAAATATGGAGAGTTTTGTACTTATTAATTACAAAATTAGTAGCTCCAATTTTTTGGCAAATGTGACATTTTTCTATTCCAATAGAGTTGTGATTTCATTGATGTTGGTGCTCCCTTCATGGAAATATACCAAAACCTTTTGATGCCTTAGGAGATAGTTTTGTGAATAGCTTTGTCCAAAAAAGTAATCATCATCTAGTGGCCAAACTTTTGCTAATAAATCTCTTTGAATTTACATAGACTGGTTCTCAGACACCTCAGTAGCATCTTCCAGGGTATGTATGCTGTTAATAAAGCCTTTGAAAGAAACTCAGAACCATGTGTGTGCATGAGGGTGCATCAGAGTAAGCCATTAGTGAGGGAAATTGTTTTTGTATAATTTTAGACTATTATTAAATATGAAAAATTAAAATATAAATAATTTAGGTGGATTTAAAGAATAAAATTGTAACCTTTTAGAAATGACCATTGTACTAAAAAAATTACTAGCATGCTTTTTGTAGGAAAAAATCCTATCAGATAATTATGTTTTTCTCCTTTATAACATTACAATGTGCATATTAACTAATTAAAGGAATAAATGTAATTTCTCCAGTCACAACAATGTCCCAGTCTCTTTCCCACAGGACATACATATTATTTTGAAAGTTTGCCTGAAAACTTCAATTGAAAGGCCTGATCCCAGCCAAGGTGACCTGAACTTCCACTTTCAGATAGTTTTCATTGTTAGGATTTTTGTCCTGGCATCAAGAATAAATTTGCTTTCATTTCAACTTCTGACCATTGCTCTTGCATTTATTTGGTACCTGCTACATGCCAGGTACTACATTAAGTGTTGGGGCTACAAAGAAAGGCAAAAACAGTGTCTGCTCTCAAAAAGATCATGGTTAGCCGGCCTCTGACACTTAATCCGCACAAACAAAAACCTAGCCGTGTAACCTTGGGCAAGTTACTTAACCCCAATTGCCCTAAAGGGGCGACTAGGTGGAGCAGTGAGTAAGAGCGCAGGCCTCGGCCTCGGAGTTTGGATGACCCGAGATCAGATCCGGCCTCAGAAAATGAGCACCCACGCATAAATAATGACTAGCCGTGTAACCTTGAGCAAGTTACTTAACCCCAATTGCTTTAAAAAAAAAAAAAAAAGCTCATGGTCAGATGGGAGTGACAATGCACAAACAACTATGTACAAATAACATATATATTTATACATATATATATATATATACTAGATAAATTGGATGTGATCTCAGGGGGCAAGTGCTTAGCCTTAACAAGAATCAGAAAAGCCATCTTGCCTTTGGCAGGGTTTTAGTACAGATTTGAAAGAAGTCAGGGAAGCCAAGAGGCTGAGATGAGGAGGGAGAGAATTCCAGGCATGGGAGACAGTCAGTAAAGATGAACAGTAGAAAGGAGTGTCTTACTGGAGGAGTAGCAAAGAGGCAAAAGGATTAGACAATAATTGTAATCCCTCTTCTACACAATATCCTTGAATGTAATGATTATCCTCACCTCCTCTTCTTCAATGAGATAAGCATCCCTAGTTATTCATCCTTAAAGGGCATGAATTCAAGACATTTTACTACCTTGGATCCCTCCTGTGAATACTCTCTAACTTATCAATATTATTTCTAAATTGTCATGCCCTGAACTGAACACAGTACACTAGATTATATCTGACCAGAGAAGAATAAAGCAGAACTACTACCTTCCTATTCCTGAAAACCATTGTGCTCCTAATGCTGCCCATATTAGCTTTTGGGGACTGCTGCATCACACTGTTGATCCATATTGCTAAAACTATTAAGATCTTATCCATCAGTCAAGAAACATTTATGAAGCGTATACTACACATCAAGTACTGTTCCAAGCTCTGGGGATACAAATAGGAATAAGAAAGACAATCCTTGCTCACAATGATCTTACAATCTAATGGGGAAGACAATACAAAAATGGAAACTGAAAAGCAAGGGGATTGGGAAGGGCGTGAGAGGATACTCTGCTCTGGGCATGATGTTAGGAGAGGGGGCATTTTGGTTGCAGGGCAGGGTGGTTGTAGAGTTGGAACCAAGCAGAGCAGCTGATGGAAAATGAAGATAGCTGAAAACTTCTGAGCCTTCTACAAAGGGAAGCCTTGGGAGAAGCTTATTGCTCTGCCCTCCAATCAAAGTGGAGAGACAACTGAAGTATTGGATATTAAAGCTGAATCATTCACCTTGATGATGAGGTTTCAGGTGATGAAATTATCCTAGGGGAGGCAATAGAAACCAAGCAGAGCTGCTGATGGAAAATGAATGCAAAGTATTGTCTAACTGTGGCTCTTCCATCTTGAAGCCATTTTTTAAAAAATCTGACAATATTTTAAATTTACCCTATTGATTTTTATTTTTAAAGACTGGGTGTGAATGAATTACTATATTTTACATAATTTTAACTTCAAATAGTATAAATTTGAAATCATGCAACATCTTCAGGGGCTTCATTATTTGCACTATTTGGGAACTAGCTGTATCTATTTTTGTTATGATAGCCATTAAAACCATGGATCAAAATATTCTCAATTTAGATTCTGACCTTCAAAATGTTATATGACATGAAAGTAAAATGAATATTTTTCTAAAATAATGAAACATATTCAATCATATTATTTTCATTAACATCACTATTAGTAATATTTTAGTGCAAGTAAAAATGGTTTTGTACTATCCATAATGCTTTAAAATATTAATCTTTACATCACTATTTTAATGTTTTTTACAATGTAAATAAGTAAACATGGCTTCATTGGAGGTGTATGCACAAAAAATTTTAATGATGGCATGGCCAAATGTTTGGAAACTACTATTTTACTGTTGTTTATGAGCATAAATCATATAAGCTTTATAAGCATAGGGATTATATCTTATCTAAACTTTTTTTCCTCCTTCAATGTCTACCAGTCCCTTCAGAGGAAATCATCCAATAAACAATATGTATGCATTGAAAGAGAGAGAGAGAGAGAGAGAGAGAGAGAGAGAGAGAGAGAGAGAGAGAATTGTTAAATAGAGATAGAAGGACATCTAAAATTACAGAAATCCCAACACATTCATGCTATAAGTGAGTGAATTGTGGTGAAGAGAGAATAATTTACCTGATCAAAGTTATGCTACTAATTACTTGCAGAATTAAATATAGAACATGAATTTAGGATCCTAAGTTTTTCCAAGGGTTAAATCTACTTGGAAAAAAGGCTTAACATTTTGCCTGAGCAGTTGAGGAGAAAAGAGTTCATCTCACTGTGCATGAGGGCTAGTAATCTGTAGGTAGTCATAAGGTTCATGTACTGTCCTACCTAGAAAAGAAAAAAATAAAACTAATATAAACCTCTCCAACTCATGTTAGACTTGGTGATGCATTTCACATGCATCCAAGGGTCTTTAGTGATCTCTGTCTCTCTCTGTATCTGACTCTCGGTCCCTGTCTCTCTGACTCTCTGTCTCTGTCTCTTTGTCTCGCTGTCTCCTCTGTCTCTCTCTCTGTCTCTCTGTCTCTGTCTCTGTCTCTCTCTGTCTCTCTATGTCTCTCTCTCTCTCTCTCTCTCTCTCTCTCTCTCTCTCTCACACACACACACACACACACACACACACACACACACACACACCTTGATGTGGCAGTGATTTGCTTTCCAAGTTCCTTCTAAGAAACTTGCCTTCAATTGGCACATCTCCTGACTACAGCATAGGCCCTGAAGATGACTTTTGGAATCTCTGTATGAAAGATAATACAGGATTATCAGATCATCATGAGTGCTCTTAGCAGATTTAGATATTGGAGACAAATGACTATTTGATCACCATGTCAACCTATCAAATACTCACTATTCATAGGAGAATGCCTTTTTAGAATGTATCTTCACATATCACAGCCTATACATTTCTGCAGTATCTTTAAGAATACCACTAGCCTAAGTTGGCTTATCCTAACAGAAAATAGTACAAAATGAGAATTAAGGAAAATTGTTAGATATATTATGCTTCCTTTAAGAAGTGAATTAATTTTTTAAAACCTTTTTTATTGATTTCTTCACTACACCCATTTCTCCCTGAAGCTATTTTGCTCTTAAAAAAATCTATGACTTTCTCTAACTTAGATTGATTAATTGGGGGCTTTAAATTTCTCACACCAAATTTCTCTCACTATAATATTTCTTTACCTCTATAAATGATTATACTGAAAAATAGGGTATTTTATGCATCTGAACTACTACACTTTTCTTGGTGTGGTGAATAGTAATGATGACCTTCCAAAAGAACACATTGCTACAAAGTAAAACAAGGAAATATGAGACCTAAAAGTTCATCTCATGTGAAAATTATAATTTCTATATTATATGCTATTTAGATTATAAAAATGTTTCTTTTGGAAACCTAAGGATAATATTTAGAGCTCAAGGTGAAGCAAGATTTACTCAATGTTCTACTGAAATATTTTCTCTGAGCACCTTTCCTAATTACCAAATTCACTGGAGGCAACTAAGTGCTTTGGATTTTCTAAATGGCCATTTAAGTAAAGATGCTCTGCCCAATTTCCAATTCATTCTATATATATGTGGCTTGTTAAGGACCATACTCTCACCAGTTTCCTATTTGATTTTCCATGTAAAGATTTTTCCCATCTTACTTCTTACTACACAATTCAATATTAGTAGTAACTAATCTTCAGGTATTATATTATGTGGCATCTGATCAATCCTCAAATCAAGAAACATTCTCTTTTGAAGGCTGTAGACAGAAGGGAAGTTGAAAATATATCCTCTGCTAATGAAATAGAAAGTGAACCTTATGTCAATTTTTGTAATATCATAAAAAGGACCTAAGAGGTCATTTACCCTAATCTCCCACTCAGTGCAGAAATAAGCCAATGTATAGAAATGGCTAATCAACCTCTGCTCAAATAACTTCCGTGATAGGGAACTTAGAATCTCACAAGGCAATCAACATATTCCATTCCTGGAAACATTCTTTTCTCCTTTTAATTGTAAGCTATTTCTAAGCAATGGAAGTGGACAATAAGATCTACAACAAATGAAAAGGTGTGGATGGGTTGCAAGCTGCACCAAGAAAAAAAAATAACCACATTGATGAGATCACAGATCAATTTAAGAAGTATTGAAGAGGAAATTTTCTCTTGTTGGTTTTGGCCCAATGTTACAGTCTGTTGAGATAATTTAGAATATTGATTCCATCATCCATTGTAGTAGCTAAAGCCATCAGCCAGCACCAGCAAATCTGATAAGCATGCCCCCTTATGATTTTAGTAAAGTCATTTATAAAAATGTTAAATGAGATATTGCCAAGAACAAAGCCTGTAACATTCCACTAAAGATTTTCTGGCTGACACAGAGGGCACAGTATTCAAACAACTTCAAATATACCTAATGTTACTACCATCTCATGTATCTGTATTTTCCTGTCTTATCCATAGAAATATCAGGAGTGCATTTGTAAAAATGTCTTTCTAAAATGGAGACACTCATCCATGTCATTTTTCTAGATCTGCCAACCTAGTGTTAGGTCAGTGACCTCTAATTTATCTGGGTAAGAATTCCATTCAACAGTTCAGATATTAGAGAACTTTTTGACATTCATGTAAGTTGTAACTTGCTTAGAGCATCAGCAATGGAATTTGTACTCATATGTCCCTGACTCTAAGTCCAAAACACAATGCCTCTCTGAACAACCTAGTGTTGCTAGATTTTTTAAAGAAATGAATATAGTTTGATATAGCTTATCCTCAGAAACTCCTAATGGTTTAGATATTAAAGGCTTTTCCCCCCTAAATGCTCTCGCTCTCTCTTTCCCCCTTCCTCTCCCTTCCACTTCCTCTCTCATATACACATACAAACAAACATATAAGTATAAGGTTTAGCACCAACACATGTTAAGTAGTTCATTGAAAGAAAGGTAATGAGGTAAAGAGAGAACTAGACTTTGGCATTTAATTTTTGATGGAGGAATATATTTGGGCTGTATAATTTTAAAGGGGTGACTCAAACAGAATTTGCAGGAAAACTAGGGAAAATGTTCTCATTAAGCATCAATTTCTGATTATAGAACTGAGGACAAAATAAAGGCAGCATTCATAGTATAATTGTATTTGGTCTTGTTTATTTCCTTTTAAAAAATTTTAACATAGTAGTAAGAGAAAATTAGTACAAAGATGGGTAAAAACAGGTTAATAGAATATTATGGAATCTAACCTGTTTGAACTTTCTTATCTAATTCTATGAAAAAGGAATACCTGCATATACAAGAAATATATAAGATAGATGGAAGGGACCTTAGAGGAAAGCAAGAGTGAGAGAAGACATGCTTAAAAATCAGGTCTCAAGAAGAAAAATGTACCACATGACATTTTAAAGTTTAGCCTGTATTATTAATATTTCTCCATAACTTTCTTTTTAATTTTTTAAATTCTTTTAAAAATTATTTGTTTCCTTTTAGTTTACATTATTCAGTTTCACAATCCCTTGAGTTCCAAATTTTCTTCCCTTTCCTTTCCTCCCCCCCTTCCTCCCATGGCACCATGCAATCTGATATAAGCTCTACAAATACCTTCATATTAAAAATAAGGAACAAAAAAAAAACACAAGAGAGCAAGTAATTTGCTTCAGTCTGCATTCAGATTCTGTAGTTCTTTCTCTGGATGTGGATTTCCCTTTCCCTCATGAGTCTTTTGGAGCTGTCTTCTAACTTTGCATTGCTGAGAGGAGACCAGTCTATCAGACTTAGTTGTCACAGATATGATGTGTCTGTAATTGTGTACAAAGTTCTCCTGGTTCTGCTCACTTCACTCAGCATCAGTTTGTGTAAGTCTTTCCAGGTTTTTCTGAATTCTACCTGCTCATCACTTCTTATAGCACAATAGTATCCCATTACATTCGTATACCACAACTTGTTTAGCCATTCCCCAATTGATGGGCATCCCCATGATTTCCAATTCTTTGCCACCACAAAAAGAGCTGCTATAAATATTTTTGTACATATGGGTCCTTTTTCCACTTCTATGATTTCTTTGGGATATAGCCCTAGAAGTGGTATTGCTGGGTCAAAGGGTATGCACTTTTTTATAGCTCTTTGGGCATATTTCCATATTGCTCTCCAGAATGGTTAAATCAGTTCACAACTCCACCAACAATGCATTAATGTTCCAATTTTTCCACATCCTCTCCAGCATTTATCATTTTCCTGGTTTGTCATCTTAGCCAGTCTAACAGGTGAGATGTGGTACCTCAGAGCTGTTTTGATTTGCATTTCTCTAATCAATAGTGATTTAGAACATTTTTTCATATGCTTATAGATATTTTTAATTTTTCCTCTGAAAACTGCCTGTTCATATCCTTTGACCATTTATCAATTGGGGACTGACTTGTATTCTTATAAATTTGACTTAGTTCACTGTATATTTTAGAAATGAAGCCTTTATTAGAGACACTGGTTGTAATAATTCTTTCCCAATCTTCTCCATCATTTCTTAAGTCTAGAAAATCAACAAAACAATATATCAAGCCCTTATCTGAATCACTTACCAATTTCTGAGGTACAAATTCTCACAAGATTTAGCAATCAACTCAGGATTCAGTTTGATCTTGCTCCAGCATACCCCTGGAGGAAAAGCACTGACCTGGTAAGGTAGGGACAAGAAAAGGCTTCTTGGAGAAAGTGACGTATTATCTGAGACTTGAAGGAAGAAAGGAAAGCTAAGCAGTGGAGATGAGGAGGGAGAGGACCCCAGGCATGATGCAAAGTCACCACAAAGACAGAGTTGGAAGATGGTGTAACTGTAAGGAAGAGAAAGGAAGAGCAATGCCATTTAAGATAACAAGAGAATGCATCAAGTTTCTGGGAACTAAATCTAATAAAATATATATAGATGTTGTATAAATAAAATTACAAACAATTTTTTTTTATTTTTCACTCTTTTTTATTAAACAAATGCTTTATTAACTTCTGTTTTACATCATTCATTTCACAAAAAATTTTTATAGAAACAAAAGAAAAGCTACTCAGCATTTATAGCTTAGAATAACATAAAACCATTTATGACCAAAACTATTTTACAGATTTAGTGTTAAAACATCCAAATGACAAAAGAATTACTTTAGAGATGTCAGCAAAATAATAACAAAATTCAGTTTAAGATAATATAAGAGAACATGTAAAAATTCTAAAGAAGGGTGCCAGACCTGAAGGCCTACTGGAAAGTGATAATTATCCAAACTGTTTAATATTTGGGAGGAGAGACACTATTAGCAGAAAAAATAGAACCATGGAAGATATCAGGTGAATAAAAACTATTACTAATAAAAACAATAGATAATGTTTGTAGAAGGCTTTATGGTTTACATGACTTTAAAATATTAACCAGAGTGTTTTATGGTTCATAAGGTAATTTAAATTTATCATTTGATCCTTACACCAATCCTGTGAGGTGAGAGGTTCTATTACAATCCTCATTGTAATAGAAAAACAGAAAAGTGACTTACCCAGGGTTGAAGAACTAGTAAGTATCTGAGAGGGGAATTTAAACCCAGGTCCGTATGATTCTAGATTTGATGCTCTGTTACACCACACTACTAGAAACGTGTCTACAGTATGTTATAAATCCAAGAGCACAGACTACTAGGGAAAAGAGCTTTTTATAGTATGAGAACTAATAGAAAGACTGGGCAGCAATAAAAAGGTTTACACCATAAGATATTCCAAATATTAGAATACATTTTGAAGAGATAAATTATATAACTATCAAGATTAAAAACATAAAATATTACAGGAAAATGGAATGTTATGCATCTCAGAATTATGAATAGAGAAAAATCATAACCAGGCATGGAAAGGGATCATAAAAATCATATCAGCATCTAAAAGTTTTATAAATATAAAATTGCTATAGCTAGAATTTGAATGAAATGGTTAGAAAAAGTATTTGCATGAAATAATTCTGATTGGAATCTAGCATACAAATTATGTAGGGAAATAATACACATATACAAGCCATTCATCAATAAATAACGTATGTGGGAAGATTGCTATGAAGTGATGAAGAGCAAAAAAAGTGGACCAAAGGCACAATATACAGAATGGTTACAATACTTCCAATAAGATTAACATAGGGCAGCAAAGAAAAATTCTTCAGTAAATGTAGATGTGGCTCAAATAGTAAAACTCTATTGAATTTGTGATCTCATCAATTCAAACATTCACCTATAAGGAGTCAGTTTACAACCCAGTAGTGACTGCCATCACACGTGAATTTTGTATGTGTCCTAAATTCACTATCAGATAATCATTTAATGTTCTGAAGACCTATCTTTGTGAAACAGTCGAGTACTCAGAATGTCCACTTATCATACCTCAATTTCACCACAAAACCAAACCATTTTTTCACATCATCCATTTTCCTGATCCTTCATTCCTAGATTTCACTGAATTTATTCATGTCTCTATTACCTCTGTGATACTCACTTTTAATTCTTGGGGAGAGTTGATTTTCATGTCTGTCAGTCATATAACAACACTAAAAACAACAGGTAGGATATTAGTATTAAAAACCCTTTGTTTCTGGAAAATGTTTGGTGTAATTAAATTATCTTGGTAATTTCCTTGAAGCAATCTACTGTATACACTTCCACTGATTTAATTGTATTCCCAACTTATTGTACATATGTACAGCCTATTTTTTATATGCATACATATGTGTGTGCTTATGTGTATTGATGAAACGCTCTATAGATTGTCCATTGAATTGCATGTCATAATCTTGTCAAGAGATATTTCTTCTTCCCATAGGTTTTTTTCTAGTGAATAGTCTTTTGATCGTTCTTTTGAGTACTTATGGGGTCATCTCCAGGAAGCTCTGCAAAGTTCATAGATTAATGTAAGAAAATGCGACCCATAAGTGGAAACATTTGGAGGACTTCACTACCACATAGAAGCTCTCCCCAGATTAGCCATTTACTATATATCCACCATCACAATGCTGAACACATCTGGCAAACACATATCTCCCTATTTTATGCCTCATCTGATATTTATGCTCAGAGGGTTATTAAATAGAGTTATCATTGTTTTAATCTTTCAGTGAATTCTGAATTACTTTGATGTATGTATGGGAGACACCTTGTTGGGAAAAAAAAGCCTTTAAAGTGCCATTTTGTTCTACTAAATCATACATTGAGTGTGTATGTATGTGCATGTTTTATAATCAGCAAACAATTAGCGGCTTCTGGGGGCAGAGCCAAGACTGTGGAGTAGAGAAAACACTCAGCTGAATCGTCCCAACATTCCTCTTGAAACAAATTTAAAATAATGCCTCAAATTGAATTCTAAAGTGACAGAGACAACAAAAGATCAGAATTTAACACCCTTCCAGTCCAAGACAACATAGGAGGTGTTAACACAGGGAAGGAGACTGGTCCAGAACCAACCTAGATGTAACACCAGTGCTCAGATTAGGTACAGGTGACAGAAACACCAGTAGTGTCAGGAGTTCAAAACATAGAGACAGTAAAGGGACCTGACAACATCAGAAAGACATTACAGGATGTCCCTGTGCTAGCACTGGATGCCATACCAGACATTGTTTGGCCTATACCTATTGCCTATACCCACTTCTCAATCATAGTTCAAGGGCAGAGAGGAGCACTTATGATCAAGAGGGAATGGAAGCCCTGCAGGGCAATATTACTTCTAGCCCCAAGGAAGTAGGGGCCCTGAGGAGCATAATCAATTGCAATCCTAGGTGATCAGGGACCCTTCCTGGGTAAGGAACAGAATACAGAAAATAAGCAGGAACCACACCTCTCTGCATTTAATACAACCTTAGAAGTACCCAAAACTGCCATACCCCCTGAAAGCAATAGTGTGAAAAAGCCTAAAGCTTGAGACAATGCTTCCCTCTGCCCACACTGGAAATAGATCCCAACATTAACATAAAGTTCTAAATCAAAACTATGGTAGAAAAATAGCAAGCAACAATGATGGACTTGACCATAAAAATCTACCAGAGTGACTGGCAAGATAAAGAAACAAACTCAGAAGACATGAAGTCAAAAGAGCTACAAGCACAGGCTCAAAAAAAATGTTGGACACAAGCCTGGAAATAATTCCTGAAAGAGCTAAAAATGAATTTTCAAAATCAAATAAAAGAAGTAGAAGAAAAATTAGGTAAAGATATGAAAGCAGAGGTAAAAAATTATGAAAAGACAGTTCACAGCATGGTAAAAGAGACATAAAAAAAGTAGAAAATAGCTTCTAATAATGGGATTGGCCAAAAGGTTAAATAAGCAAAATATCCACTAATGAGAAGAACTCTTTAAAAAGCAAAATTGGTCAAATGGAAAAAGAGGTGAAAAAACTCACTGAAGAAAAATAATTCTTTAAGAATTATAATGGGGGGGGAGGGGCGGCTAGGTGGTGCAGTGAGTAGAGTGTCAGCCCTGGAGTCAGAAGGACTTGAGTTCGGATCTGGCCTCAGACACTTAACTCATACACAAACAAAAACCTAGCCATGTGACCTTGGGCAAGTTACTTAACCCCAATTGCCCTCCAAAAAGCAAAAAGAAAAAAAAAAGAATTATAATGGGGAGGGGGCAGAGTCAAGATGGCAGAGTAAAAGTAGGAACTTGTCTTAGATACCACTGCAACCACCTCCAATACCTATAAAAAATGACTCTAAACAAATTTTAGAGCTACAGAACCCATAAAGTGATAGAGAGAAACAAATCTCCCATTGAAGGCAGCCTGGAAGACTGACAGGAAGGGTTTATCATACAGGGCTAGGAGCTGAGTGCAGTCCTACATGAGCCATGGGCCCAGATGGGGGCAGCCCTGACAAGAGGCTCAGACAGGCCAGAGCAGACTTCAGGAGAATGAATCACCAGCAGCTATGGTGGTTTCTGCATTTTTCAACACATAAACACCAAAGAGAAAGTAAAAGGTCAGTACTGAACTCTGTTGGAGTGAGAGAAGGGTGTGGTCTGGCCCCTGCTCCTGGGTCTACAGAGGTGGAGGAGGCACAGTGGCTGCAGCTATTGCATCGTGGCTTTCTCCCAAGCTCCTGGCCTACAGATAGTAGGGGGACCAAGAGACTTGCTTGGATCTGGGTCACAGTCTTGGGTGGTGGTCCTAGGGTGAGGAATACAAGTGTGCCAGGCTTGTGGTGACTAAAAAGAGGGAGCCCTCCTCATAGCCCTGGCAACAGCTCTGACACAGCTATAAAAACCACAGCAGTTTGGGACACAGCTCTCTGCACTCTGGAAGCAGAGTTCTGCTGAAGCAAAGAGCTCAAAATCAAGTTATTGGTTGGTAAGATGAGCAAGCAGAGGAAACATGATCAAATCATAGAATCTTTTTAGGGGGACAAAAAGGATAAAAACATGGAACCAGAAAAATACAATGAAGTCAAAACTCAGGCATCAAAACTTCCAAGAAAAATATGAATTGGTTATAGGTCATGGAGGAGCTCAAGAAGGATTTTGAAAACCAAGTAAGAGAAGTGGAGAAAATTGGGAAGAGAAATGAGAATGAGTCAAGAAAATTATGAAAAGCAAGTCAACAGCCTGACTAGAGAAAATAACTCCTAAAAAGTAGACTAACTCAAATGGCAAAAGAAGCCCAAAATGCCAATGAGGAGAAAAGTGCCTTAAAAACCCAAATTTGCCAGATAGAAAAAGAATCTCAAAAGTTCACTGAAGAGAATAATTCCTTCAGAATTCGACTGGAGCAAATGGAAGCTAATGGCTTTATCTGAAATCAAGATACTGTTAAACAGATCCAAACAAATGAAAAAATTGAAGGCAATGTGAAATATCTCATTGGAAAAACCACTGACTTGGAAAATAGATCCAGGAGAGATACATTTTAAAATTATTGGACTACCTGAAAGCCATGATGAAAAAAAGAGCCTAGAAATCATCCTTCAAGAAAATCTCAAGGAAAATTGCTTTGATATTCTAGAACCAGAGGGCAAAATAGAAATTGAAATAATTCACCAATCACCTCTTTAAAAAACCCCCAAAGAGAAAACTCCCAGGAATATTACAGCCAAATTCCAGTATTCCCAGGGCAAAGAGAAAATAGCTGTCAAGAAGACACAATTTGAGTAGTTTGGAAACACAATCAGGATAGCACAAGATCTAGCAGCTTCTACAGTAAGGGATGAAAGGGCTTGGGATATGATATTCTGGTGGTCCAAAGAGCTAGGATTAAAACCAAGAATCACCTACCCAACAAAAATTAGTATAATGTTACAAGGGAAAATATGGTCATTCAATGAAATAGAGGACTTTCAAGCATTCTTGATGAAAAAACCTGAGCTGAACAGAAAATTTGCCTTTCAAATACAAGAATCAAGAGAAGCATGAGAAGGTAAACAGGAAAAAAGAAATCATAAGGAACGTATTAAAGTTGAACTATTTACATTCTTACATGGAAAAATGATAATTGTAACTCATGAGACTTTTCTCAGTATGAAGATAGTTGAAGGGAATATATATGTGTATATATGTGTATATACACATATATAGGAGGGTATATGTGTATATAAAAACATATGTGAGTATGTATAAATGTGTGTGCATGTATACATAGACAAAGGGCACAGGATCAGTTGAATAGGAAGGGATTATATCTAAAAAATAAAATTAAGGTATGAGAAAGGAATATATTGGGAGAAGGAGAAAGGGAGAGATACAATAGGGTAAATTATCTAATATGAAAGAGGCAAGAGAAAACTATTAAAATGCAGGGGAAGAGCAGGAAAGTGAAAGGCAATGAGTCAACCTTACTCTCATTGAATTTGGCTCAAGGAGGGAATAACATACATACTCAATTGGGTATCTTACCCTACAGGAAAGTAGGGGGGAACAACAGAAGGGAGGGCAGATTGGGAGAAAGAGGAGTTAGAAGCAAATACTTTTGAAAAGGGATGGGGTCAAAATAGAAAATAGAGTAAGTGGGGGTGGGATAGGATGGAGGGAAATAGAGTTAGTCTTTCATAATATAACTCCTATGGAAATGTTTTGTGTAACTACATGTGTACAACCTATATTGAAATGCTTGTCTTCCCAGTGGGGGTGGGTCAGGAGGAAAGGAGGGAAAGAATCTTGAAATCAAAGTTTTAAAAACAAATGTTTAAAAAAATTGTTTCTTTTACATGCAAGTGGGAAATAAGATATATAGGCACTGGGGTACAAAAATCCACCTTGCCCAACTAGAAAGTTAGGGGAACATGGGGGAATATAAGAGAGAACAGATTGGGAGAAGGGGTATTCAGTAGGCTCACTATCTTGGGGTGGGATGCAGGGGAAAGTTGAGGAAAAATTTTGTAATTCAAAATCTTGTGGAAATAAATGTTCCAAACTAAAAATAAATAAATAAATAAATTGGTTGGGAAAAACATTAGAATTGGGCAAGTGCAAGCTAAAGACTCCATGAGATAGTAAGAAAAATAAACCAAAGTCCAAAATGAGAGGGAGGGAGGAAGAAAATGTGAAACATTTCATTGGAAAAACAACTGACCTAGAAAATAGAACAAGGAGAGATAATTTAAGAATTATTGGGCTACCTGGAATCCATGGTCAAAAAAAAAAGAGCTGAGACATTATATTTCAAGAAATTATCAAAGAAAACTGTCTTGATTTCCTAGAACTGGAGGGTAAAATTTAAATGAAAAGAATCCACTAGTCACTACCTAAAAAACATCCCAAAATGAAAACTCCAAGGAATATTATAATAAAATTCCAGAGCTCCCAGATCAAGAAGAAAATATTATAAACACTTAGAAAGAACCAAATCAAATATTGTGGAGCCACAGTCAAAAGATTTAGAACCTTCCACATTAATGAGCTTCAGAGGGCTTAGAATATATTATTATTCCAGAAAGCAAAGGAGTGAGATTACAACCAAGAATAACCTACCCAGAAAAACTAAGTATAATCCTTTAAGAGAAAAATTGGTAATTAATGAAATAGAGGACATTTAAGCATTCATGATGAGAAGACCAGAGCTGAAAAGAAAATTTGGCTTTTAAATATCAGAATAAAGAGAAGTACCAAAAGGTAAACATGAACAAAGAATCAGAAGGGACTCAATAAGGTTAAACTGTCTATCTTTCTATATGGGAAAATGATACATTTATCTTTGAAGAACTTAATTATTAAATCAACTAATTATAATAACTAATAACATAATTAATTAACAACTAATAATAAACTACCAAAGAATTATTTTGTAGAACTAGAAAAATAGTAATAAAATTCATCTGGGAAAAAATAGGTCAAGATTATCAAGGAAATCAGTGAAAAAAATGTGAAAGAAGGTGACTTAGCAGTTCCAGATTTCAAACTATATTACAAATTGGCAGTCATCAAAACAATCTGATACTGGCTGAGAAATATAGTGGTGAATAAATGGAATAGATTAGGCACTTTAATACAAAGTAGCAAATAACTATAGTAACCTAGTGTTTGATAAACCCAAAGATTCAAGCTTTGGGTGTAAGGAATTTAACATTTGACAAAAACTGTTGAGAAAACTGGAAAGCAGTTTGGTAGAAACTAGACATAGACCAGTATTTCACATCTTATGCCATGATAATGTCAAAAAGGATAAATGATTTAGACATAAAGGGGGATATCACAAGTAATTTAGGGAAGCATGAGAAAATGTACCTGTCAGATCTATGGATAAATGTACCGTTTGTGACCAAACAAGAGGTAGAGAGGTTGCAGGAAATAAAATAAATAATTTTGATTACATGAAATTAAAAAGCATTTGCAGAAACAAATATAATGCTGCCAAAATTAGGCGAAAAAACAAGAAACTGGAAAAAATTTATAATAGGTTTCTCTGATAAAAAAAGTCTCATTTCTCAAATAGATAGGAATATATGTGTGTATATGTATATATGAAAGTGGGCCAAATTTCTGAAAATAAGAGCCTAGTTGAAAAATGACCAAAGGACATGAAGAGTTTTTTTTTTCAGAAGTCAAAGCTATCAATAATCATATAAAAATTATCTAAATCACTATTAGTAGAGAAATGAAAATTAAAACAACTCTAAGATACCACCTTATACCTATAAGATTAGCTAACATTACAGAAAAGAAAAATAATAAATGCTGGAGGGTACGTGGGGGAAAAAAAAGGGACACTAATGCACTATTTGTGAAATTGTGAACTAGTCTAATCATTCTGGAAAACAATTTGAGACTGCACCAAAACTGCATACCTAGCAATATAGTAGACTTGTCTCCCAAAGAGATCAAAGAAAAGGGAAAAGAACCTGTCTACAATTTTTTTTTTCAGTGTGGAAGGCAGGGCAATTGAAGTTAAGTGACTTGCCCAAGGTCACACAGCTAGTAAGTGTGATCAAGTGTGTGAGGGAAGATTTGAACTCAGGTCCTGACTCCAGAATCAGTGTTCTATTCACTGCACCACCTAGCTGCCCCTGTCTACAAAACAATATTTACAGCACTTTTTTTTTTTGCTTTTTGGATTTGGAGTTAAGTAACTTGCCCAAGGTCACATGGCTAGGTTGTTTTTTTTTGTTTGTTTGTTTGTTTGGTTTTTTTTGTACTGCACTTCTTCTTGTGATGGTAAAGAACTGGAAATTGAGGAGATGTCTATCATTTGGGGAATTGCAGAACAGATTGTGGTATATGTTTGTGATGGGATACTAATGTTGTATAAGAAATGATGAGCATGATGGTTTCAGAAAAACCTGAGAAAACTTATATAAACTCAAAGTGAAAGAAACAGAACTAGGAGAACATTATACACAGTAACTGCAATTTTGTAAATTTGACCAACTGTGAAAACCTTAGCTACTCTGATCAAGACAATGACCCAAGACAATTCCAAAGAACCCATAATGAAAAGTGCTATCTGCTTCTAGAGAAAGAACTGATGAACTCTGGATGCAGATTGAAGGATAATTTTTTATACTTTCTTAATTGTTATTATTTGCTTTGTTTGTGTTATTTTTTTGCAACATGGCTAATATGGAAATAGGTGTTGCATGACTTCACATGCATAATCAATACAAGATGGAGAAAGAAAATTTGGAAAATAAAATTTTAAAAATGTTAAATTTTAAAAATTTTAATTGGAAAATATTTAATGAAATAAAAAGAATTGAAAACCAACAAAAAATTAGCACAGTAAGCTCCTGCATTCTCCTCACATTTCAGACTATTTTGTGTTGAGAAATTTGTTCTAAAAAATCTGCCTATTCCCTACTAAAATCCTGCAAAAGGGTACCCTTGATGCATGTTGAGACACATCTCAAAAATCTTATACACTGATTTTGTTAATACTATACAGACATAATTAAAAGACACATCCCTACTTTCTATTAACAGTTGGTAACCCCTGGGCTGCAGGGCCAGCAGCTGGCTGGAGAGACCCCAGAACACTAGCAGCTGTGGTGATTACAGAATTATCAACATAGACATGCCTAGGACAAAGTGAGAGATTAGTGCCCTATGGACTTTGGGACCAGTATTTGGGGAATGCTTCAGCTTCCTCCCCTGGGGGCTAGAAGGCTCTGAGGAGACACGCCATTTTGTAGTTGTCAGAGGCAGCTCCAGCTCCTGGACTGCAAACTGTAGGGAGATCCAGCGATCAGTCTTGGGGGGGTAATCGCTCTTGCTTTAACCTCCCTGGATCTGGATTGTGATCTGGGGTGGAGGTCATGGGTGGGCTTCCAGCTTCCAGAAATGGAAGTTGTCCCCCACATGTTCGGGCATTCCCCTGTCTGGCAGCAGAGCCATAGTGTGGCAACAAGCCCAAAGGTCACGTAATTAAGTGGCAACATGCGAAGGCAAAGGAAACAAATTAAACAGAAAAATGAGACCCTAGACTCCTATTTTGGGGGCATAGAGTGGGAAAAGGACTGTGAGGCCAGAAGTCCTGCTCCAAAAGCCCCAGGGGAAAACATGAGCGGGTTGCAGGCCATACAGGACTTAAGAAGGACTTTAAAAATCAAATAAGAGAAGTGGAGGAAAAATTGGAAAGAGAAATGAGAAGGATGCAGGAAAAGTATGAAATGAGGGTCAAAAGCCTGACTGACGAAAACAACACCTTAAAAAATAGACTAACTCAAATGGCAAAGGAGGCCCAAAAAGGGCAATGAGGAGAAGAATGTCTTAAAAAGTCAAATTTACCAGATGGAAAAAGAATCTCAAAAGTTCACTGAGGAGATTCATTCCTTCAGAGTTAGACTGGAGCAAATGGAAGCTAACGACTTTATGAGAAATCAAGATGCTGTTAAGCAGATCCAAACAAATGAAAGATTAGAAGGCAATGTGAAATATCTCATGGGAAAACCACTGACCTGGAAAATAGATCCAGGAGAGACAATTTAAAATTTATTGGACTACCTGAAAGCCATGATCAAAGAAAGAACCTAGAAATCACCCTTCAAGAAATTCTCAAGGAAAATTGCCCTGATGTTTTAGATCCAGAGGGCAAAATAGAGGCTGAAAGAATCCACAGATCACCTCCTGAAAAAGATCCCAAAAAGAAAACTCCCAGGAATATTATAGCGAGGTTCCAGAATCCCCAGATCAAGGAGAAAATACTCCAAGCAGCCAGGAAGAAACAATTTCAATATTGTGGAAACACAATCAGAATAGCCCAGGACCTGGCAGCTTCTACACTGAGAGATCGAAGGGCATGGAATATGATATTCCAGAGGGCAAAAGAACTGGGAATGAACCCAAGGGTCACCTACCCAGCAAACCTGAGTATTTTGTTTCAGGGGAAAATAGGGTCATTCAGTGGAATAGAGGACTTTCAAGCATTCTTGAGGAAAAAACCAGAATTGAATAGAAAATTTGACATCCAGACACAGGAAGCAAGAGATGCCTGAGAAGGTAATCAGGGAAAAGAAATCAAAAGGAACTTATCAAAGTTGAACTATTTACATCCCTATATGGAAAAACAATAACTGTGACTGATGATATCTTTCTCATTATGAAAATAATGGAATAAGGGTATATGGTCATATGAATACATATGTGAATGTGGGTGTATATGGTTACAGTTATATATGGACAGAGGGCATAGGTTGAATTTGTTGGGAAGGGAGGATACTCAAGGGGTGAAAGTATGAGGTGAGAGAGGAAAGTGGCAAGAGGAGATGGGGAGTGACAGGGTAGGGTCAACTATCTCATGTAGAAGAAGCAAGGGGAAGTGGTTGCAAGGGAAGGGGAGAATAGTAAGGCAAAAAGGCAAAAC
This sequence comes from Gymnobelideus leadbeateri, assembly GCA_011680675.1. Lineage (NCBI taxonomy): Eukaryota > Metazoa > Chordata > Mammalia > Diprotodontia > Petauridae > Gymnobelideus > Gymnobelideus leadbeateri. The sequence goes on along the minus strand of WOXC01002314.1, from coordinate 139,083 downwards.
CACATTCTCATTGAATTTGGTTCAGGGAGAGAATGACATACATACTAAATGGGATATCTCAACCTACAGCAGAATAGGGGGAAGGGGGAGAAGAGGAGGGATGATGGATGGGAGGGCATCCTTGGGGGGAGGGGAGATTGGAAGTACCCACTATAGAAGAGGGACAGGATCATGTAGGGAATGGACCAGGTGGGGGGTGGGATGAGTGGGAGGGAATTATAAGCAGCCTTGTACAATATATCTACTATTATAATGTTGTGCATAGCCAGACATGTACAACATATACTAAATTACTTATCTCCCCAGAGGGAATGGGTGACAAGGGAGGAAATAAATGAATCTGAAATTCAAGGTCTTAAGATTAAATGTTTCAAATATATAAAAATACTATTATTAATACTCTTTTGCTTGTAATTGGGAGATAAGATGTGCAGGCATTGGGACACAAAGATTCACCTTCCTCTAATGGAAAAGTCGAAGGGGGTATGGGAGAATATATGGGAGAGAGCAGATTGGAGGAAGTGATATCTTGCGGGACTGCTGCTCTGGGAGGGTGGGTAGGGGAAAAACAGGGGGGGAAATGATTGTAACTCAAAATCTGGTGGAAATGAATGATGTAAAACAGAAGTTAATAAAGCATTTGTTTAAATATTAAAAAAACAAAACAATTGGTAACCTGTTGTGGTTGTTTGTTTTATTTGTGGAAGGTACTTTTTAAGGGAGCTTACTTGGGTGTTCATTAGGAAGCATCTTCTATATCAAACACACACACAAACACACATTTAGTTTGTGTAATTGAATGCTTGCTAAGGTTGCTGCTTAGTAACATGAAACAATACTAGTAAATCTGACAGGGGTTGATGGATATGGAAAGAATGGTTTTTAATATTGTGAAATATTTTTAAAAGTAATATAAAATATTCATAGTATCTATCTCCTAGCCAATGCGGCTGGACTGTACAGTGATGGTATTCACAGTTACACATTCTTTGACTACCAGAGTTGCACTATAGATGGGAGCTATCTTAATCCTGATGGATAGCAGTCAATCAATCTATAAACATTTATCAAGGGCCTGTTAAGTGCCAGGCACTGTGTTAAGTTCTAGGTATACAAAAGAAGACAATCCCCATTCTCAAGAAGTTTACAATTTAATGGGAGAGACAACCTGCAAGCAAATATATACAAAGCTAACTACATAAATATATAAATATACACATATACATACATATATACTATCTATGCATATTTACATAGAGACATGTGTGTACTTATATGTGTGTATACATACATACATTATATATATGGCAAATAGGAAATAATTAACAGGGGGAAAGTACTGGAAATAAGAGAGGTTAGGGAAGGCTTCTTTTAGAAGTGGGATTTTAGTGGGTACTTAAAGAAATCCAAGGAGTTCAGTAGTCAGAGTGTAGGAGAGTGAATATTCCAGTAATATTCCAATATTCCAGGGACAGTCAGAGAGAATGCCCAGAGCTGAGAGATGGAGTGTCATGTTTGTGGAATAGCCAGGAGTTAAGTGTTAGTGTATTGAAGAGAACCTGTTGGGAAGTAAAGTATAATAAGACTGGAAAGATAGGTGGGGACTAGATTATAATGGGCTTTAAATGTCAAATAGAGCATTTTGTATTTGTTCCTGGAGACAAAAGGAGGTCATTAGAGTTTTTTGAGTAGGGAGGAAGTTGATATGATCAGACTTAAGTTTTAGGAAAATCACTTTAATGGTTTAAGAATCTTCAGAAAAGAGATGGTAACTAAATCCATGGGAATTGAGGAGATTGCCAAGTGAAGTGGTATAGAGGAAAAAGAGAAGAGGGCCCAGGATAGAATCCTGAGAAACATCTGTGGTTAGACGATTAGATAAAGTACATTGTCTGGAGGAGAATACAAAGAAGACAGAGACAGAGTGGTCAGATAAATAGGAGGAAAACTGGGAGAAAGATTTCCTGAAAACCTAGAGAGAAGAATATCAAGGAGGAGTAATCAACAGTGTCAAAGGCTACAGAGAGGTCAAGGAGAATGAGGACTGAGAAAGGTCATTGAATTTGACAACTAAAAGATCATGAATACCTTTGGAGAGTACAGTTTTGGTGAAATGATAAGGTTGGATGCCAGATTTTAAGAGGCTAGGGAGAGAGTGAAAGGAGAGAAAATTGAGGCTCCCTTTGTAAAGGTCATTTCACCTTTAGGGCAGAAGAGATATAGGATTATAATTAGCCACAAGGGAAAGAACAAATGAGGTTTTCTTGAGAATAAGGGAGTCAGAGGCATGTTTATAGGAAGTAGGAAATGAACCAATAGAGAGAGAGAGAGAGAAAACAATTGAAAGAATGGGAATAAGAGAGGGGGCAGTCTGTTAGAGTAGAGAGCTTGTGATAGGATAACTTGAAAAGTAGAGGGGTTAGTCTTGATATGGAGTAAGGCCACTTCATCATGAGACACACAGGTGAAGGAGAAAATGGCAGAAGTCACCTGAGTAATAGATGACATAGAATGGAGAAGAGAGCATTCGTTGTGAATGGCCTCAATTTTTTCTGTAAAATGTGAAGCAAAGTTTTCATCTGAAAGAGTGGGGGCAGGAGGAACCATGGGAGATTTTAAGAGAGATGAGAATGTAGATCTCTACCCACTGTAGAGATCGGGATAGTGAATTGATAAGGCAGTATAGTAGGATTGCTTAACAGCAGTGAGAGCCCAAATGAAGTTATATAGCATATGTTTGCAATAGACCCTGTCAGGACTATTGTGTGATTTTTCTCCACCTTCATTTAGCAGTGTGTATGTAGGAACAAAGGTGAGAGTGATCCAAGGCTGAGGCTTGGCGATTAGAGTTAGACATACAATTTTGGCTGAATCTAAAGTCATTTAAGCAACAGTAACTAACTTCACCTGTGCTCTACACAGTGATGTGTCAACTTAATTGAAGGCATACAGAACACCCTAAAGTCAAGCATACACAGTTTAATTCCCTGGCTATATTCATAGTTTTTTCCTAGTATATAAGACCTACTGCTCATTTCGTTTCTATCTGCATGTGTAAAATGAAATGGAAAAGTAAGAATATTAACTGGATTATTCCAGGGTTTTTATGTTGTTTTAAAGAGATAATTGCTTGAAAGTATTTAACTTTACACCAGACTTATCTGAAAAAAAAAAAATTGTCTCCAGTATCCATTTTGCACTATGTTTGTAGATACAGACATTAAAAAAAAATCAACGATCAAAATATTATTGGACTGAATTGGCACACACAGACAAGGGCAGACACATAGAAAAGAAAGAACAATATAATCTCTCTATCTCCCTACTTCAGAGTAACCAGTTCCAGCTCCTTCTTTTTTTCCCTTTTTCCCATGAAGGAGTCATCTGAGTCAATGGAACTGTAGCAATACACATTGGCTATACCTTGCAATAGCAAAGTGGAAACATCTTTATATTTTACTGCTACCATGGCCTTGCCTCCTTCCTTTTCATTTCTGTGGCTCAGCTGCATTTTGTCCTTCTCCCCTATCCCCAAATAGCTTTATTCTAAATAATAATAGTTCAAAAATAATAAATTATTAAATAAGTCCAAAGTTAAATAATAACTGTTCATAATAAAATAAACATTATTTTATAAATGATTACAAATGATCATAAATGTCTCCTTCCAATAGCTTAAATAATTTTGATTTTTATAAACCTCTCACCCAATTCAATTCAACAAACATTTATTTAGTGTCTTCTATCAATGATTCACTCTCATAATAGAATATCTTGTAATTATAGTTCCCTCTTTTCCAATCTTTTCACATGATTTTTTTGTTGTTGTTGCTGTGTTTTTTTTTTCTGGATCCATTTTTGCAAAGCTTCATATTCCTCTTACATGACAGAATTTTAATTTTCCCCCTAAATTGACTGTGATTGGCTATGTGAAAAAAACCCACAAAGTATTTAGGACCATGGAATCTTATATTCTCCTGCTAGTAGACTCCAATATTGCTGTTTGATTAATACCATCTCTATGTTGTAGATAGAAAGGTCCTTAAAATCACCTAGTTCAGAGGCTCAGAGTGGTTACAGGAGTTGTCCAAGGTCATACAGTTACTGTAGTAAATTGAAAGAATGGAATTTTATGTCAGCTCCAGTGAGTTGACCAGGAGTCTTTTCACTGTACCATATTAACTTATATTCATTTTGTCTTCCTCAGTGTGCCTCCTAATAGACACAAAACATTTTGTTTCAACAAAAATAATTTGCTATCCAATCACTGTGCTTTTTGCCTCTGAGTATAACATTGCAGTAGTTCCTATTATTCTTGCCTATTTCTACCACTTTCCAAGGTCAAATTCATTTCACTTTAGAAGTAAATTTGGATTACATTCCAAAATTTTCATCGAAATGAAAATTGATTGCAAAAAAAATTGACAGAAGAAAAAGTGCTTCTACTGTTTGTATATAAATGTCAAGAGAAACAAGTTCAAAGTGGTCCAAACATTAATTTTTTTTTTATTTTAAAAATATTTTATTTTCAGGGGGCGGCTAGGTGGTGCAGTGAGGAGGGTACCAGCCTTGGAGTCAGAAGAACCTGAGTTCAAATGTGGCCTCAGACAGTTAACATAAAAACTAGCCATGCGGCGGCGGCTAGGTGGCTCAGTGAATAGAGCGCTGGCCCTGGAGTCAGAAGGACCTGAGTTCTGAGCCAGCCTCAGACACTTAATCCACACAAACTAAAACCTAGCTGTGTAACCTTGGGCAAGTTACTTAACCCCAATTGCTCTAAAGGGGCGGCTAGGTGGCGCAGTGAGTAAGAGCGCCGGCCTCGGAGTTGGGATGACCCGAGATCAGATCCGGCCTCAGAAAATGAGCACCCACGCATAAATAATGACTAGCTGTGTAACCTTGAGCAAGTTACTTAACCCCAATTGCTTTAAAAAAAAAAAACTAGCCATGTGACCTAGGGCAAGTCACTTAACCCCAATTGCCCTCCCCTCCAAAATATTTTATTTTCCTCCAATTACATGTCAAAATATTTTTTTAACATTTTTATAAAGTTTTCAGGTACAAATTCTTTCTCTCCCTCCCTCACTCTTCTCCCCCCTCCCTGAGATGGTAAGTAATCTGATATATTTTGTACTTGTGTAATCATGTAAAACATTACCATATTAGTCATTTTGTATAAGAAGATTTGAATAAGACGAAAGAAAGAAGGAAAGTGAAAAATAGCATGGTTCAGTCTGTTTTCAGACTCTTTCAGTTGTTTCTCTGGAAGTGGAAATCACAATGCATCACGAGTCCTTTGGGATTGTTTTGGATCATTGTATTACTGAGAATAGTCAAGTCATTCACAATTAAACATTTTACAATATTGCTGTTACTGTGTACAGTGTTCTGGTTCTGCTCACTTCACTTTGTATCAGCTCATTTAAGTATTTCTAGGCTTTTTAAAAATTATCCTAATTGTCATTTCTTATAGCATAATAAAATTCCATCACAATCATATACCACAGCTTGTTTAGCCATCCTCCAATTGATGGGCTTTCTCTCAATTTCCAATTCCTAGCCACCACAAAAGAAGCTGCTATAAACATTTTCATACAAATGGGTCCTGTTCTCTTTCTTTCTCTTTTCTTTTTCTTTTTTTTTTTTGGATGTCTTTAGGATATAGACCTAGCGGTGATATTTCTGGGTCAAAGGGGATGCATAGTTTTATAGCCCTTTGAGCATAGCTCCAAATTTCTCTCCAGAATGGTTGGATCAGTGCACAACTCCACCAACAGTGTAGGCCTAAACACTTATTGAAACAAAGTTACACCAATAAAAATGATGTAAGGATAAAAAGCAAACAAACATATATGGAATTGTTGTTGTTGTTGTTGTTATTGTTGCTCAGTCATTCAGCCATGTCTGACTCTTCCTGACTCTGTGAACCATGGCACACCAATACTGGGGCTTTCTCAGCAAAGACACTGGAGTGCTTTGCCATTTCTTTTTCTAGTAGATTAAGGCAAAAAGAGATTAAGTGACTTGTGCAGATTCACACAAATATGTGTCTGAGGCTGGATTTGAACTCAGGTCTTCCTGACTTGAGGGTCAGTGCTCTATCCACTGAGCTACATAGCTGCCTACAATAGTACATTTAATACACCACAAATATGAAAGACTAAGGTCTCAAACATGTGGATAAAGAAGTTGATTTATAATAAATCAATATAAATAAAAGCATTCAGATCAGATAAAACAACAAGTAAAACATGCAAATTTCTCTTATTTTCACCCTTAGTATAGTGTGACCAGAACATATTTGTAGCTGTGGTGAATGAGAACCAGAAAAAAGCTTGCAAAATAAAGATGGAAGCTGAATGTTTTTCTAGAAGTAAGCAAAAATATAAGTGATGTGTATATTAGGTCCTTAAATTCATTTCCATTTTAGTAGTTTACCCTGTTATCAATAATATGGGCAGGAATATAGCTCTTACCTTGACAGTGCCCCCCTTTAAATATACTTCTACATGCAAATTGAGAGATAGGCTTAACATAAGTATCTCATGCACACTATTACAGCAGTGTTTTCTTCTTAAGTACAATATTGTTATGTAGTATAGACTTTAAGAGCTGAAATGTAAATGAATACAGTTTATCTTTGAATTACATACAGTACTGCATGTGTTATCAATCTATCAGAATCTCTGCCAAATTGAGGCTGGTGAGTGGAGTAGATAGGTGACTATTTTCAGCAGTAAAAAGTCAGCAAATATTAGGATCAGCTGAGTCAGCCGGTTCTTTCCAACATCTCTCTATCCTTAGCATTATTGACATATCTCTAGTCACAGGGAACTGATATTTAAATGTTACCTCACTGTCCAAATCACATAATGGTTACAAAATTCATGTCCTATAGCAACTTAAAGGAATTTGTTCATGGATTTCTTGTCACAAATTGGTTCTTCTTTAAGGTGAGTTCTCAAATCACAGTAGTCAATCCTGAATTATAACTAGCTGATCAATTTTAATGAATAGCTTTAAGTTATAAGGAAAAAAAAGCCTATTTCATATTACATGAACAAAGAAGTGTTTATTTACCATTATGTTAGTAGGCCTCTACCTCTTCTAAATAATAAAACAGTAGAACTTTTAATAGAGTCATTTATAATCATATATCTCTTTAAATTCATAGTCTGTACATCATTATTAAATGAGATTGTAGCAGCCTACCCTATATGACATGATGACTTCAGAACTCAGTAATGTTATGGGATCATCACCCTTGAGCCTGGTGATACTATAAATGAATCTTCATTTGTCTGTTTGCTTTATTAAAAAAAAAAGATTCCTTCATATTCATGACTCTCTCGAACAGTTTTAGGTGTTTTGTAAGGACTAGCTTTCTACAAATCTAGTGGCTAATTGTTATGTTTCCTTGAGAAATGTAAATCATGAGATACAGTACATATACACATATTATGTGTACACAAATATCTCATCATAGCATGGAGGGGATAATGCACATCTATGAGATAAAAAAGGGAAGTGCTTCATTGATTTTTAGTTTAGCTATTTTATTTCTAGAATATCATAAGATGCCAATATAAGTTGTCATTTATCACTTATTCATTTATCTAATCATTCAACCATTTTTCAATAACTATTAAGCTATCAGTCTGCAGGCAAGGTTCTGGGATAGGTACAAAGTTTAGATATGACTTATCTTTTGCCCTCATGGAAATTACAGTTAGGTTCTATGCATAATTAACTGAAGAACATGTGAGTTTCTTTCACTTTTTGGAGATAATCCAAATGACTGCAAGACTTTGGGATTCACTGTCTTAGAATAAAAAGTTGAAGCATTATAAGAATGACTTCCTAAAGGAAGTTAATTTAGGTACTCTAAGAATATAAATAGGGGACCAGTCATGCAAATTTACATGCTTCTAATCACATTACTCTTCTGCCCCCAAAGCTGCAGGTTCTTCCCCATTGGTAATTAAATAAAGCATAACTTTCTATTTGAAATCTTCTACAATTTCACTTCTATCTACTGTCCAGCCTCATCTTATGCTGTACCTTTCTGCTTATTCTACATTTCAATTCTCCAACAATTAAACACTTATTAAGCCAATGAACTATGTTCATTCTTGACCCAAGGCAGAAATAAAAATAATTCTTGCATTCAAGAAACTTATATTCTACTGGGGAGTGGGAGTAGTAATACACAGAAAATTAAATATAAAATGCATGCAATCTAATTTTGGGGATGGAGGAGAGTAATTTAATAATTGGTGCAATCGAGAAGGACTTCAAGTAAAAAGTTGCACTGAGCTAAGACTTGAAGGAAGACATGAATTTGAAAAGTTAAGTAGAGAGTGCATTCCTTGCATGGTGGGGAGAGGGTTACCATTTGTAAAGACACAGAGGAGAGAGATGGAATATTGTGATCAGGGACTAGCTAATAGCTCAATTTATCTGAAATGTTGAGCATATAAAGAGTGTGCTAGAGACCAATGTGAAGGCCTATAAATGCCAAACAAAGGATTTGTATTTTACCCTGGGAGAAATAGGGAACCAATATAACTTTTCGAGCAGAACTGTACTTTAGGAATGCCAATTTGATAGCTGTGTGGAAAACTGATGATAGAAAGAAAGAGATTAGATTCAGGAAGACTGACTAGGAAGTTATTGTAATAATTTAGGCAAGTTGTGATGAAGCCTTGATTAGATGGGAGAAATGGCATAGAGGAAGAATTTACATGATTTGGCAACAGACTCAATGTGGGCAATGAGGGAGACTGAAGTATCAAGGAAAATCCAGGATTGTGAACATGGCAACTAAAACTATGATGGTGCCTTTGGCAGGAATATGCTGATTAAGGTGAGGTGTTTTATTTTTTTTCCTAAAAAAGATAATAGGCACTACTTTAGATGTATTTAATTGAAGATGCATATGAGGCATCCAGTTGGAAATGTTCAACATGCAATTGGTGATGTGGAACTGGAGATCAAGAGAGAGATGAAAACTGGATATGTACATCTGGAAGTTGTCTGCATAAATACTCTATGTAGGAGCTAATGACATTAATGAAAAAGAGAAGGCATAGATAAAAAAAAGGAAGAAACTCCAGGACTGAGTCTATGGGTCTCCATACCTTTTACATCCAAAAGGTTTATTTAAGCCACTGATTCTATTGGTCTGGGCCAAATGATGACAACTTCTACAGGTTTATATTTCAATCAGGACTCAGATATGGCATACTGAACCTTAGTACTTAGTTTAGTCCTATATAGGCAAGACCCTTCTCAGGGTTCTTTTTTCTCTGTGCTGTGGGATCTGCTACTCTAGATTTTAAAACAACAGAGATTGATTTTACACCCATTTCCATAACATTGCTGGGCACATAGAAATCACAATAACTCATAGTCATTCTTGTTAAAATGTGGCAGCTGAGTCCAAGAAACAGCTTCAGCTCATAGTGAATTTTCCCATGAATACGTATGGCTTCATTCAATAAGGAGCAGCTTTCACCAGAAAGACTTTGGTCAACAGATTTGTAGTGAAATAAACCTCATGAGTTGACACTAACTTAATTAAAAAGTGATAAATCTCCCTATCCCAGTCTATCAACTATTTTTAAAAAGAGAGAGAGAGAAATTTCAGTCTCCTTATTAAGTCTTACTAGTAGTCACTTAAAAACACAATTTCCATCCTATGTTTTATTGTCATATAGCATTTAACATATCTGTGATTTTCCCTCTTCTACTAGGCAAATATGTTTTAAGCCATACTGCATTTGCCCATATTCTGTAATTCTAGTGATGATTTCACATGAGTCAGAGGACCAGGATTCAAACTCCAGTTCTACCATTTATTTTGTTACCTTAGGCAACCTCTCTAGACCTCAGTTTCCCCATCTATAAAATGAGAAGGTTGGATTAGATGCCTTCTACTATCTTTATCAGCTCTTCTGAATCCTGTATCTTACATTATATGATGCTAGTCCTGGAGTCTTCCTCACAGCGAACTGGCCAATAATTTTATGAAGAAATCATTCTTTTTAATATACATTATAATTTCCTGATTAAAGAAACTAATTTTTTCAACACCACTTTAGTTATCCTTTTCACACGTACATATCCACACATATCCACATACACACAGAGAGATATGTTTGGCTATCATTAGATAAGGTCATAGCCCTTGATAGAAAGTTAATTGATTTATAGACCATGAACTATTGATGCTTTTAGCACTGGCTGTATATCCTCAATAGCATAGTCATTTACTCTAGCCACAGGAAAATTAGTACTCTTACTCCTCAGTTAGACAGATCCTATTCCCTCTGTCATTTTCTTGGACTTTGATGCCTTGCCATTTGCTTACATATATGTTCGGTTCTAACCCATCCATCTGCCTTCCCATCATCTGTACTTCATCACCAAACAGTCTTTCAATCCTCTGAAATTTGGCTTCCATCCTCACCACTTTACTGAAACTGGACTCTCAGAAGGTCACCAATGCGTAATTTTTTTCTGCCCTTAAACTCTGCAGATTTTCATTCTGTTGACCATCTCCTCCTTTTGGATACCAGGATACCACCTCCTCCCTTAGTTTCACATATCACATTCTCACCACTCTTTTCTTCCTCTTTCTGTAATTATTACTTTATATTTTTATCTTTTTCTTATTTCTTATCCTTTTCCTGATTTTTCTCTTTTTGCATCCTTGATAATCTCATTCATTCACAGAGCTATCCATAACATTTCTTCCTACTCCTAGGATCCCCAAATCAACATTTCCAGCTCTTAGCTCTCTTCTGAGCTTCAGACTCACATCCCTACTTTTCTATTGGACAACACCATCTGTATGCTTTATGGATGCTCATCATGTCCAAAGCTGAAATTGTCTTTTCATAAGGTACTGATTTTGCTTTTAATTTTTGATTCACTTTTTCAATCGGTGCCACCACCAATGATTCTTTTATTTTAAAGCCTTGGCATACCCTTTGATTTTTTATCTTTTATCTTTGATTATATCTCCTCATTTCTCTTATTCAATTACTAACCAAAGTCTGGCAATTCTACCTGCTCTCACATCTCTATACATTCTATTCTTTCTGCTACTACATTAGTGCAGTCATCATTATTGAATTACAGAGGGGCAGAACAATGTATTAATGTAATGGAAACATTGAATCAGGCTTAGATTTATAATCCTTGTGCTTCACATCTATGTGGCAGTCAACCAGTAAACTCTTATTAGGCACCTACTATGTGCTAGGCACTGTGCTAACTGAAGATTTTAAAAAGGAACAAAAAAACCCCAAAAGACAGTTCTTGCCCTGGTGGAAGTCACAATCTAATGGGAGAGACAACAAATATGTACAAACAAACCATGTTCAAGATTAATAGGAAATAATCAACAGAAGGAAGGCTATGGAATTAAGAAGGGATGGAAAAGACTTCCTATAGGAGCTGGAATTTTAGCTGCGTATTGAAGGAAACTAGGAGGGTGAATATAATAAGGAGAACATCCCAGGAATGGGGAACAGTAAGAAAATATGCCTAGAGCCAAGAGATTGAGAAATTACAAGAAGTCAGTGTTACTGGATCAAAGGATACATGGGGGAAAGGGTATAGGATGCAAGAAGACTGATGGGGTGGGGGGGGAAGAAGAGGAGCCTATGAAGGTATTTGCAAACAAAATAGAGGGTTTTGTTTTTGATACTGCAAATGATAGAGAGTCACTGGAGTTTATTGAGTAAGAGTGACATGGTCAGATTTGTGCTTTGGGGAAATAACTTTGGCAGCTGCATAGAGAATTGACAGAAGTGGGGAGAGATCTGTAGCACGTAGACTAACTAATAGGCTAGTTTGATATTCCAGACATTAAGATGTGAGACCCTGTACCAGGGTTGTAGTAGCATCAGAGGAGAGAAGGAGGTCCATTCAAGAGATGTTGCAAAAGTGAAATTGATGCCTTAGTAACAGATTGGATATGGAAGGTGAGAAATAGTAAAGGGTTGTAATGTTAACGGAATAGGGAGATCTTTGTGTCCATTAACAGACCTATGTGGCCACATGTGTCTCCTTTTCCCTTGGAACAGGAGTTATGTTCCTAGGTCTAAAGGTACACAGGTAATTCAGTCACAGATATCTTGTTGTTTTCACAGCTGTGATACACCCTGAATCACATTGAGCCCATTGGGGGAAGAACTTGCCTAAGGAGGAGATTGCTTAGAGGGAGGCTTACTTATAGGAAGGCTTTCACATTTTTTAGTACTTAGCTAATTAGGCACTGAGGGTTGTGATATCTTCTGGTTCCAAGCCTATTAGCCAAAAGTATATAGTCTGTGTATATGTATATGTATATGTATATGTATATGTATATGTATATGTATATGTATATGTGTATGTGTATGTGTATGTGTATGTGTATGTGTATGTGTATGTGTATGTATATGTATATGTATATGTATATGTATATGTATATGTATATGTATATGTATATGTATAAGTATATGTATATATTCTGAGGTGAGATTTTGCTTTGGGGGTTTGCTGATGAGAAAGACCTTTTGATTCCTTGGATGGGACTCTAAATAGCCATTTGTTAAGAGCCCCTCAACTACTCAGAGGTTTGTGCTCTCCCAATCTGGTGGTATATGTAGGTAGTTTATATTACCTTGTTCAGACAGTAGGAGTCCTGTGTGTTGAATCTCTGTGCTAATTTCTCTGCTTGTATTTTCTTTTTTTAATTTTTTTTAATTTTTATTTTTTTAAACAAATGCTTTATTAACTTCTGTTTTACATCATTCATTTCCACCAGATTTTGTGTTACAATCATTTCCCCCCCATTATTCCCCTACCCAACCTCCCAGAATAGCAGTCCCACAAGATATCGCTTCCTCCAATCTGCTCTCTCCCATACCTTCTCCCATACCCCCATCAACTTTTCCATTAGAGGAAGGCGAATCTTTGTGTCCCAATGCTTGCACATCTTATCTCCCTATTACAAGCAAAAGAGTATTAATAGTAGTATTTGTATATATTTGAAACATGTAATGTTACAACCTCGAATTTCAGATCCATTTCCTTCCTCCTTTGTCACCCATTCCCTCTTGGGAGATAAGTAATTCAGTACATGTTGTACATGTCTAGCTATGCAAAACATTATCATAGTAGATATATTGTACAAGGCTGCTTATACTTCCCTCCCACTCATTCCACCCCCCACCTGGTCCATTCCCTACATGATCCTGTCCCTCTTCTATAGTGGGTACTTCCAACCTCCCCTCACCCCAAGGATGCCCTCCCATCCATCATCCCTCCTCCCATCCCCCTTCCCCCTATCCTGCTGCAGGTTGAGATATCCCATTTACTATGTATGTCATTTTCTCCCTGAACCAAATTCAATGTGAATGTGGTTTTGCCTTTTTAGCCTTCCTTATTCTCTCCCTCTTTTGCAACCACTTCCCCTTGCTTCTTCTGCATGGGATAGTTTACACTACCTTGTCTCTCCCCATCTCCTCTTGCCACTTTCCTCTCTCACCTCATAATTTCATCCCTTGAGTATTCTCCCTTCCCAACAAATTCAACCTATGCCCTCTATCCATATATAACTGTAACCATATACACACACATTCACATATGTATTCATATGACCACACCCCTTCTTCCATTATTTTCATAGTGAGAAAGATATCATCAGTCACAGTTATTGCTTTTCCATATAGGAATGTAAATAGTTCAACTTTGATAAGTTCCTTTTGATTTCTTTTCCCTGATTACCTTCTCAGGCATCTCTTCCTTCTTGTGTCTGGATGTCAAATTTTCTATTCAATTCTGGTTTTTCCTCAAGAATGCTTGAAAGTCCTCTATTCCACTGAATGACCATATTTTCCCTGAAACAAAATACTCAGTTTTGCTGGGTAGGTGACCCTTGGGTTCATTCCCAGTTCTTTTGCCCTCTGGAATATCATATTCCATGCCCTTCGATCCCTCAGTGTAGAAGCTGCCAGGTCCTGGGCTATTCTGATTGTGTTTCCACAATATTGAAATTGTTTCTTCCTGGCTGCTTGTAGTATTTTCTCCTTGATCTGGGGATTCTGGAACCTGGCTATAATATTCCTGGGAGTTTCTTTTTGGGATCTTTTTCAGGAGGTGATCTGTGGATTCTTTCAACCTCTATTTTGCCCTCTGGATCTAAAACATCAGGGCAGTTTTCCTTGAGAATTTCTTGAAGGGTGATTTCTAGGTTCTTTCTTTGATCATGGCTTTCAGGTAGTCCAATAATTTTTAAATTGTCTCTCCTGGATCTATTTTCCAGGTCAGTGGTTTTTCCCATGAGATATTTCACATTGCCTTCTAATCTTTCATTTCTTTGGATCTGCTTAACAGCATCTTGATTTCTCATAAAGTCATTAGCTTCCATTTGCTCCAGTCTAACTCTGAAGGAATGAATCTCCTCAGTGAACTTCTGAGATTCTTTTTCCATCTGGCAAATTCGACTTTTTAAGGCATTCTTCTCCTCATTGCCCTTTTGGGCCTCCTTTGCCATTTGAGTTAGTCTATTTTTTAAGGTGTTGTTTTCCTCAGTCAGGCTGTTGACCCTCATTTCATACTTTTCCTGCATCCTTCTCATTTCTCTTTCCAATTTTTCCTCCACTTCTCTTATTTGATTTTTAAAGTCCTTCTTAAGGTCCTCTATGGCCTGCAACCCGCTCATGGTTTCCCCTGGGGCTTTTGGAGCAGGACTTCTGACCTCACAGTCCTTTTCCCGCTCTATGCCCCCAAAATAGGAGTCTAGGGTTGCATTTTTCTGTTTCCTTTGCCTTGGCATGTTGCCACTTAATTACTTGACTTTTGGGCTTGTTGCCACACTATGGCTTTAAGGCCAGATAGAGGAATTTTCATCCCAAACGTGTGGGGGCAACTTCCGTTTCTGGCAAGCTGTAAACCCACCCACGACTTCCACCCTAGATCACAATCCAGATCCAGGGAGGTTAAAGCAAGAGCGATTACCCCCCAAGACTGATCGCTGGAACTCCCTACAAATTTGCAGGCTGGGAGCGGGAGCTGCCTCTGAAAACTACAAAATGGCGTTTGTCCTCAGCGGCTTCTAGCCCCCAGGGGAGGGAGCCAACGCATTCCCTAATACCAGTCCCAAAGTCCATAGGACACTAACCTCTTACTTTGTCCTAGGCAAGTCTATGTTGATAATTCTGGAGTCGCCACAGCTCCTGGTGTTCTGGGGTTCCTCCAGCTGGCTGCTGGCCCTGCCGCCCTGGGGCTAAAACCTCGGCTCATGTGGACCTGGGCTCGGCTCGGCTCCTGCACTCTGCGCTCTACACGCTGCCAGGTCCCAGACCACTGTGCTGGTCCTTCCTGCAGGGCTGCTGGGCTGTCCTCAGTGGGAGTTTAGCTTCTCTGTGTCGTTTTGTGGGTGCTGGGGCTCCAGAAGTTGTTCAGAGTCCCCTTTTACATCTTTTGGGGGGAGTCTGGGGGCAGAGTGGCTTGGATGAGCTGTTTCTACTCTGCCATCTTGGCTCCTCCCCCTCTGCTTGTATTTTCTACTTATTTGTAATTAAAGTAAGAGTGTTGACTCCCAGGGACAGCTAGGTGGTGCAGTGAGTAGAGTGCTGGCCCTGAAGTCAGAAGGACCTGAGTACGCACAAACAAAAACCTAGCTGTGTGACCTTGGGGAAGTTATTTAACCCTCCCACCCCCCCAAAAAAGAGTGGTGACTCCTTTAAAAGTTGCCTTTCTTTTAGCAAATAAAATCAAAGAACTTGTGCTAGCAGGCATCCTGGGTGTGCTCGGGTGCTTGTTAACACAGGAGTCAAGAATGAAACCTATATTTTAAGTCTGAGGGACTGAAATGATGGTGGTACCCTTAATAATACTAGAAAAACTTGGAAATGCAGATGGTTTGGGGGAAAGATAATGGGTTCAACCTTGGACATGTTGAGTTTAAGGTGTCTATTGGACATTAAGTTTGAGATATCTGAAAGGCAATGGATATGCAATATTGGAGGGTGGCAAAGAAGTTAGGCCATGATCACTGGATTTGAGAACCATTAGCATAGAGATGATAATTAAATCCATGGGAGCTGGTGAGATCACCAAGTGACTCTATTGTAGAATAAAAGTAGGATAGAAGGAGAAAAGAAGAGGGCTTTAGACAAAAGCCTAAGGATCCAGAAAAGGAGATTGAGAAAAAGCAGTTTAAAGAGAAGAGACAGAGGACAGTGATGTCACAAAAACTTAAAAGACAAGAGAGTATCTCAAGAAGAGGGTGATCAACAGTGTCAAGAGCTGTAGAAAGGTCCAGGAGAACAGAATTTGAGAAAAGGCCATTGGTTTTGGCAATTGAGAAATTATTGTTAACTGTGAAGAAATTAGTTTCAGTGGAATAATGAGGGCGGAAGCCAAACTGTAAGGGTTTAAGGAAAGAGCAAGAGGAAAGAAAGTGGAAGTACCCATTGTAGACAGTCTTTTCAAGAAATTAAGCCACAAATGGCAGACAATAGTAAGGATCAAGTGAAGGTTTTTTGGGGGATGGGGGAGACTTGTGAATGATTATAGGATTTAGGGAAGGGGTCATTAGACTGAGTGAGAGTGAAGATAAGTGATGGACTAGGAATTGCAGAGGGGGAAATCTAATGGAGGAGGCAGAATGGAATGAATTCAATTTAACACGTAGAAGAGTCAGCTTTGGTGTAATATAAGGCCTCCTCTTCAAATGAGATAAAAGGTGAAGAAGACAGTGATAGAAGGCATTACAAGAGAGATGAAACAAGGGAGAGAAGAGAAAAGGGAGGCCATTACAAATGACCTTAATTTTTTAATGTAAAATATGAGTCAAGGTTCTCAGCTGAGAGGGTGAGGGGAGAGGCATGGAATGTTTCAGGAAAGATAAAAAAAATTGGAAAAGTTACTATGGAGGGTGGGAAAGTGAGTGAACAAGAAAGGTATGGTAGGATTGCTTAGAAGCATGGAGGGCTTAATTGAGGTTGTGTAACATAGATTTGTAGTGACAATAGGCAAATCACTTGAACTCCATGAGTCTCAGTTTCCCCCTGAGGTAATGTCAACTTTTCTTGGATTGCAGATGAGATAATGTGTATAAAGTATTTTGTAAACCTTCAAACATGTCATAAATATCAAACATAAAATATTATAACAGTATGTTAATCAGTTTTCCTGCTTTCACTCTTTCTATTCTTTCAAATCATTCTTTACACATATGCTAAACTAGTCTTTCTCATGCATAGATTTTTTTTTCCTACATCTTTTGCCTTTCCCAACAAAAATTGTCACTGGCCCTCTATTTTGAATAAAGTTAAATTGTTGCAACTAATATTCAATATACACCTCAATTTGGCACTATTCTACCTTATACACTCCTCTATATCACGTTCTTTATGTTCAGGCTAAATAGGACCATTTACTACCTCCCAAAATGATTTCTACTGTTCTTCCCTCCTGCCTTTACTCACATTTTTTCCTTCTTTCTGGAATATATTCCATCTCTCCTTTTGCTTATTGAATTCTTCTCCTTCTTTTGAACTATACTAATCTGGCACCTTCTCTAGTAAGACTTCCCTTATACCTTCTCTGAGTAATTATCTCTCCCTCCTTGGGCCTTACATAGCATTTATTTTATAATCTCAATGTACTTGTCATATATTGTTGTGAAACATATTAATTTATGTATATCTCTTTCCTTTATCAGACTGTAAGCTCTATGAGAGAAAAGATTATATCTTATCTAAATTTTGTATCTCTGCCAGTGTCTACCACAGAACTCTGAATATTTTAGGCATGTAAAAATATATATTGAATTGAACTAAATGCCCTTAACAACTGACTTGACCTTACTTTTTGTTGGTTTTGTGATAAGAACCTGGGATCAGAGGTAAGGAACTATAACTGTCTAAAATAATAATAACTGCCAGTTATTAATATATTCATGGAGTACACAAATTTTTCTGATTATAGCCCATTTGAAAAGTGTCTTCCAATCAAATTCAATCCAACAAATGTTTATTATATGCCTAATATGCCCAAGGCAATGGAGAAAGACAAAAATTAAATCAATCTCTTAAGAGCCTGACATAATAGGAGGATAAAAATTGAATGCTGAAATAGAAGATAATTTGAGGAAGAAGAAGAGAACATTAGCCACTGTGGGTAGAGAGAAAGGTTTTACAGTCTGAGTCTTAAAGTACATGATCTTGGGGGACGGGGGGCAGAGTCAACATGGAGGAGTAGAAACAGCACTTCCACAGAGCTCTGAACCAGACCACTTCAAAAGTATGTAAAAGGACCTCTGGAGCTCCAGAACCCACAAAATGACACAGAGAAGCTAACCACCTGCTAAGGACTGCTCAGCAGCCCAGCAAGGAGCAGCCAGCACAGCACTCTGGGCACCAAGCCCAGGAGCCCAGGAGGTTTTAGCCCCAGGGCAGCCTGACCAGCAGCTGGCTGGAGGGATCCCAGAACACCAGCAGCTATGGCATTTCCACAATTATCAACACATAGATGCCTAGGACAAAGTGAGAGGTCAGTGCCCTATGGACTTTGGGACTTGTTGGGAGAGCACTTCACCTTCTTCCCCTTGAGGTGAGTAGCCACAGAGGAGCCAGCACAGCTTGTGCCACATTGCCACATTGCAGCTTCAGCTCCTGGTGTGCAAACTGTAGGGGGATCTGGAGATCAGTCTGGGGGTAATGACTCTTGCATTACCCTTATTGGATATGGATTGCAGTCTGGGGTGGAGGTCTTGGGGTATGTAACCAGCTTGCCAGAGTGTGTGGAGGCTTCAGAGAGGCCACCCAACTAATACCTCCAGAAGCTGAGAAAACCCCAGCGTTTGGGACAGAAGCTCCCCTGTCTGGTGGCAGAGTCCAACTGTGGCAACAAGCCCAAAAGTCAAGTAATTGAGTGGCAATATGCCTAGGCAAAGGAAACAAAATAGACAGAAAAATTCAACATTAGACTCCTATTTTGGGGGCAAAGAGGATCAAAGCATGGAACAGGAAGAGGACTGTGAGGTCAGAAATCCTGCACCAAAAGCCCCAAATGAAAATATGAGCTGGTTACAGGCCATAGAGGACCTTAAGAAGCAGATAAGAGAAGTGTGTGTGTGGCGGGGGGGAATTGGGAAGAGAAATGAGAAAGAAGCAAGAAAAGTATGAAATGAGAGTCAACAGCCTGAGGAAAATAACACCTTAAAAATAGACTAACTCGGGGCGGCTAGGTGGTGCAGTGAATAGAGCGCTGGCCCTGGAGTCAGAAGGACCTGAGTTTGGAGCCAGCCTCCTACACTTAATCCACACAAACAAAAACCTAGCCATGTAACCTTGGGCAAGTTACTTAACCCCAATTGCCCTAAAGGGGCGGCTAGGTGGTGCAGTGAGTAAGAGTGCCGGCCTCGGAGTTGGGATGACCAGAGATCAGATTCGGCCTCAAAAAATGAACACCCACACATAAATAATGACTAGCCGTGTAACCTTGAGCAAGTTACTTAACCCCAATTGCTTTAAAAAAAAAATAGACTAACTCAAATGGCAAAAGAAGTTCAAGAAGGCAAAGAAGAGAAGAATACCTTAAAAAGCTGACTTTGCCAGATGGAAAAAGAATCTCAAAATCTCACTGAGGAAATCCATTCCTCAGAGTTAGACTGGAGCAAATGGAAACTGTGACTTTATGAGAAATCAAGATGCTGTCAAACAGATCCAAGCAATTGAAAGAATAGACAGCAATGTGAAAGATCTCATGGGAAAAACCATTGGCCTGGAAAATAGATCCAGGAGAGATAATCTAAAAATTATTGGACTACCTGAAAACCATGATCAAAGACAGAATCTAGAAATCATCCTTCAAGAAATTCTCAAGCAAAATTGCCCTGATGTTTTGGAACCAGAGGGCAAAATAGAGGTTGAAAGAATCCACAGATCACCTCCTGAAAAAGATCCCAAATAGAAAACTCCTAGGAATATTGTAGCCAGGTTCCTGAATTCCTAGATAAAGGAGAGAATATTACAAGCAGCCAGGAAGAAACAATTTCAATATTGTGGAAACACAATCACGATAGCCCAGGACCTGGCAGCTTCTATACTGAGGGATTGAAGGGCCTGGAATATGATATTCCCAGAGGGCAAAAGAGCTGGGATTAAAGCCAAGAATCACCTACCCAGCAAAACTGAGTATCATGTTTCAGGGGAAAATATGGCCATTCAGTGGAATAGAGGACTTTCAAGCATTCTTGATGGAAAAAAAAACAGAGTTAAATAGAAAATTTGACATTCAGACACAAGAAGCAAGAGATGCTTGAAAAAGTAAACAGGGAAAAGAAATCATAAAAGTTGAATTATTTACATTCCTACATGGAAAAATTATAACTGTAATTGATGAAACCTTTCTCAGTATGAAAATAGCTGAAGAAGGGTATATGGGCATATGAATACATATGTGAATGTGTGTATATATGTTTACAGGTATACATAGATAGAAGGCATAGGTAGAATTTAATGGGAAGGGATGATACTTAAGGGGTGAAATTGAGAGGTGAGAGAGAACCATAAAGAGAGGAGATGGGGAGAGACAGAATGGGGTAAACTATCTCATGTAGAAAAGGCAAGGGAAAGTGGTTGCAGGGGAAGAGAACAGGAAGGCAAAAAGGCAAAACCTTATTCTCATGAATTTGGCTCAGGGATAATATGACACACATACTAAATGGGATATCTCACCCTATAGGAGAGTGGGCGGGGAAGGGAATGGGGGGAGATGATGGAAGGGAGGGCAGGCTGGGGGGAGGGAAGTTGGAAGCACCCACTTTTGAAAAGGGACAGTATCAAAGTGGGGATTGGACCAGGTGGGAAGTGGGATAGGAGTGAGGGAAATATAGTCAGTCTTTTACAATATATCTACTATGGTAATATTTTGCGTAGCTACACATGTACAACATATACTGAATTGCTTATCTTCCCAATAAGGGTGGGTGACAAGGGAGGAAGGGAATGAATCTGGAATTTGAAGTTTTAAAATCAAATGTTTTAAACATATATAAATACTATTATTAATACTATTTTACATATAATTGGGAGACAAAATGTGCAGACATTGGGGCATAGGGATTCACCTTGGCCTACTGGAAAAGTCGAAGGGGGTATGGGAGAAGAGATGGGAGAGAGCAGATTGGATGAGGGGTTATCCTGTGGGACTGCTATTCTGGGGTGGTGGGTAGGAAAAAATGGGGAAAAATTGTAACTCAAAATCTGATGGAAATGAATGATATAAATCAGAAGTTAATAAAGCATTTGAAAAAAAAGCACAAGATCTTTGAACAATTCTAAAGGATAGAGAAAAGGTTGAGGTGTACCTAAGGCATGTGGAAACACAATCAGCCTGTGTCTAGGAATAGAGGTAAGAAGTGGAATGTCCATTTTCACTAGTAGCCCAATTTGACTAAAATATTGCGTGAAGTAGAGGAAAAATATAAAATATCTTTTTTTTTAAAAAAAGGATACTATAATGTCAAGCACAAGCAACTTCCAGGTTCAGATTACAAGCATAGCAAACTCCATTTATTCAGTAACAGATTAAGGCAAGACATTCACAGAAAATCAAAATATAGCATTCACCATGTGTAACAATAATTTAGTAAGTCCTCAATTCAATCACAAAGTACCAAGGTCCAAGTACTCCACTCCTGGCCAGTACATTCATTTAGTCAATTACAAAGTCTTCTTTCTATTCAACTGGAGATTAGTTTCCAATCATAAACAAAGTACATTCATTTGGTCAGTCACAAAGCACAAAAATCTAAGTACTCCACCCCTAGATCACAACTGAATTACAATTATCAGTTACCACCAAGCACCTTCTCAAAGGGGCAGTGGAGAGCACAAAGGCCATCTACCCCTAAGCCACAACTAGGTTAGGATATCATCACAGCATTCAATACCCAAGGAGAGGTCTTTTCTGCATCTTGACTGGAGGCACGTTCTCAGGAATCCCTGTTCCTGGGAAGACAAAGCTTAACAAAGCCACAACATACATTTCCAGTATCCTCATCAATTCACTGTTTTACTGCATAACAGTCTCAGGACCCCTGAAAACATCAGCAAAACCCTTCTTCAGGATTTCTGTAAACATACAACAAGAAAATCCTCCTTCAGGGCTTCTGAACCAACAGCAAGTTTCCAGGACCTCTGCAGCAACAACACTGTCCTTTGCCAGCATACACATCTAGCAAAACAACATCAAAACAGAAAGAAAAAAATACCAGCACCACAGCCATGCCTCCTCAGTTCTCAGCAGCTCTGGGTAGCAATTCTCAAAAGTCCTGGGCAGCTCCAACTGGCTCTCAGTAGTCTGGGTGGCTTCAGGCTTCAGCTGGCAGTTCTCTCTGTCTCTCAGCAACTCTGGCCCCTGGAAATTTTCTCTCTCCCTCTCTGCCTCCATGATGCTGCTCCCAAAAGTTCTTCTGGCCTCTCTTTGCTGGGGTCACCAGCTCTTCCCAGTTCAGCCCCGTCTCTTCACATCAATAAAACCATCCCATGAGGGGGATTCACAAGCTCTGGGTTTTAACACTTAACCCAAAAAACCAAGCCAATACAAAGGGATCTTTAAATTCCATTATCGTTACAGATACCATATTGTGGAAGCCTTGAAATAAGCTACTAAGGAGCCTTTATTTAATTCCAGAAGTAATAGGGGACAACCGAATATTGTTGAACCAAGAATTGACATTGTCAGATCTATGCTTTAGGAAGATTGATACATCAGTAATATGGAGGATGGAATGACAAGCGTAAAAAAAAAAAAAATTAAAGCCGACTCTACCAATAGTCTAGGCAAGAGGTAATGAAGCTCAGAGTTATCTAGTTAGTTTGTATGTGGAGAGGAGGGAGGGATGTTATAGAAATTGGGCCTTGGCAACCAATTGGATTACTAAAGATACATTCAATTGGAGAGATGTTGCAGACAGTTGGTAATATAGAACTAGCATTTAAGAAAAGATATTAGTTAGAGTTTGTTAGGTTTTTTGTTTGTTTGTTTTTAATTTGATATTTATAAGCATAGAGATGATCCTTCAACCCACAATGATTTTTCGAAATGATAAGATCACAAGGTGGGGTGGAAGAAAAGTATATATTCCATAATTTGGCAGGGCAAGACATGAATGATGATCCAACAAAAGAGTCTGGAGTTCCGAGAGGCTGGAATGATAATTCTGTATAATGCTTCAAAATCACTTTTGTTATTCAACATATCATACAAAAGAGTATATATGTGGTTATTCTCACTTTCTATTTGAAGAAAGACAGAAATGCCAGCATATTCACATTTAAACAGAAAAATATATAACAGCAAGATTAAAATTTTATTTGTCCAAGGGGATTCTGTTACTCAAGACAGGCTTTACTCAGGTCTCTTTATACTCCTAGAAAAGCAAAAACTTGATCCAAATCAACCTAAGAGAGGCAAGATAAGTAAACATTACTTGGTGAAATCAAAGAGTTGATTTCTTGTCAGACTTTATGAATGAGCTCCTATTCTTCTGGAAAAGTAACAGAGCACCATGTTTAGACATCCGAACACAAAGGAAACAATTAAAATGTGCACAGATAGGGGGTTTTGGAAGAACCAGGAAGTAGTGTGAGAAAGGAAGTTCAGCAGGCCAGTATAAGTAATTGTCATGCCCCCTTTTTTTTCTTTGATACAAAAGTAAAATCTTCTTTAAACCAGTCAACTTATTTTAAAATAAACTCAAAGGCAGAAGATAATGTGCATTTATAAATATGAATAACACCAGGATACTTGTCTGAAAGGTAAAAAGTTCCTGTAAATCTTTTATGGGCTTCAGAGCAAACATCTATATAAGCTAACAGGTCAAATTTTGACTTCATCGTTTGTGGCATGACTTCATAATCTGCCTTGTAATGATTACTTAGTTTATTTTCTCTCCCTCTTCCTCCCCTCTATGATTTTGAGCAAGACAATCACTAGCTCTTAGGGCTGCTGAATATGATCCATTTTTCTTGTGTCTTAGTAGAAAACTGAAGTAGGTGGACATTTAAAATTGCAGCTCTGATATTCACATAATTATAGCAATTTTTATATAGTAGCAGATCAAAAATATCCAAATCTTGCAACCAACCAATCCACAGATTTGGGATTTTTGTGAATCTCATTATTGTGAGTAAACTGTAATTTTAATAGCATTCAATATAACTAATAGAGTAAATTCTTTCTCTTTCAATGTAAGTAAATGTATAACAAATAAAATAGTGTATATAATACCCTGAATTATTTGTTATTTTATAAATACTTATCTAAGTCCTTCCCACTTTTCACCTCACAAAAAAATGTCATACAGATAAAGTAGAGGATGGCAGCAATTGCAGAATTTGTTTTCAGTTCAGAACCTTTTTCAATTGGGGTAAATGATGCAAAGTCTTCACTGGAAGGTAATAAATGGAAGGGAGCTAATTCAATAGACAGATATGCTAAGGAATCAACAATAGGCAAAGTATGGAGATAGGAAATGGAAGGATGAGAATGGGGAATGGAAAACTGTCCAGTTTGACCAAAACTATACTGCTAGCCTATAAGAAGTAGGGTAGAATGAGATAAGTCTGAAAAGGTAAATTGGAGTCAGATTATTAAGGGCCCTGAATGGGAGTTTTATGAGTTTATGTTTTAGTAGGTAATGGGGAGCCACTAACAGCTTTAAAGGAGAGGAGAAAAATGATTGGAATGGTACATTAGGAAGATCATGCTAGTAGCAATATGAAGGGTGGGATGGAAATAGAATGAACTGGAAGTAGGAAGATCAATTCAAACCTAAGACAAATATTACCCAAATCAGTGGTTACATTTAAATTAGAAAAGGGCAGATTGATGCAAAAGATATTGCAAAGATAGATGAGAGAGTGGAAAAATTCAAAGATGACTCTTATGTCCCAAACCCGGGTGACAGAGAAGACAATGGCATAAATAGAAATACAAGAGTTTGTAGATGGGGATGTTCTGTTAGGAAGATGATGAGTTCAATTATGTATGGGAATTCTGAGATTACAGCAATATATCCAAGAGGATATATTAGGAAGTAGTTATAAATATAGGACTAGAAATCTTGGGGGAGTGTATGGGAAGTTTGGGATGGATATAGATACATAGATATAGATATATACACACATACATACATGTATGTGTGTATGTATAAATCACTCGCATAATAGAAATCATAAAATTTGGATTCTACCAGTAAGGAAAGAGTGATGAGAGAGAAGGGGTCATAGCACAAAAGCTTAGGGGAAAGCTACCTGTAAGTTGGTGGAAGATGAAAGAGAAGCAGAGTAGACAAAGGAACAGTTAGAGAGATAGCAGAAGAATCTATGAGTGATGCCTCCAAGGAAGATACAAAATAGAGGAGGAGGTGGTCCATAGTGTCCTTCAAAGAAGTCAAGAAGGAAAAACACAGAAAAAGGGGTCAGCCATTGGATTTTACAACATGAAGGTCTTTTGTGACCTTTGAGAGAGCTGTATCAATAGTTTTGAAGGCAGGAACAAAGCTGTAAATGGTTGAATATTGAGTGTGTTGAGACACAGGAGGCAGCAAATATAGATTCCTGATAGAAACTTATCAATGAACTGAAAGAAAGAAATAAGATGATGGCTTAAGGAAGCAGTAAGTGAAGGGAAATTTTTTCTTAAGGTGAAAGAAAAAAGTTGATAAAAAGTTAGACAGGCAGGTTTGAAATATTATTACTACATAGATATGACACATAGAAAGCTTTGTGGAAATATTAATATAGTTTTGTGGTTTTTCCATGTTCTCATTCCTATAGTTTATGATGTTATGGCTCAAGGGAATTGTTTGATTTTGCCAGTGGTAACTCCATATGCCTATCCATAGTTTTCTACATGGCAATAGTTAATAAACAGGGAAAGAAGCATTTTGGCTCTAACCTATTTAAGCTTCACTTTCCTTAAATTTACCAGTTATAAGCATCTGAGATTTCCTATGAAGACAAGAGTTACAGTTGTATTATTCCTCTTTTTGTCACATACTCATCATTCTTCTAGGGATGAAAGTATGTATTTGTGTGTGGGCTCTTACATGTGCACTTCTGTATGTGTATGTATGTATGTTTTAGAGAGGAAAAAATGACAGCCATGCCAAGAGAAGGGTCTCAACCACTGTGGATAAATCAATCCATCAAAGGAAAAAAAAAACAATTCTGCCATGAAACTTAATCACTAAAGGTCATGTCGGGGAGTGAGGAACAGATTAAATTAGCATAGTATTAGATATGGAAAATGATTTCTGTCAAAATCATCTTTACCACAATTATAATATGTTAATTACGTATTTCATTAAGGAAGTTGATTATGGTTCACAGATGAAATCATGCAGGCGAAGACACCTGGAAGGAAGCACTAGAGCCTGAAGCTCCACTCTCTCTCTCTCTCTCTCTCTCTCTCTCTCTCTCTCTCTCTCTCTCTCTCTCTCTCTCTCTCTCTCCCTCTCCCCCCTCCCTCCCTTTCTCTACCATATATAGAGATATAATTATTTTAGTGATTTGTGTAGCTCTCATTCAGAAGAGTTGTTGCTTTATTATTATTATTATTATTATTATTCCAGTTATCTGATCATGGAGCAGTGCTAGGGAGCAAATGAAAACTACACACCCAGTGATGGTGCACAGATCTTCACTCTGTCTTCCCTTCCATGCCCAGAATGAATTAGCTCAGAACAATGCTCTTCTTTTTACCTTTTTTTCCTGCCCTTCATACTCTTCTTCCTCTTTCTTCTTCTCTCCTTGTATACCAAGTACAGTGTCTAAGACTGTAGCTTCTAACTGTTCACTGGAAATGTAACATTGACTAAGGGATGTGAGGTTGTTTCCTTTTACAATGGAATATGATGTCCCTGAAGGGTTTATGCTAGCCATTTACAAGAGGCATGGTCAATCATCTGAATACTTCACTGAGTCTAATGTTAACAGCAAATCATAATCCTGTCCTGGGAAGTAGTCAGAATGAAGATGTCAATGAGTATGGACTCAAAGGGGGTAAACTGATATTTGATATCTATGAGCCAATTGTTTAATCATTATGCTTTTCCCCAGTATCATCCATTCTTTTTTTTTCTTATGTTTCAAAATTAATTTGTTGGAAAGTAGAAAAATGTTTAGAATTTCCGAGTTTTATCACAGGCTTTATATGGCCCTCCTTCATATGTCAAACATCTCTGTTCAGCAAGAGCTCCAGGCCTCCCTTTGGAGACTATCTTCTAAAATTTGTGCTACTTAATTTGTATATGTGGACATATACCACATGCAAGCAAACAATCATAAGTTAGTCTCAAGTGGCAAATGAAGTTGAACTTCAGGGTATGGTAGCCAAAGATAGACAGATTATATACAACCAAGGAAAAATAGTTCCTAGAGATACCCCCTGGGAATAAAGGCCACTGAGACTCAGTCAAATATAATTACCTCATCCTAAGGCTTCATTGTGAATGAGAACGCATCAATGCTTGTATGCCCTTGTACTGATAGATTTTGCCACACAGAATAATCATTGTTGGAATTAAGCATAATTGTCAAGAAAGACTTGGTCATCATGAGAAAGACTGTCTTATACAACTGTCCTTTTGCTTTCCAACAGTAATTACTTTAGTAATTAATCTCTGTCATTTAACTGTATTACATTTTGAAAAGAGAAAATGGAAGAAAGACCAGTTTCAGGCTAATTTACATCACAGTTTAAAATCCCAGAATAGGGTGAATCAAATGTCAAATTTAGCCCTTTCACAGATTTTTCCGTTTCATTCTAACATCTAATACCAATGGAAGAAAAAGCTTAAGTTGCATCTCTCTAAAAACATAGGCTTAAAAGGCCATACTTTCTTGGATTTTTCATGGAAATCCTACTGACTTTTTCTTGAGCACAAAGAAATACAGTTAATAAGTCCATGTATGAAAGCAATGGGGAGACTCCCTTCTGCTGAGATCCCATACATGATACTGGTAATAACAATCACCCAAGATGAGGAAAAGCAATTCATCAATGATGTCACCAGTCATCAGATACCTGTCCCACAAGTCTCTTGGCTACTTTTCCCCCTTTTCAACTGTTTAAATTAAGTTGTGTGACCTGGTTTATTGTACACTTAATTTAGAGTATTTTATATAGTCTGCATTTTTATCCAAAGTCTTCACTTAATTTCTTATGTTCGGTAGAGCCTATTATTGTCTTTCTTTGAAATAGCAATCCTTAGGACTTGAAATAATATTGGAAGGGATAGTTTATTTTAAGTAAATGAAAATTTCTTTATTTAGTTTGCTTTCCCATCATTTTCCATCTGCCACAATCAAGGCATATCAGGTGATAAGCTTTATAGAGCCCTTCTTTGTGTGGACCAAATATCATTAAGAAAAGTTATTTTAAAAAATGTAATCCCTGATAAGTAGAATACTGAAAGGACTAACTTAAGGAAAGTGAAAGTGTTGAGTAAGAATCTAGCCCATCTTGCACTATCTGATGAGCTAATCCCCATCATTCCCTGCAGAGAACAAACAGGTACATCTCCAAGAGGGCAAAAGACTAAGAGATGTATTACTTCATAGAATCACAATTTAGGTGCTCATTTCAACTTCAGTATTCAATCTTCAGTCAACTAGTCTCTTTATAGCACAGAACATCATTATCCCAATTGTTATGGAAAGAAATAGAAAAAGAAAATAACAAATTTCTGTGAAGTAGGAGGAGGATTAAAATGCCTGTGTTGTAAGAAAAGAGAATCATAATGTAGTACATGAGGGGGAGGGGGAGGAAAATTAGATGGTAAATAAGTTGGAAGAGGGGGGAGGAGAGTGAAACATGGGTGATTATGGTAAACAGTTATTTTCTTTTAGTCATGCTAAGCACATGGAGTCTCACCGGAAGGATGTTTCTGTCCACCAAACATGACAAAGCTCCCTTTGAACTCTCTTTGTAGCTCATGTACTCTCAAGTACAGACATATAGGCTGTGTGTGTGTGTGTATGTGTGTGTATGTGGCTAATTTGCC
>WOXC01002314.1:0-107500 GCA_011680675.1 Gymnobelideus leadbeateri | reverse complement strand
TTCAATTCCAGAGCCATTTCTAGGTACAGCTTGAAGGCAAATTTCCTTGTGGCTAACCCTGATGGTTCTTAAGGCCTGTGTCAGAAGATGCCTACGGTTTGGTGTCTGGGAAAAATCTGTCAGGCAGATACGATTTTGCAGTATGCTGATGAGCAAACCAGTGCTACATTTTAAGCAAGGCTGCTGCACACAGAGCTACCCCAGCACAGTAATTTAATGAATCTACATTTCATGACTGAAGTGATAAGGATGAAACATTTTAAAATAACCAAAAGGTAGATACACCAAAAAAGTCTGATGAAACATTAAATGAATGTAGTGTAACACATTATCTTTGCTTCTGCACATCCAAAAAGCGCAATGAACTAAAACATTGCATTAAGCCAAGAATAAAGCTAAAAATTAAATTGGCTCCGAAAGATCTAGTGTAGTGGTTTATGCACTAAGAACGCAGTAAATTTGGTCATTTAATCTCATTCTCTTTACCTCTGATATGCACACTTAAGAAGAACCCAAGGCTCATGGGGAAAAGCCTAGGGAAGGGGGCTCAGATGTATCCTTTTTTTTAATCTGTTTACCTGGTCTCAAAATGTGGTGGGTGGGTCAAATGAATGTTGACTTTTTTTTAACTGTAAAATTGCTTTCATTTTCCAACATTTAAGTGCTTTGAGTGTCAAGAAACATAAAATATGACTAAGTCAGTAACAGATAAAAACAAGACCCAATAAAGAAGACATATTCAAAAATATAATACTGGCCCTTCAAATCAATAAATAAAGACAAGCATTTCATACACTAATGCATTTATCTATGACCATTATAAATTAGTTGCTTGCCAGAAAATACACTTCTTAGCACAAGTGCCATTATTTAAAGTTGTCTATTTAATGCACACTTAGTATATTTTCTCATCCAAAGCTGCACTGCATAATTAGACAACATCCATTCTTAAAAACTAAAGTAGATGCCAAAAATGCAATACATAAAGCATGACGTTTTACAAATTTACATCTTCAAAAGTTATGTGTGGTTTCAAATAGAAAAAAAATTGCAAAAAGATCACTCACTATATTCTAATGGCCCCGATTTCATCTAAGTGTGCTTCTAGTACGAGCTGGCAGTAATGTAAGTTATAATGTAGTCATTCTTATTCAACTTCAGCGAATGGGTATTTTCCAGAGTGATTCTATTAACTGGACGACTGGAGAGTTGGCCTTGAATAGTTTGCTCAATTGTCACTGATCATCCCTCCTTATGTCCCTGGGTCAGTTGCTTTTGAGGTCAGCATTACTTCGTGCCCAGGGACCATCAAGGCCTTCACTGACTTTGCTGTATTTTATCATTGATCATTCTGGATCAACACCCATCTGACTTGCAGGCCACTGGAGATGATTTTGCTAAGTAAGTCTCGGAAATGTGTCTCAAATCTCTACATCCCTTCTTACATCCTCTCCCTAAGCATTTCCCCTTCCTCTGCCTCACCCAAGTCTTAGATCTCTCTGGCAGTACAACACCTCTCAAGTATAACCACATAGCCCCTAGCCCTGGATTGTTTGTTGTATCTCTGTTTTATGTCTTCTCTAACAAGTTGACACAACATAACAGTGTTTGTCTTGTCACCAGATTATTACTCTAAATACGATGGTTATTCACAGTGAGTCATTGAATATTTTACCACATGGCAACAGAAGCAGCTTAGACAGGCACCTGTGCCTAGATGAGAGCTAACAGGCTGTCACAACACTGTCAAAATAGGAGACGGTACTTTTGGAGAAATGCTCTTCTCTTCCTTTTTTTCCCCTCCAATTCTTGTGCATTGTCCCTCATTCCCTTTTCCTTCTTTCCTTTAAGAATGGTCAACTTCATCATAAGGGGGTGACAGGTGGAAAGACTGATAAAAGGTTATAGGAAATGAGGAGTTTGCATGAAAAATGGAATAACCCCCCCCAATTTGAGAATTGAGGGGTTTTATCCAGAAAGCAATGTTTCTTTCTACTTCTGATCTAGGGAACTGTCTATAGATCAGAGGAGAGTCCCGAAAACAACCTCTCCTGTGGTTTCCACTTTCTTTGCAACTGATCCAATTAGTATAGAAAGGACCTCCAGATAAAGAAGGGACAGGAATGGTCTTTGGAATAAGTACATTTTGAAGTCAGACTGGGGAGTGGGGTAGGGAAAGGGAGCAACCTCACCACTAAAGTGAAGAACTATTCTTCCTATTTTTTTCATAATCAGTCAATCAGTCAAAGTTTATTAAATGTCTACTATGCACCAGTAAGCACCAGGAATACCAAAAGAGGCAAAAGACTGTTCCTTCCTTCAAGGTGCTTATAATCTATTGGAAGAGTTTACAATCTTGCAGGTCTATAAAATTTCTTCAAGGGCATTTGCAGACCATAAGGCGAGGGAGATGTGTGCAGAATGTCATTTCCATTGTTTATCTTGACATGTCAATGAGAACTAAGGACAATCTCTTCGAACTCAGATTGAAGCCTTTTTATGGCTCCTTATATTACCTAACCTCTCATATGCCCCTTTGCAAAGACAAGCCATTTCCTTTTCAACTTACCTTGATGCCTTCCTTCTTTTCATCCCTAAATCAGAAATACCCTTCTGCCTCTTTGCCTACTTCTTCTTAGAATGTTTTTCTGTCATCATCACAATAATTTTTCTGTCATTCATGAAGCTGTTGAAATTCCTCCTTATCCCTAAAATTTGCCAAAACTAATACATTTTTTAAAAAAGAACAAAATAATTTCTCTTTGTCTTTTAGTTGCCAAATCCAATGGCTTTTTCTCAATCCTCATTTTCCTTGATCTCTCAGCAGCCATTGACACTGTTGATCACTCTCTCCTCCTTGATACGTTTTTCTCTCTAGATTTTTGGAAGACCACTCCCTCCTGGTTCCCCTACCTATGCTGACCACTTCTCAGTCTCCTTTGCTGGATCCTCCTCCAAATCATGCCCTCTAACCTAGGTATCTATCAGAGTTTTGTCCTGAGATCCCTTCTCTTTTCTTTCTATGCTACTTGACTTGATAATCTCAACAGCTCTCATGGAGTTAATTACTGTCTCTATGATGATAATTCTCTAATCTATCTATCCTGCCCCAACTTTCAGCTGACCTCCAATTTCCAATACCCAACTGCCTTGCAGACATATTAAAAAAGATGTGCAGTAGATATCTTAAACTAAATATGTTTAAAATGGCCTTCATTCTTTTCCACTAAACTATCCCTCTTCTTTCTTATCTTCCCTATTACCATAGAAGGTAACACCACCCTCCCAGTTTCTTAGGCTCCAGCCTGGACACCTCACTATCACTCACCTCCTATATCTCATCTGTTGTGGAGGCCTGATGATTTCACCTTTGTAACATCTCTTGAATATCCTTCCTTCTTTTCTCTGACACTGCCATAACTCAGGTACAAGCCTTCATTACTCCTCACCAAGGGCCTTGGAATAGCACTGGTAGCTTTGCCTGGCTCAAGTCTACCCCCACTTCAATACATCCTCTATTCAGCCACTAAAGTAATTTTCCTAAAGATCTCAAGCATGTTACTCCCTCTACCCAGTAAATTCCAGTAGCCCTCCCCGCTACCTCCCCCCATTACCTCCAAGATCAAATGCAAAATCATCTGCTGGATAGTCAAAGACTTTCATAACCTAGCCTCTTCCTACCTTTACAGTCTTATTATACCCTACCGCCTGTCATATATTCTTTGATCCAATAACACTGGCCTCCCTGTTGTTCCAATAATAAGACGTCTCATCTCTCAGCTCCTTGAATTTTCTCTGATATCCGCTATGCCTGGAGTGTTCACCTTCTTCTTTTCTATCTTATGACTTTTCTAACTTTCTTTAAGAGCCAACTAAAATCTAACCTTCTACAGGTAGCTTTTCCCAATCTCTCTTAATTCTAGTGCCTTCCCTCTCTTAATTATTTACTATTTAATTCTGTACATAGCTTATTTTTATATATCCTTTACTTATCTCTGAAATTAGACTATGAACTCCTTGAGGGTAAGGATTGTCTCTAGCCTCTTTTTTATATCCACTGAGCTTAGCACAGTGCTTGATACAGAGTAGGAATTTAATAAATATTTATTTATCAATTGATTATCTAATTCACAATCTATCCTAATGTTATATCCACTACATGAAAATAACTTATTTTTATTTTTATAAGTTGTAAAAATTTGATTTCTTCTTATATTTTCAGCTAGGGACCACATTATGAAAAGCTATGGAAAGGAATCTCAAGGGATGAGAAGGAAAAGATATTTTGTGACTTAGGGTTATTATCTTTACCAGTGAATAGGATAACTACACTAATAAAATCACAGATTGATTGAAGAATCAGAGATTATAAGTACTTTCAGTATGGCTCAGAGGTATGTATATCTAGGTGCTTTTGTTCATGTTGCAATCGTTCTTATTTTTTAAAGATTTAGGCTACTAGCAGAACGTTAAAGTATCTTTGTAATTTACTTGATGAAATACTTCCACAAATGAATGAAAATATGGACAGTTTTATGGGACAGAAAAGGGCATCAATTAATCAGCAAACATTTGACAAATGCCTACTATATGCCAGATTCAATGATAATAGTAGAACAATCTCTGTCCTCAAGGAACTTGGATACTATTGGCAGAAATAATATGTAGGGACATAGGTGACATAGTGGAAAGTGTGTGGGACTGGAGTCAGGAAGACTTGAGTTCAAATTCTGCCTCAGGTACTTCTTAGCTGTGTGACCCTGGACAAGTTACTTAACCTTTCTGTGCCTCTGTTTCCTAATCTATAACATAATAATAATAGTGCCTACCTTATTATAGGGTAGGTACTAGGATCAAATGAAATTAATATAGGATCAAATGAGTTCATATATATATATATATATATATATACATATATATGTATATATATACATATATATGTATATATATGTGTGTGTATACATATATATGTGTATATATATATATATCATCAAACTTTAAAAGACTATGTAAATTCCTATTATTATCACATACAAAATATATAGAAAAATATATTGGGTAATTTCGTGGAAGAGGCAAGGCACCAGCTACACCAGCACTCTTCTACAGAAAAGAAGTTTTCATGGAGAATATAACACTTGAGCTGAATTTTGAAGGAAAGTAGGGGTCTACTTCTTCTTTTTTGAGGGAAGGGAGGATGGCAAGGCAATTGGGGTTAAGTGACTTATCCAAGGTCAAACAGCTAGTAAGTGTATCAAGTGTCTGAGACCAAATTTGAACTCAGTTTTCCCGACTCCAGGGCCAGTGCTCCATTCACTGGGCAACCTAGCTGCCACAGAAGGAGTCTATTTTTTCACCTTAAATCTTCAGACTGACACTTTTTATTAGAGTAAACCACTGGGTAATCCATGCATTTCATGTGGGTGTAAACATATAAGACTTGCCTCTGGCTGTTCTCAGTGATGGAAGGTGGGTGAGGGTGGTGTTCACCAGTGGAATTTCAGTGAGTGGCAGGGAGGTAGGTGCTGCAGATTTGCTGGTTAACAGTCTTAGCCTTAAAAAGAAGAATCTAAATTGTAAAGGCATGGTCACTGAAAATGAAGTCAGAGCTCTGCTCTCCTTTGAAAAGTATTAAGTGCTCTGTAAATTGAAAGCCTTACGTATATCGTGTTACTAATATTTATTATTGCTACTACTATTTCCTCCCAGATGCAGCTTTCTTCAGAGGCAGGAGGAGCACAGTTGATTGAGCACTGGGTCTGAGTTCAAATACAGCATCAGATACCAACTTAGCCTTTGTGTGCTCCAGTTTCCTTCAAGTGAAAAATGGAGATCATAACAGCACATACCTTTCAGGATTATTGTGAGGATCAGATAAGATATTATTTGTTAAAAAATAAAAGTGCTTAGCACAGTGTCTGGCACATTTTTTTTCCAAGTAATTTTATTCGGAATTTTATGGTTTCTTTCCTGAATCAATAAATACTATACAAAACAACATAAAAATGACTACTTTCTCTCCCCTGCTCCCTTTACCTAGAGGGGGGAGTCAACCCAATGAGTTATTTCAGCCTCATGGGGGGTAGATTCCCCCAA
Organism: Gymnobelideus leadbeateri; assembly: GCA_011680675.1. Classification (NCBI taxonomy): domain Eukaryota; kingdom Metazoa; phylum Chordata; class Mammalia; order Diprotodontia; family Petauridae; genus Gymnobelideus; species Gymnobelideus leadbeateri. The sequence continues at coordinate 101,404 of WOXC01002314.1, read as the reverse complement.
ATTTTGTCCAGGAACAGGGAAGGGAGTTAGAGTGGCCACTCATGGCCTCTCAGCTATCTTTTGGGGGAGGTGGCAGATACTTGGCTGCTGGGAATGGAGGACAGACTGGCTTGAAACAGTGAAAGGTTGGATTAGTGTTTTAGAGTAATGGAAGAAGTTGGGGGAGGTGGGTATTATCTTCTTTCCTACCCTCCCACCATTGCACCTGTACAACCAGTTGACTAAATCATTTTATTTATTATTAGGTATTTAACAATTGTTTGTTTAATGGAATTGAATTAAATTTATTCATACTTTGGTATGAAGGAGTCAGGATGAAGATTTGCTAAGATTTCTAGTACTTGTATATGTCCTTTAGAAAAACCTGCCAATGAAGCTATGGTCTATACTTTTCAAACCTTTAAAAACAATAGACTGGGAATAAGGAGACCTGGGGTCCAGTTAATCAGCAAGTATTTTTTTTTTTATTGACAAGCTAGAGCATATTTATTTTTATTTTCAGGTTTTTTTCTTCTTACATATACATTTTTATTAAACAAATGCTTTGTTAACTTCTGGTTTACATAATTCATTTCCACCAAATTTTGAGTTACAATTTTTCCCCCATTTTTTCCCTACCTACTACCCCAGAATAGCAGTCTCTATGGTCCTCTATGGCCTATAGCCAGCTTGTATTTTCATTTGGGGCTTTTGGTGCAGGAGTTCTGACCTCACAGTCCTCCTCCATGCTTTGAGCCTCTTTGCCCCTAAAATAGGAGTCTAATGTTGCATTTTTCTGTTTATTTTGTTTCCTTTGCCTTGGCATGTTGCCACTTAATTACTTGATTTTTGGGCTTGTTGCCACAGTAGGACTCTGCCACCAGACAGGAGAGCTTCCACCCCAAACATGGGGTATTCACACCTTCCTCTGGTTGGGTGGCCTCTGTAAAGCCTCCACCCTCTCTGGCAAATTGGATACCCACCCCAAACTTCCCCCCCAGACCACAATCCAGATCCAGGCAGTTTAAAGCAAGAGCAATTAACCCCCAGACTGATTGCTGGATCTCCCTACAGTTCGAAGACCAGGAGCTAGAGCCACCACTGATGCTGCAAAATGGCTTCTGTGCCGCTTTTCTTCAGCAGCTTTTTGCCCCCAGGGGAGGCAGCCTACATGTTCCCCACATACTGGTCCCAAAGTCCATAGGGCACTAACTTCTCACCTTGTCCTAGGCATATCTGTGCTGATAATTCTGGAATCACCACAACTGCTGGTGTTCTGGGGTCCCTCCAGCTGGCTGCTGGCCCAGCCGCCCTGGGGCTAAAACTGAGGCTCTTGCAGGCCTGGGCTTGGCTCCCAGAGCGCTGCACTGTCAGTTCCCAGTGCGCTGTGCCACCTGCTCTCAGAGTGCTGTGCTTGCTGCCCCCTGTAGGGCTGCTGGGTTCTCCTCAGTGGGAGGTTAGTTTCTCTGTGTAGCTCTGTGGGTGCTGGGGCTCCAGAAGTTGTTCATAGTTCCCTTTCACATTTTTTGGAAGTTTTGTGGGGCAGAGAACCTTGGAAGTGCTGTTTCTACTCTGCCATCTTGGCTCTGCCCAAGTAATTTTTTTTTTTAATCCCCTCCCATGCACTAGGCACTAGAGAAGCATATACAAAGAATGAAACAATCTCTATGTGCAAGTAACTTGCTTTTTTTTTTTTTTGCTTTTTGGAGGGCAATTGGGTTAAGTAACTTGCCCAAGGTCACAGGGCTAGGTTTTTATTTGTGTGTGCATTAAGTGTCTGAGGTCGGATCTGAACTCAGGTCCTTCTGACTCCAGGGCGGACGCTCTACTCACTGGGCCACTTAGCTGCCCCAATGACTCACTTTCTAATAGGAGTAAAATAAGTCCCTATAAGATGTATACACATAAAATTATTAAATATAAATATACAGGACGGAGACAAGCCAGAAGTCTGTTGCAAAATCTAGATGAGAGGTAATGAGAATCATGAAATGAAGTGTTAGTTATTATGGGTGTAGAGCTGGAATCAGATGCCAGAAATGTCAAAGATAACATCTGGCAACTGATTGGCTACATAAGGTGAGGGAGAGTCAAGAGTCTGGGAGGCTAGAAGGAGGGTGGTGCCTTTGAGAGAAAGAAGGAAGTTTGGAAGAGGTTAGGGTTTAGAGAGAAAATCCTAAGTTATCTTCAACATGTTGAGATTAAGACCTCTCTGGAAGGACCACTTTGAAATGTCTAATAGGCAATCTATAATTCAGGACTAAAGACTGGAGCTAGATAAAGAATTCTGGGAATTATCTGCATAGAGATTAAGTTGAGTACATGAGACCTATTGAAGTTACTAAGAGAGAGAATGTAGAGGGAGAAGGGTACTGGACTAAAGATAAAACCTTGGGATACATTCAGAGTTGTGGGGTGTGATATTGATGATAAGGCAAAAAAGAAGACTGGGAAAGTTTGATCAGACAAGTAGGAGGTAAAGCAGAATATTGTAGTGTCATGAAAACCCAGAGAAGAGAGAATATTCAGGAGGAGAGGGTAATGAACAGTATCAAATACAGCAAATAGATTTAAAACAAACAAACAAACAAACGAAAACCCTAAGTCTTGAGAGATAACCATCAGATTTGCAAACTAAGGGATCACAGGTAGTTTTAGAAATATCATCCTGTCTTGTTCACTAAACATCCTTGTGGTTTTAGGCAAATTGCTTAATCTCTTTGGTCCTCAGTCTCTGCCTCTGTAAAATGAGTATAGACAAGATCAGAAACATTTACACTGCATTTTTTAAAGTCCATTTTTCTTCTTCTTGGGGAAAAGTTCTGTGGTATTATTTCATCCCTAGTCAGGGAAAACAGAAATTTAACTGTTGAAATAAAAGGCTCATGTTTATGGAATCACATGTTCTGTACTCTTTCATGTAAAACTTTATTCATTATTACATTTTTTTCCTCCACAAAGTTCCACTTGGATGCCTCATTATGGTATGGAGGATAGCCTTGGCTCTCAAATATCATATCAGAGGGGTACAAGTTCTGGAAGTTTCCATTCCATTCTTCTAGCACAATATTAATCATAGATAGAGTTGGCTTTCAAAAGCCAACAGTTCTAGGGGCAGCTAGGGGGCACAGTGAGTAGAGCGCTGGCCCTGTAGTCAGAAGGACCTGAGTTCGGATCCGGCCTCTGACACTTAACACAAACAAAAAACCTAGCTGTGTGACCTTGGGCAAGTTACTTAACCCCAATTGCCCTCCAAAAAGCAAAAAAAAAAAAAAAAGCCAACAGTTCTAAATGGGGGAGAGGCTTAGAACCAGCCTCTAAGTGACCAATAAGTGATTATTTTTTTTTTTTTTGGCTGAGGTATGCTATGAAACATAGAGAAATATAAAAATACTCCATTGGTTGGGTAGCCCCATCTTACTTTGGCAGCAACATTAATTCTTTCAAAAATCATTTACTAAGCACCTACTATGTATTGGGCATTAGGTGAGGCACTGAAGATAGAAAGAACAAAACAAAATTAAGTATTTTACATTCCATCAGGGAGGAGGGAAGCATATAAAACAGAATACGAAATCAATATAATAACTTCTAGAGGCAAGTTACTAGCAATTGGAGAGGTCAAGATAGGCTCCCTAATATAAGAGATTGCATGAGCTGAACCTTGGAGGAAATGAGAGAGTCTATGAGGCAAAAGTGAAGAGGGATGACAGATGGCCTGTGCAAAGACATGGAGAGAGCAGATAGAATGTCATGCATAGGGAACAGTAAGGAGGCCATTTTGTACTTGAAGGAGAGTAATGTGGAATAAACCTGGAGACGTAGACTAGAGACAGATTGTGACAGGATAAAGCCAGACACAGTAATTTCTTTTTTATTCAAGGCAAGTGGCAAGAGAGACTCACTGCAGTTTCTTGAGAGTGGGGCAAGTGACATGCCCTCTGAGAATTAAAGTTATTCACAACTCAGCCTCTTCCTCTCTTTACAGGTTTCTCACATTGTATTACCCTCCATAAACACTACAATAGAGATACCCTAGCCTATTAGCTGTTTCTCATCCATGGCGCTCCGTCTCTGTGCCTTTGATGGCTACCTCCCATTCCTGAAATCTTCTTCCTACTCTTTCTGGTGCTTAGTTTCCCCAATTTCTTTTTTATTCACCTAAAGTCTTATCTTCTTCAGGAGGACTTTCCCAAAACTTCCTGATTGACTGGTCTGGTGACCAAAAAGTAGATGTCCTACTGAAGGAATTAAAATGTATCACTTTGCTTTGAGTGAGGGAGGGCTGTGCAAGGTCACCAGCCTCACTTTCTCCTCCAGAGCCATCTGGGTCCAGTGACCAAGATATTCATCAGGACAACTGGAGATGACCCAGGATGCAATTGGAAAAAAAAAAGGGAAAAAGTACTTAATGGCTGTATTTTGGGCCCTCCTGGCTTACACTAAATGTCAAGGGTAACTGTTTCTCTTTGGACCAGCAACCCTGAGGGTCTTCCTCTCTCAACTTGATTGTTTTTTTTTCTTTTTGTCTAATTAAATGGGTCATCCCTTGACTTACTTCTTAAAGAGGCTTATTCACTGAATGTGCATTACCTCACTCTAAGTGAGTAGGTGAAAAGACCTTAGTCTAAAGGCCAGGGCCTCCCATTGCATCCTGGTCATCTCCAGTTATCCTGATGAATATCTGGTCACTGGATCCTGATGGCTCTGGAGGAGAAAATTAGCCTGGTGACCTTACACAGCCCTCCTTCACTCAAATCAAAATCAACTGCAAGTCAAGTCATCATTTCCTTGCCTTGATGTATGGTCCTCTTTGAAAATGAAGGACAAACACAACAGTCCAACAAAAACAATTGCCCATAGGAGAAAATTCAAACACCTATCTTCGACACTTAAAGGCCTCATAATCTAGCTCTAATCTCTCTTAGCAAAATAATTTCACATTATTCCACCATACTGTCTCTACATTCTAGACAAACTGCCCCACTTTCTGGTCCCAAAGCACAGTGTGCCATCTGCTAACTCTGTGCCTTGGTATAAGTTGCCCCTCACACTTAGACTGCTCTCTCTTTTCACCTTCACCTCTTAGATTCCATAGTTCCCTTCAAGGCTCTGCTCAGGTACCACCTTCCCAGCAAAACCTTTTCTGATCATCCTACATATTAGTGTTCTACAAGTCTTTGGTCTCTTGTTTATCACCACTGAAGAATATTATCTAATATGTGTTGCCTTCCTCACATGCACCTATACTTGCACGGAACCATCAAGTATTAAGTTATGTGTCATTATACTTTGGAGGAGGTTTTTGAGTTCTTTGTAGAATTTCTCTACAATTTCCTCATCCGTGGAGGCAGGGGAAGGGGGATTACCTTGTAGATATTTGATCATTGAATAATTTTATCATAAATATAGAGCCAGAAAAGACCTCAAGTACAAACATTCTCTTTTACAAATGAATAAACTGAGGGCCAGAGAAGTTGAGTGAAATGATAAAGGTCACTCAGGAAGTGATTGTTAGAGACAAGCTTTGAACCCAAGTCCACTATCAGAATCGTGTATATGTATGTGTATACACATACATATATGTTTGTGTATATATATATGTATATATATATACACATAGCTATGTATACATATATTTGTCTACATGTATATTTATAAATATATACACGTGTATAATACATACATAAAACAGCCATTGAGAGAATGTGTTTTGCTTAGCTATGCATATTTGTAATAAGAGGATTGTTTATCTTTTTTTTCCTTGTGAATTAGAGGGTCTGATGGAGAAAAAGATAGATTTCTGTTCATTTTTTTAGCAGAGATATAGGGGTGGTCTACAGATATGGAATATTGCATGCACTTTCAGATTAGGTCACTATTATTAGTTTTACTTAATTGGGAGTAATTTATACATGTCTATAATGTAAAGATAAAACAATAAAACATTGAGAGAGAGAGAGAGAGAGAGAGAGAGAGAGAGAGAGAGAGAGAGAGAGAGAAGGGATGAATGAGGAATGTAGGAATGTGTTGAGAACTTTGAATTTACAGGATTTGGCAATTGATTAGTTCTGAGCTAAGAGAGGAATTAAGAGTTGAGATGGCTTTGAGGTTATGAACCTGAATAACTAGAATGGTGGTACCCGAAATAAAAATAGGGAAGTTGGAAAGGGAACACAAGGCAAAAAAAAAAAAAAAAGATGAGTTCTGTTTGGAACTTAGTAGTTTTGAGATGCCTACAAAGCATCCTTTTGGATATGTCTAATAGCAGTTAGTGATGTGGGAATGTAGTTCAGGAGAGAGACTAGGACAAGTTATATAGACCCATATAACTATGGGACCTGGATAGTATAGACAAAGAGAGTGTAGAGAAGAAAAGAGTCCAGGGCATAATCTCTGTGTACATCCAAGTATATGGAGTTGGAGAAGAATTTATTCTGTGAAGTTTAGATTCAGTCAAAGTGCCACACTTGAGGACATAGAAGGCTACATATGACCTTGAGGGGGCAGGTTCCCTACCCCTACTCTAGAGACTCAGGTTTCCACTGCAGTTGGTTCTTTGAACTTCTATCAGTGCCTAGTCAAGAAAGTTCTCTCCCTGAAGGTAAGTAATTCCAGATTTCTTTTCCCCAAACTCCTCCCACAACTGATTCTGATTTGCTTAGAAATATCCTAGCTGTATCTTTACTGAGCTATAGCTCATTTTAATATTCCCTGAGACAATTAAAAATACTGACAGGCTTTTGGAATTTCTCTTTTGCACTCTCAGGGTTATTAATATAATCAGGTCTCCAGAGCATGACTTCAGGGACTTTGGAGAATTGTAGAAAAAGATGATATAAGTCCTTTGTGGAGGGAAAAATTGGAAGGGGGGTCAGGTAAGGAAACCAAGGGTATTGTGCTGCTGAGTCCTTTCATCCCCCACCCCTATGTCATCATTAATAATTCATAGTAATAATAACTTCCATTTACTTAGCACTTAAGGCTTAGAACAACCTTCCAGATAAGCAGAACAAGTATTATTACTCCTATTTAACAGATGAGGAAAATGAGGCTCAGAAAGTACAGGTGACTTGCTTAGGGATCACACAGCTTATAAGTACCAGCACTGGGCTTCTGATCAGACCTTGAGTTAAAAGACTTGAGTTCGCTGCCCAGCACAGGTGCTTAAGAGCTGGTTAAGTATTCTTATCATCCAGTGTGCTTCCAATTACAACAAAACTCTTATGGGGTCAAAAAGTCTGACAATATTTCTGAAGCCCATCCTGATTCTAGGACCCTAATATCACTCAAAGTGGAGACTTTCCATGGCCTAAGTGATAATAACTGAATAGGAATGACAGCACCTGGCAATCTATGGAAGGGGACATATTCATTGCAAATATTTATTGGTCCAAGGACTTATTCAAGTTATGTTCTCCTCATGTGGAGATGATAGCACATAGTGGTCCAAACAAGAGAGTATCAAGGTCACAATATTTACTTGCTCAGAGGGCAAATTTCAACCTGAGAACTGGAGTAACGGTAGAAGAATTTATATGAAAATTCAAATTTTCCTAAAGTCCAGCTGTGACAATTACATAGGTAAACATGGCATATTTAATGGAGTTTAAAAATATGCTTTCTAAAACTTCATTTCCAAGTCTGAGAGAACAAAGATTATTTGAACATGAAAATTTGTACCTTTTTACTCCCCTCTATTTACAAGTATGATTTTTTTATTGTTTGTTATGTATTAAACTTTTGAAGACCCATGTATTTTATAAAAGCTTTTATTAAAAATTCCAACTTTTGGATGGCTATCCAAATTGAATCTGAACCCTGGAAAGTCTGAGTTGTAAAATGAGTTATTTTCACACAATCTCATTGAATATAAAGGTTGTTCTTTGCTGTAGACCTCAATTCTAGTGAAATGCTAAGGAATCATTCTTTAATTATCTTGGAGTTGGCTTACCACAAGAAAAAGGCTTGGGAGATTAAAGAATAAGCAGAAAAGAGTTGGGGAGTGAGTAAGAAAAGATGAGGAAAAGGGAAAAAAACTAAGATGAGAGTACTAAGCAGGAAACATGAGAAAATAAAAGCCAAGAGGAAAAAACAAAAACAGGATGAAGAACTAAGGCCTATTGCCAATGTTGGGGAACATATTTGTATAGACAACCTCTCTTGACTTTCTCTGATTCTAGAGGTCAAATTTAATGGGCAGTGAGGAAGGGGGTTGTAGAAAAAGGATGTCTGGGATTTTTTTCTACCATTTTAACACTCTCTAGCTCTGTGTGTGTGTGTGTGTGTGTGTGTGTGTGTGTGTGTGTGCAGATGAAACCTTTGATTGAAGCAAATTATCCAGATGAAAACTTCAATTGAAGCAAGTTGTCTACAGTCCCCTGCAGTATTAGTTGGAGCTCTTCAAACACAAGAGGAGGAAGGCCCTAGGCTGCTAACTAAGTAAGTTAGGGCTTAGTTCTTTGATTCATAACTTACTATTGCTAATATACAGCTTTGCCCTGGACTCAGGCTTAAGCCTCTTTCCAAAGTATCACAGTTGTAGAATTTCAGTTGGCTAGGATCTCAGGAGCCATTCACCTCAACTCATACCTCATGAGAATGTCCTCAACAAATGGTCATTCAGTTTTCATTCGAACACATCAAGTACGGAGTGTTCAGGAGGACTAACGCCTCTGGTGCAAGGTCTTGCCAAGCCCTTTTCAGGGCTGCTCATCTACCTTTGGCGTCCACCTGATTCACTCAACTCTCACTAGCATTTCCAAGTACCTGTAGCCTGTGCAGTAGCCACACCTCAGTAAACTGTCTCTGGATATGAGCTAAACCAGGTTGAGGGTAACCAACAGGCCTCAAAACTGTCAGTAAGTTAGAGGGATATCTGCCCTAATCACATGAAGACTTTTTTCCTGGAAGAATCCGTAGATGAGAAAAATGTGTTCCAATGGCCATGAAGGCAACTGATGCATGTGCAATGGAAAGTATAAAGCTTACTACAGCACTGAAGACACCAAGGTCATCTACTGTATCCTGGTCCATTGCCAGTCATCTTGACTTCTGTCCTGCCATTAGACTTCAATGACTCAGGAAGAGTGGGGCTCATGACTCTGTACAACTCCACCTCACTTAAATCCAATTCATGCACAAATTCAGACATCATCCAGTGATGTCATTGATCCTTTTCATAAATGAAGGACAAACAGCAGTAACAAAGGCATCAAGTAAGAGGAAACTTGATAGTTTTCAAGGGAACCCATTCCACTCTGATATATGTCCAAGGGTTAAGAAGCTGAGTTATTAATTATTTCTTCCCTAAGCTTCCAAAGTAATTCCCCTTATAGTTTCTAAGCATTCTTAACCTAGTTAATTTTAATATGGTTAATTAAATGGTTAATTCTTAACAATCATAACCTAGTTCTGCCTTCTGAGACTAGGAAGTTGAATTCTAATTCTTCTTTTTACTTCACAGCCCTTCAAATATTGAATGTCAGTGATCATACGCCATACCTTTTATAGCATGATAATCATTATAGCTAATATTTCTATGGTACTGCCATGTGCCAAGCATTCTGTAAAACACTTTACAATTGTTATCTCACCTGATCCTTACAACAACCCTGTGAAGTAGATACCATCTATTATTATTCCCATTTCACAGAAGAGGATACTGAGTCAAATAGAAGTTTGTGATTTACCCAGGTTGACTCATATCCTAAGTGTCTGAGGATATTTACACTCATAACTTCCTGACTCCAGGCCCATTGCTCTATCCATGGCTGCCTTCATGAACTCCAGGCCCTTTGCAATACTAATTTCCCACCCCTGGACAATCAAGCTTCTCAATGTTCTTCCAAGATATGATTTATAAAACTCAACACAATACTTCAGATATTCAGTGGAATACAATAGGACATTCACTATGTATTCTGAGCACTCCTCCCTTAAAGCAGTTTAAGATTTCATTGGCTTTTTTGGTGGACAGGTCATTTTTTTTTTACACATAGTGAGTTATTGTGGAGTAACCTAGCTCCTTACCTGGTAGAAGACTTCCTCCCAGTCACATTCATAGGGAGACCTGGTTGGGAAAAGACACAATAAATCAAGTAAGCAATTTAATACCTTAATCTCTCCCTAACTTAATTTCCTAATCTGTAAAGTAAGGATAATAATAACAACTACCTGTGGGGTGGTTATGAAGATCAAGTGAGATAACATATGTAAAGCACTTTACAAATACTATCTATGGTTAAATACATAGTCTTGATCAAGTAAAGGATGAGGTGCTGGCATATAATAGAAAAGTGACACATGTCATACCCTTAAAGAATTTACATTCTATTAAACAATATGTACCATGTCATATAATATCACAAACATTTATTAAATGTCTACTATGTGCCAGGCACTATACTAAGCTAGGGGATGCAAATAAAAAAAAAAAATAGAAAGACATTCCTTGCCCTCAAGTAGTTTATGGGGGAAGACAATGTGCAAAAGGGGAGGTAGAGGCCCAGAGTACACCAGATGATGGTGGAGTCTAAATCAAGCACAGAAACTGTTGGTGAATAAAGAAATGACAAGCATTTTGAGACCCCTATAAAACGAGGCTACGTGAAGAGTTTTTTGGTATGCTTTTTTATGGGGGCAGGGGGGTGTTGGATTTGGGGTTTTTTTTGCTTTTTGTTTGTTCCTCTGTCCTCTAGCCCTCCAATCAGAAGCAGAAATAACTGAGAAGTTTTAAGGGCAAAACTAAAGTAATCTCTATGAAGATGAGTTTCTAGGCAATAAATTATCCGGTGCTGAGTCTCTCCTTGGTGGGGTATAATGAAGATGATGAGGATGGAGTGAAAAACCAAACTGAGCAACTGATGACAAATAAAACGTGTTCAGAGATGTGACAATATGTTCACAAATAATTGAAAAAAGAATATATACCTACATATATATACTGATCATTGAAAAAAGAATAAATACATACATGTGTATATGTGTGTGTAGAGTCATACACACATACATACATTCCATAGTGATGGGGGTTAGGGAGAAGAGCTAACAACTAAGGAAATTAGAAAGGCCTTTTTTAAAAGATAGTACCTTAATTGAACCTTAAAAGCTAACTAGGGTTTCAAAGACACAAAAGTGAAGAAGAACATTCCAGGAATAATGAGAACCCCTACAAGGACATGGAGAAAGGTCGTGGAATACATTGTATATGGAACAACATTTAGGCTAATTTGGTAGGCGTATAGACTCTTTGAGGGGAAATAGTATGTATTCAGACTAGAATAATAGTTTGGAGGTATTAAAGTGCTGAACAGAGGAGTTTGAACTTTGCTTTTTATCATTATGAAGGGCCTTAAATGCCAAACAGAGACCTTCATAGTTTATCCTTAGGGCAATGGAAAGCCACAGAAATTTCTTGAGCAGAAGAGTAACATGGACAGCCCTTCATTCTAGGCATATCAAATTGACAACTGTTCAAGGACAGCTGTCCTATGATGGATCAAAGAAGGAAGAGAAAAAATATAAATAAACCAATTAGGGATGTTACTGAAATAGTCCACATAAGACTTGATGAGGGCCTGGACAATTCGGTTGTGCTGTAAGTAGAGAAAAGTGGCCAGGTGCAAAAGTTACTAAGTATATAGAATTGATAAATTTTAGTAATTGATTGTATATGGGGAAAGGGATGAGGTAAGGAGGATAAGCCAAGAGTTGAGTATAATATCTAGGTGGAGATGTCACACAGACCTTTGAAGAAGCCAGACTTAAGTGTAGGAGGGGTAAGAAGACTGGTTACATAGATCTGAGGCCATGAAGTGGCACATTGGATAGGCTGATTAACTTAAGAGTCAGGAAGACCCGAGTTTGAATCCTGACTCAAAAACTTACTAGGTAGGTGACCCTGGGCAAAATATTTAATTCTCTTTTTCTCAGTTCCCCATAAAATGGGAATTTTAATAGCATTTGCCTCCCAGGGTTATTATAAAGATCAAATGAGGTAACATGAAAAACATTAATACTCTATATGAAAGCTAGATATCATAATCATTAGTTATCATCTGTGGGTCATCTGCAGAGAGATATTAGTTGAATATATGGGAGCTAATGAGATAACGGAGGAAATTTAGAGAGGTAAGTCAAGAGGAACCAGGACAAAGTCATATAAAGGTAGGATGGAGATATGAGCAAAAAACATGCAAAGAAAACTGAGGAAAATGGAATTCACAGAAAGAGAACTGTGACAGCAGTCAATAAACATTTATTATTATTTATTATGCTTTGTAATTGCTGAGGATACAGAAAGAGGCAAAAGACAGTCCCCACCCTCAACAAGTTTATATTCTAATGGGCTCGACAACATGCAAACAATAACGTACAAAGCAAGCTATATACAGAGTGTGAAATAAAAAAACAAAAAAGCAAAGTATATCTAGAAGGAAGGGTTAGTCAACACTATCAAAAACTGCTGAGAGATGGGAGCGGCTAGGTGGCGCAGTGAGTAGAGCGTCGGCCCTGAAGTCAGAAGGACCTGAGTTCAGATTTAGCCTCAGACACTTAATGCACACACAAATAAAAACCTAGCCATGTGACCTTGGGCAAGTTACTTAAACCCAATTGCCCTCCAAAAAGCAAAACAAAAACAAAAACTGCTGAGAGATAAAGAAAGTTGAGGATTAAGGAAAGGACTTTGGATTTTTCAATAAAAGGATCAGTGTTGATCTAGGAAGTAATAGTCTTAGTCAAGTAGTGGACCCTCTTCTTTTCTTCCTCTGTACTGTTTCATTTGATAATCTTATCATTATTTTAATTATCATCTCTATGCAGATGATTCTCAGATATACTTAGGGAGCCCTATTATCTCTCCAGACCTCCAGTTTTGCCTCTCCAATTGCCATTAGACATCTTGAACTGGATAGTCCCATAGATATCTTAAACTCAACATATCCTAAATAGAACTTATATCTTTGTCTCAAAATCCACCCATCTTCCTAATTTCCCTATTACTATCAAGGGTGCCATCATCCTCAAAGTCACCCTGGCTCAAAACCCGAGTGTAGTCCTCACTCTTTCAACCCTACCACCCATTGCAAATCTTGTCACCTCTCATATACCCCCTTTCTCTTTTGAGACTGAAATGACCCTCGTACAAGCCTTCATCACATCAAACCTGGACCATTGCAATAATCTTCTGTTGATTTTCTCGCCACCAGTTTCTCCCCACTATACTGCATCCTCAGCTCATTTGCCAAATTGATCTTGCTAAAATGCAAGTCTCACTACATCACACATTCAATAAACTCTAGAGGCTCCCTATTACCTAAAGGATTAGTCCTTAAAGCTTTTTAGAATCTGGAGTCTTCCTACCTTTCCACCTTCCTACATCTTAATCCCCTCCATGTACTCCACAATCCAGGTACATTGGGCTTGTTGTTCCTGAAGTGCCTGGAATGCTCTTCCTCCTCACCTCCATCTCCTAGCTTCCCTGCCTTCTTTCATGTCTCAGGTTGTCTCTCCTTATGCAAAAAACCTTTCCCAGTCCTCCTTAATTATATTACCTTCCCTGAGCTTTCCTCTAATTTATCTTGTACATAGACAATTTATACCTGCTTGTTTGCATGTTGCCTCCCCCGTTAGACTGTCAGCTCCTCGAGGACAGGGCTTATATTTTGCCTTTGAATTCCTAGTACTTAGCACAGTGCCTACAGCTTCAGAGGTGCTCCATAAATACTTGTTTACTGCCTGACAGAAACCAGATTGCATGGGTTGAGAAGTGACTGTGAGGTGAGAAAGTAGAAACTCCAAATATAGACGGCTATTTCTAGGATGTTGAATATGAAATAAAAGAAAAATAAAAATTGAAAGCTTAAGGGCATAGAAGGATCAAGTGAAGGTATTTTTAAGTATGTAAGAACATCTGGGCATGTTTTTAGCCAACAGAAAAAGACCCAGTGGATAAGAGAAGGTTGAAAAATAGGTTAGTGTTCTCCAAGTCTGGTTTAGGGGACTGTAAAACTGAGTTTGGTTTAGAAAAATTTCTGGCATGAGGTCTATCCCTAGGATCAATCTATCTATCACAAGCATCCCAGAAGTACGATTATGTGTCATGTCAGGGCCTGTGTTAAGAGCTAGGGATAAAAATACAAAAAAAAGAAGCAATCCTTACTCACAAAAAGCTTACATTCTGATTGGAGGAGAATACAATTACATACATAGGGATATTATGGGAGCTCTTAACATTGTTTTGTCATGGACCCCTTTCATAATCTGGTGAAATGTATGAGCTCCTTCTTAGAATACATATATTTTTAAACAATTGAAGAAAATATTAAATTTCAGTTAAAGGTTAGTGCAAATTGTATATACATGCATTTGTGTATATATAAATATATATATATATATATATATATATGTATATGCATGTTAAGAGAATCCAAATGTGGATGGGAAATATATTTGCACACATGTATATATGTATGAACATACACACACACATATATATATGATCACATCTATAATATAAATGGGATAAATGTATCAAGTGCATGCACGAGTATTGTGCATATGTAGTATGTGTACATATGTATATATATATATGCAAGGTGTGCATGTATATAGACATATGTACATACATGTGTACATATATGTACTATGTTGGGGAAATAAATATGGATAGGAAGTCAATTTATACATGTGTATATGTGTTTGCACACACATAAATATATATATGAATATGTGTACATATAAACACACATAACATGGGTGGGATATATGTGTATGTTTATGTTTATGTGTACATATTGCATGTATGTACATGCATGCGTGTGTGTTTTCTGTCCATGTTCAGTGTTCAGGTTCTTCTGAAATAAATTCATGGATTACTTGGGGATCTATGGATCCCAGATTAAGAACCCTTGGTAGGAAACTAGACCTTGGATTTAATTTCTGGGAATTTATGGGTGAGGAAAATCCCCCTATTAATCCAGGTTAGCACCTGCTTTGCAATTTATACTCTTAGAGAGTTGTCTAGAGTGCTGAGAGATGAATTTGCCCAGATCATACTGTCCATTAGTCATTCCAATTAACAAGCATTTATTAAACTCCCATTATGTGCCGGTCACTGTGCTACACTGTGGGAATATGAGTATAAAGCATAAAACAAGCCATGAGCTTATCTTCTAATGAGAGAGACAAGGAGAACATATAAAATATATACAGCAGAAATAGAAAATTAAGGCAGGTCTTGAACCCAGGTTTTTCTGGACAGCTTTTTATCTACTATGCCATGCTGTCTCTCCTAAGTGCACGCAGAAAAAATGAAAGAGAATAAATTTTTCAAAAGGGTTAAACACAAGGCAATATAGGAACGAGAGTGTTAGCCTTTGGAGGAATCAGGAAAAGTCCAGTGTGGTGTTTGAGCCAGTTCCTGAAGGAAAAGAGAAGTGTTTTCTTCCTTGACAAGAGTGAGGAGGGAGTGTGGTCTGGCATGGAGGATGGCTAGTAGGAAGTTGAGGAGATGGGAGATGAACTGCTATGGGTGAGGAAAGGAGAGTTTGACTAGATCACAGAATGTAGGAGGTAATGTGACATAATTAGATAATCATTAATTAAGCCCCTATCGAGTCACAGCATTGTGCTTGGTATTGGTATCTCTCTCTCTCTCTTTTTTAATACAGTTTCTGTCCAACAAGGAGATCACATCTATAGGGAAGATAAGACGGAAACAAATGACTATAATAAAATTAGAATGTGATAATGCCATCAGAGAAGAACAAAATACTATGAAGCAGTAAGAGAAGAATAATGCCTATGCTGGAAAATAAGGGAAAACCTTTAGGAGGAAATAGCTTTCGAGTTGGCCCAGAAGAATGCAAAGTATTTGAATAGGTTGAGATGCTTACTAAATAAATGCTAAATTTCCAGCCCTAGAAGTAAACTGTCCTCCATAATCTTACTCAGTTTACAGGTTCTCATTTTAGTTTGTAATAGCAGCCATGTATGGGCAATGAAGTGATGTGGTGGATTGAGTACTAGACTTAGAAATCAAGAAACTTTATCTTCATGAGTTCAAATCTAGCCCCAGACACTTAGTAGCTGTGTGACCCCAAGCAAGTCACTTAACCCTGTTTACCTCCGTTTCCTCATCTATAAAATGTGTTGGAGAAGGAAATGGCAAGCTATTCTAGTGTCTTTGCCAAGAAAACCTAAATGGGGTCACGAAGAGTCAGATACAACAGAAAAATTAATACTAGCCTTGAATAGACTACATTCTATCCAGACTGGACAATGGGATGCTTAATTCCCTCCCTGGCTCTATATCTGGGTTTATATCATCTCTTTCTCCTGAGACAGTACTGCTACACACACACACACACACACACACACACACACACACACACACACACACACATACACACACACACACGTGTCACCACTACTTCCCTATCACCTCCACTAGCATCATCCCTTCCCATGTTATAAGGGCATCATGAAAGGTTTTTGAGTAATGCTATGAAATGATCAGCATTAACAAGATGAATTAGGCACTGGTGAATAACATGGATTAGCGTGTGGAGAGACTTCAGGTAAGCATGCCAGTTACAAGACTATTTCAGTAATGATGAGGTTCTGAATCAGGCTCATTGCAGTGGAAGGGACAGATGTAAGAGATATTACAAAGGTAGAATCAGCAGGACTTGGCAATTGATACCCATTGAGTCATTTGGCTTCTCCACCCTCAGTTTTCCAATCCATAAACCTGAGGTGATTCTTTTGGCTTTTACATGGAGGCCACCATAAATAGCACAAAGAATCCCACACCTGAAATGGCAAGGTACTCATCTATCATAGCACTGAGAACTAGTATGATACTGACAGAACCCACCCACATAGTAGAATTAACTTTTGTGAAGGAAAACAAGGTACTTAGCATTGATTTACTTTTAGGTAAAGGGAAAAGAGCAGAACAGCAGCAAGTATTACAAAATGAGGCAGGTGCCTGGGGATTCCTCCAACCAAAAAGGAAGGAGATCTGCTGCATGGAAAGGAGTGCTAGATTTGGTATCAAAAGATCTCAGTTCTAATCCTGATTCTTCTACTTACTAGTTTATGAACATGGATAAGTTATATAACATGGACCTGGCCTGAGTTTCCTCATCTATCAAATGAGGAGTTTGAGTAGTTGGCTTCTAAGGCCCCCCATTCAACTCTTGATCTTTAATCTTCTTCTTCTTTTTTTTTTTTTTTTTTTTGCTTTTTTGGAGGGCAATTGGGGTTAAGTAACTTGCCCAAGTCACATGGCTAGGTTTGTGTGTGCATTACGTGTCTGAGGCTGGATCTGAACTCAGGTCCTTTTGACTCCAGGGCTGACGCTCTATTCTACTGCGCCACCTAGCTGCCCCCTGATCTCTAATCTTCTGAACTTAAAAAATAGGGGGGGAAATAGGCATTCAAGCCTAGATCCTAAATGAAGAATAAATTGACTGTCTCTTCTAGAGAGATAGATAGGTAGATAGATAGATAGATAGATAGATAGATAGATAGATAGATAGATGATAGATAGACACATACACACATGTGTACATAAATATGTACATACATACATCCATAAACACACATGTGTATATGTATGCATGCATGTATATTTCTTTGAAGAAACTATTTTTTAAAAAATTAGTCTTATTATCCCAACACCTTGCATTCTTTGCACATAGTAAATGCTTTATAAATGTTTAATTGAATTGAATTTCATTAACTCTAGGAAGCAAATAGACTAATATCCCTCTATCCCTCTCCACTCCCCTCCCCTATAAAAGAAACTATATAAGCAAAAAAAGTAGAACTTTCTTGGTTAAAGATGCCCATTGAATAGTGGGACACTATATCAGTACAGGTAACAACAGTGTACATTTACACGGTACTTTAAGTATTACATAGCATTTTCCTCACAATACTCCTGTAAGGTAGGTAGTGCAAGTATTACCCCATTTTACAGGTGAGAAAACAAACATAGAGAAGTTAAATACATGCATGGTAATGGATTAAGTAAATCCCAGAGCAGCAATTTGAACTCAGAGGTCCTGGTGACCCTCAAGGAGCTTTCAGTCCTGTAACACAGCCTTTTTGCTGCTCCTCAGACAAGAACTCCAGGCATCTTCATTGGCTTTCCCTCATGCCTAGAATGTCTTCCCTCCTCATCTTAGTCTTCATCTTCATATCCATTCTTCCCTCAAGTCTCAACTGAAGCTTCCCCTTCTCCAAAAAGGCTTTACCTGTCATCTTTAATTTTAGTGTCTTCACTTTGATTTCACACCAATTTGTCTTGTTCATATCATGTTTATACCTAGGTATTTTTTCTGTTATCATCCCCATTAGACTGTGATCACTTTTAAAATAACTTTGTTTTTGTTTTTGCTTTTTTGTGTCTTTTGGGGGGGGGGGCAAGGGAGTCTTTATATTGCCAGGTTTAGCACAGTGCCTGGCACATAGTAGGTGCTAAATAAATGCTTGTCGACCGACTACCAGATTTAGCATGCTTTTTAACCATCTGACCCTACTCCACATTGTTTTTAAAGAGGAAATTAAATCAAAATGGGGGTAATTGAATTGAATTAGAAGGAGAGAGGGGAATCAGGAGAGATAAAATGACACTTGGACAAGATCTGATAGGGGAAACTAGCACTGATATATATTTCTCTTTTCTCCCTCTTTTCCCCTCCTTTTCTAGTAGCCACCATTTTAGAAATAGGAAAAACATAATTTATTACTTAGAGTGGGAGGTGTAAGGGCATTCTTTCTCAGGGGAGGAGGCAAGGGTTTTGTTTTTGTTTTGTTTCTCCCCCTTGAGTTTGGAGCTCATGTCCACACCCTTTATCTCTCCACTACATCCCAAAGAGTATGAATTGGAGTATCTGAAGGATGCCTGCAGAGAAAAAGATAATACCCTCTGAGAAAATGGATAAATAGGGTGGAGGGGGTAAGTGTGGATGGGGAAAAATCAATAATTTGTCTCTAGGCCTTAAAGAGAGGGTCAAATTAGCTTCTAAATGGTATCAGCATATGCATTTTAATCATATGTCTTTCCAGCAACATAAGTAGTTACAGCATCAAATCCACAGGATTGAGGGATATTGGTTGGTTTTTTTGTTTTGTTTTGTTTTGTTTTGTTTTATTATAAAATACAGAGTACAAGGGTTATAAACACACAATACAGATTATCAGACTATAAAAAGGCATAACAATACAGTATGATTCATTGCTGGCATGGGCACAATATTTTGCTGGAAGATTAAAGACTATGCGACTTAAATAACTTTTATTGTAACACTTTCAACAGATCTCCTAACAGGGAAAACAAACTGGTTCTGCCTAGTGATATGACTGGTTAGCAGGACCCAATGAAATTCCCAAGAGGGCCATCTATCTCTCAGTTCTAACTGAGGTGGTTCCATTGTGGTGAGTGTGCTGCTATCCTACCCAGCACATTCTGGGTTGAGTGATAATATACCAGTCTCATAGGATGTGCTATCGTTTGGCTAAATATAGCATGTGTCCTCAAAATAATGTGGCTGATGATGAGTAATAGTTATTCCTCTGCCTCCTCCCAGTCTCTTACATAGGCTCCTTTGGATTGGGTCCAGGAGTTAATTTGTGGTAATCTGGTCCCAAAATAAATAACTTTTGTCTTTATACAGCGCCTTGAGTTTCACAAGGAACAATATGCAGCTCTGACAATGGGAGCCCTGCATATAACCAAGGGGGGAATTGGGCCCGGCACATCTACAATTCAAATGCCATGATGAGGGCTGAAGCAATCAATCTGTCCTCAGATGACGACCCTGCTCTGCTGTATTCAAGCTAAACTGGAGGTAGGACTTGCCATACTGTACCCCCAAAGAAGATCTAGAAGCAGTGACAAGTGGACCATTTTGATTTTCTTCCTCCTCAGACTCAATAACAAAGGCTATTGGCAGAGGCTTTCCACCAAAATAGAGATGCTCCAGCTTCATGAAGTGGTGGGTACACCGCCTGCTTTCTGTCAGCCTGGATTGTGCAGGGCAAAAGCTTAGCCCCTAAGATTTGCTGGCAGCCTCCTGCTCTTTGTTCTTCAGAATGTGAAAATAGTGTAAATAGCAGCATCTGCAATTGCTCCTGCTGCTTTGACTGCCAGCCAAATGCTTTTTTCCCCCTTCTCTTGGAGAACAGTCCACATGCTGCACATAGGAATGGACGAGAGAGGAATTACATACAGTGAAAGCCTCAGGAGTGCCATGAAGAATACAGGTCTAATACAGGTCTTCAGATGGGGAGGCAGAGAGAGTGCTTTGGGGTTCTGCTATTCCCCAATGAAATTAAAAACTCCATTTACCACATCATGTATGTTTATGGGATTTATGGAATAAAATTTACAAAAAGTACTTTCCTTCCCTCCACCCACCCCCATGCAAAGTTGAACCTCATTTCGTTCTGGATATACTAACATTGGGGAAATTTTATGATTTGGACAAGAAAAGAAATTATAATTCTTCCTTATATCTCTGACCTCACTAAACAGAGACCTGAACAGAAGATTAGTTTTAGGGATTCTACTTTTGAATCAAACCAAAGAGAACTAACCGTTTTGTCAAAATCCTTCTATCTGACCAGATGATTTTCAGTTTTTTTCTTAAATGGTGAGGTTCCTTTTTTTTTCTTATTTCTTTCCCTGCTGTGTCTCTCTTAACTGACAAAAGAAAAGACCTCCAGGGTGACTTTCCCAAACCTAAGTTTTTTTGTATTTTGTTTTTAAACCTCTGGCTGAGTGGCAGATGTCATTAGTCTGTGGGTTAAGATTATCCTAAAGTTCTCATAGGATTCAGCAAACAGATGCTAGTACTATCATCCTGGGTTTAGAAGTAGCTTGTCACAGGCTTAGAGAATATATATGAATGTCACTTCCATGTTATGCTGTGTCTCACTCAGCTACTTTAACGTAAAAACATAAGGGTCCCAACTACAAGTCCCAATTACATTTATCTCCTTTTTTTTTTTTTTTAATTTGTATTTCTCTAACACATGCCAACCCCTAGGACATAAAATGCTTGGCTCTGAGGAACAGACTTATACAGCTGCACTGTAATTGTATTTAAAAAAAAAAACACAACACTAATAACTCTTCAGTGCATTCAAAACTCTGTGTATTGCAGGAGCATGTGTGCACAGAATGGCTATTCTGTTCAGTGGTAGTTAAAGGTTAAAACTGACATGCATCTTAAATGTTATATGACTAACACAAGCAGGGTATTTTTCCAAGCTAATGTAAATGATATTCTTCTAAAATGCAGTTAAGTGAATACAGGGTATTTTGTTAAGTTTCTCTCTCTCTCTCTCTCTCTCTCTCTCTCTCTCTCTCTCTCTCTCTCTCTCTCTCCCCCTTTCTTTCTTGTAGTTGTATATAATTTAACCACATTATTACCATGTTAAGGAAATATGGGTTGGAGTTTTTATTGCCATTACTGGGTAGGGATAGAAAATTGGAAATTAAATTGGAAGTGCTTTTCCCCTTAATTACCAAAAAACTGAGCCACTTATCAAACTTAGATTATATTCACTAAATAGACATGGAATTTGGATGGAGGGAGGATGAAGAATTCTGACAAAAATGTCTAGAAAGGTTCTTACATGTAAACAACAACTCTGACCCACAGAAAGAACTACAAAATTATAGAATTATTCCCTTTGACCAACCTCCAATGCAACATCTTCCTCCCTTTCTGACAGAGATCATGCTGAGAAAATCACTCTAAATCAGTGTAGTTCTTTCATGAAAGGACATAAATTTATAGATCAAAACTAGCATTATTACACCTGAAAGACTAATGAAATAATGCCTTATTTGATTTACTCCCTCCACCCAATGAGAAAGGATTTTTCTGCTCACAGAGAATGATAAGACCATGAGAACTTTTCAGGTAATTTAACATATCTCAATCATGTTTCATTACCTGAGAATATTGTCATTTGACATCCTGCTGGTGAGTGAGTTGTAAAATAAGACATTCTTTTGTAGCCTAGAACTTGGCAAATTATAAATAACTTTCCTTCCATGCTGTGTATTAGTTGTAGAAGATACATACCAACTCACAATCTCATTTCCTAAAAATATCAGAGAAGGCAGAAGAAAAACAGCAAAAGTTTTAATGAGAAGTAGGCAGTAGCCCTAAAATAAGTTAATCTACCTTTCGTATATATTACCATTTTACTGCCTGCCTCTCTACCTTAGGTATTTCACATCTGTCAGAAGGTTGATAACATCCTTCAACATAAGGATTTTGGAAACAGTTATACATTGCATTGATCAGGGTTCTTAAGTCTTTCAAATTGGTTTTAGTTTATGTCATTGACGTTTTTATAAATCATTCTCTTCATTGTGCTCACCTTACTTTTCTTCATTTCATACTACACAGAATTCTCTGAAATTATCTCTTTTATCATTTGTTATATACAATAATATTCCATTACATTTGTACACACCAATATATTTATCCATTTCCCAAATGTCTAAAAGGCAATTTATGATACTTTTTTATAGTATAGTATTGTTTTATTATATTCCCCCTTCCCTTATTTTTAATCCCTTCCTCAGAATCAGGAATTTGTTTTGATTGTGTCTTTTTTCTCACTAGTAGTATCCTCCTGCCCTGGTATTTTCCTTCCTCTTAATCATTGTCCCTTCTCCCCATGCCCACTTGTTTCCCTAATCAGTTCAACATGTTTCTATACCAAATGCTGTGTGGATGTTTGTTCAATGTTCTTTTGTCAGTTTTAAATAAGAGTGAAGTTCATTGGATGCCAACTTCCACACCCCTTCCTTCACCCTTCCTTATATATTCTTCTACTTCATTAGAGGTCATTTTTTTTCCTCTCTAGGATTATAGTCAGTTATGCAATTCTTTTTTTGAAGCTTATCTTTTTTTACTTTAAAATATTGTATTCCAAGATCTACCCTCATTTAAAGCAGAAGTTTCCAGGTCTTGTGTGATTCTACTTGTGATTCTTTGATACGTACATTTGAATTGCTTTCTGGATAGATGCATGCTGTATTTTTTCTTTGATGTTGAAGCTCCTGATTTTGGCTTCTTCAACTTTTCCTTTTGGGGTTCCTTTCTTTATTTTGCCCTCTGGTTCTAATCTGAGCAGTTTTCATTTATGATTTCTAAAAGCAATAATGCCCAATTTTGTTATAATCTTGGTGTTCAAGTAATCTAGTAATTCTCAAATTACCTCTCAACCACTTTTCTTCCAATATTTCAACCTTTTGATTTTGTTCTAATATTTCTTGCTGTCTCAAGGAGCCATTGGTTTGTATTTGGTCTATTCTAGTTTTCAAGAAGTCAATTTCTTGAATAAGATTTACCATTTTATCTTCTAAGTGACTTGTTCTCCTTCCAGGTGTTTTCTCTAGAGATCTAATTTCATTTATTTATTTTTATCTCAGTCTTCATTTCTTCTAGGTATTCATGTAGGCTTTGAGGAGAATTTTTTTTTTTCCTTTGAGCTTCTGCTTGCAATTACTGGAGACATAATCTCTCCTTTTTTTGTGGCAATCTCTGGATTTACAATATTTTTTGATAATGGCCATTATTTTCTTTAATGTACTTTCTCTTTAGTTCCTGAAGTGGCATTTTCTACAGGGGTAAGGCTTCAACTCCTCTACTTTTGGATGAGATTGTCAGCCCTATTTGGGCTTTTTCTGGTTCCTCTGGGTTCTTCAACTGACCTCTACCTCCCACAGTGTATCCTCCCATTTCCAGGAGATACTTTCAAGTTTGTAGCCCTCCTCCCACAACTAGTTAATTCTACCCCAAACTTCTATTTTGAGAAAATACCTAGACCATTCATGTTTACTCTATTCCTCTTCAAGTTTTGTGTAATTAAAAAAATTTTTTTCGGGGCGGCTAGGTGGTGCAGTGAATAGAGCACCGGGCCTGGAGTCAGAAGGACCTGAGTTCGGAGCCGGCCTCAGACACTTAATCCACACAAACAAAAACCTAGCCGTGTAACCTTGGGCAAGTTACTTAACCCCAATTGCCCTAAAGGGGCGGCTAGGTGGCGCAGTGAGTAAGAGCGCAGGCCTCGGAGTTGGGATGACCCGAGATCAGATCCGGCCTCAGAAAATGAGCACCCATGCATAAATAATGACTAGCCGTGTAACCTTGAGCAAGTTACTTAACCCCAATTGCTTAAAAAAAAAAAAAAGAAAAAAAGAAATTTTTTTTTTCTATACCATGCCCCATCCCCCCTCACTTGTACTCCCCATCTTAGCTTTTCAGCTTCTTTTTATATGGCACCTTCTTACATTGGAATATTCTTCCAATTCCTTCCAAGAGGGAAGTGAATGTACTTCTTTTTCCTTGTATTTATATTCCTAGCACTTACCATAGTGTCTGGCAAATAGTAAGTGTTTAATAAATGCTTCTTGATTTGATTCAGAATGCTAGATCTTCAGAGGCCTTGCTTGTATCTCAGAATATAATGTTAGGAACCTCAAAGTCTAAAACCCCTGAGTCTAGAGTATCCTGCTCTAAGACCTGTGGCACTGAGATGGCTGTTATCCACACTACCCCTCTTCTAGATTTTTATAGTATCCACCTTGGGGTTTCCGAACATCCCAGGAGTATCTCAAAGGATGCTTCTGGTCTTGTTTCTCAGTCTGTATATTATTACAGACTATGTATATGCTCTTTCTGGTCACATTCTGTGGAAAGGCTGTATTGATGCTGGCTTTGCTGGAAGGAACCCTTATTCTTACTTCATGTGGGTCTCTAGCTGACTTTTAGTGCAGTTACAAAGTGAAAGATGTCACTATAGTTTCTCACTATATTTCTTGATCATTATTTGGTCTGACATAAACATCAAGGGTTTTGCTGGTGTACTTAAAAGAGAGGCAGGTAGTCTGCCTTCCATTCAGACAACCATTTTGTCAGGAAGTTCTCAGGTGCTATCAGTTATAAAGACAGTCAAAATGACCAAACTGATCATGTCATGGGCAGTTCAGGTTTTGACTATGTTTGTGTTTTTTTTTTTCCTAGTGACATTCAGAACAAAAAAAGCAAACTCATTGCCCAAAGGTAATCCTTTTCCTCATCCCTAAATGACTATCATATTTCTTTTCTCTTTTTTTCTTTTTTGGAGAGGGGAATGCAGGGCAATTGGGGTTAAGTGACTTGCCCAAGGTCACATGGCTAGTTTTCTGTTAAATGTCTGAAGCCAAAACTCAGATCCTCCTGACTCCAGGTCTGGTGCTCTATTCACTGTGCCAGCTAGCCACCCTATGACTATCATATTTCTTATAAAAGTTGTTCCAGTGTTGTTGTTTTTTTTTTGCTTCTCTCTTCAAACTTCCCATGAAGAGTCTATTTTGATCCAAAACACCATTGATATTATCTCCTATCTTCTCATCTATTATTCCAGTCTCTAGTACAAAGGACATCCTTCCGATAATGCATAAACCCAAGCCCTCTCTCTACTCATGACCATGGTCTAGGGATGTGTTGGAATCACCTCAGAAATAGGCAAATTCTACACATCATGGCTTAATTTATTACTATACTGAATTACCAGACTTAAGAAAGTGATGGAGAAAATGTCAAAAAATGCAGATTAAACTTAAATGTGTTGTAAATTTTTAAAGAATCAGTTGTAAACATTTCACAGCACACTGCCTCCTTGCGCGCATGCACACACACACACACACACACGCTTTCTCTTTTAACATGACAAGACTAACACTGCAAGGCTATGAGGCACTTAGGCTGTCCATATCCCACTCTTCCAACATGACTGGCCCTCTCCTTTTTGTTCATACATTTCCTGAATCATATCACCACTTCTTATACATACTGATATCTCCAAAATCATTATGCTCACAAATATGATAATAGCAAAGATAATAATAATAGCTAATATATAGAAAGTGCCTACTGTATGCCAGGCACTATGCTTTTATCTCATTTGATCCTGACAACAATCCTGGGAGCTAGGTGCTATTATTATCCCAATTTTACAGATGGGGAAATTGAGGCAAACAGAGGTTAAGTGACTTGTCCAGGGTCATACTGTTAATAAGTTCTGACACTGTATCTGAACCCAAGTCTCCCTGACTCCAGATCCAGTACTCTATCAACTATACCATCTAGCTGCAAAACTGAAAGCTATTAGATCAGTATTTATCATATCATATCATATTAATTATATTATATCATATTCATATTATGTATATCAGTTTCTGCCTATAAAATAGATATAGACTATCAAAATGCGCTAAATAATCTGAGAAAAACAGTCAGAAAGGTGACAGAAAGAAACAGAGGCCATCTTCATCAGTATAATAAATAAAAGTGTTTATATAGTGCTTTAGAGCTTGCAAAATGATTTACATGTGTTATCTCATTAGGTCCTCACAACTAGCCTGTGAGAGGCTATTATTCCCATTTTACAGATGAGGAAGCTGAAGCTGGCAGGTTAAATAACTTGTCTAAGGTCCTAAATTCCTGAAATAGTACTTAACTTTTGGGTCTTCCAGACTCCAAATCCAATGCTTGAAACCTAACTGCCTAGTTACAAAGATAGAGGCAGAGATTTCAAAATGGATTTGAACAAGAGACAAAGAAACTGAAAGGAATGGAACACTGAACACATAGTATTTAATGGAAATGGCAAAAGATAAAATGCAAATGTACCATTTAATGGAAAAGAGATTAGGAAGAAACCTGGAACCTGCGGAGGTGGGGTCTTAGCAAGCAAGTTTGGGTAGAATAATTCAGTGACAGGCCTGGGACAATCAAAGTAATAGCATCAGGGCCCAGCACCAGCCTAAGAGAAGGGGAAGTGAGAAGAGTGTTAAAGGAGTTGGAAAAGGAGGCAAAAGACAAACTTTCAGAATGTTGCCCAGAGCCAAGCTCAATTTATGCCTTTATGGGGCTATCTACAGGATTATAGGATTTTAGAGCTGGCAAGGAATTTGGAGATCATTTAGTCCAAGTACTTCATTTTGTAGGTAAGGAAGCAAAGGAGTAAAGATGTTAAATGACATACCAAGGTCACACAAGGAGCAAATTGTAGTGATCTAAGTGACTATTCTAATTTGGCTCATTAATTTAAGCAAAGTAGATAAATTAAACCAAAAAATGTTCTGCAGGAATTTTATCATGATGAATTTTACCAAATTTCCTAGTTATTTTGTTGTCATGTGTATGTAGGTTCAGCTTCCCTGAGGAGTAATGGACACACTGAAGAAACTGGAGAATTGTGTGTTCCAATTTATGGTTTCAAGATCTTTGGAAATCCAAGAAATAACACTTTCTAATTGTGTGTTTAGTGAGGTACACAATGGGCACTGGTAATTTTCTCATAATAGAAACAAACTTAAAATAGTTTCACACAAAAGTAATGGAAACACCACTGCCTACCTGTTGGTGATAAATGTGCTATTTTAAAATGTTTTCCTGTACCTTTCTTACATAGCATATTGAACTTGCAAACATTAGTCATGGCAGTGCTATGAAGTCTAGTCAAAAGACCTGCCACATGCAGCAAGAGCCAAGAAACATGAATAGGTTGCTGTGTGTGTTTTCTATTCAAGGCTGGAATGTAGGACAATTTGAATCACATTTCAAACCAACATTTCCTTTGTATTTAACTGTATCAAAAATATTTTCTGGCATTAAAATAAAAAAATATAAATATTCAGAAATAATTATTTAAATAATGATGTTTTACCTGAAGCATATAGGTTATTAAGAGTGCCCTGATTTTACCAAGGAAATGTATTATTTTTTTCTGTTTTGATTTGTCAGGATTGACCAAAGAAGAGCTGACAAGGTTGTGAATATATTTTTGTGGCTCACGCCCCACTCCTTTCAAGGAACCTCCTAAATTGCCACAAGCCACAGTACTCTCTTCTACAAATCCCGGATTATATGTTTATAAACTTAGCAGGATTTTAGAGACCATCTAAGGCAATCCCCATATTTTTATTTTACAAGTGGAAAAACTAAAGCAGAGAGAGCTTGTGTGATTTGCCTGAGGTCACAGGAAACAGTATTTGAACCCAAGACCCTGATTCCAAATCCAATTACACCAACTTATGTCTCTGGAACAAGCTCATTATCTGTACCATTTATTTGGTATATGTTATCTTGTTTTGCTATTTACCTCATCATGTGAATTTCCTACTTCTCAAACCTCATCATAATTCAGCCCTTTCAAAGCAGGGACCATGGATTATGCCTCTGAGTATTACTAGCACTTGGCACAATGCCCTAAATGTAGACTCCCAGCTTAATGTTTGGTGATGGTGACTTATATATCATCTAATATAAGGGCCCCATTTTACAGATGAGGACAGGGGCTCCAGCAAGAAAAGTGACTTATCCAAGATCACTTAAGGATAAGTGGAAGATAAGGGATTTGATAATGACTTTTGTGAATAAATAATTTCCTCTCAGTTGTACATGCCCAACATGATAGGTTAAATACATGGATATTTTAGGTAAGAATTTATAATCTTGTCATTTCCTGATGTTATTCCCATTGATGGACAAAAATATTTTTTAACTTATTGGAGCATTATAGGCCACCCAAGTTTTTTAATTCAGAAAAACTGTGAATGTATAAAAATTTCTTTCTGAAGATTAAGAAGAGAATGGGAACTTTTCTTTCAAAATTGGTGCTATAACTTAAATGCAGACAGCTTTACCACTAGAGATACCAGCAAGCAGGTCACAAACAAACCTGAGCAACTGAATGAGAGATAAAAATGCAGTTAATCAGTCTGATGTTTCCAAATATTGAAAATTTCACTTTGTGAAAACAAAACCTTTTAATGATTGACTAAATCCATATTACCTTTCATTTAAATATTTTAATATCATATGGACATCATCTTGAGAAAGAAAAAAAGAGTGCTCATTGTAAGAAATTATCTGATTGTGAATGCTATCAGTGTGGATAGCAAATTTTGTGGCAAGTTTAAAGTTTGTGATGGACTTATGATATGGTTCCTTACACATTTTATTTTGCAAAATTTTGTTATACTATACTCCACAAAGCAGTCACCAAGAACAGCACAATAAAAACAAAGACCTCAAAGCCTGGCACAAACTCAAAGTATTTATGGAGATCAAGATGGATGACACAATCACCAATATTTATACATGTTTTATAATCCAAATGGTAATAGTACCTATTTTAAGATATAGTAGTGGGGGAAAATGTATAGCATAGTATTTCACATTCAAAGATACTACTGCTACTGCTGCTGCCAATGTTGCCAGTGGCTGTTGAAGAAACCATCATTGCATTCCCCCTTGGATTTATTCTTTCAACAAATATTAATTGAGCCCCTTAAGCAAAGCTTTGTGCCTAGGTGAAGGAAAAATGAGTAAGATGTGGTCTCTGCTCTCATAGAGCTTACAGTCTAAAGATTATATCTTTGAAGCTGTAATCTTTGACAATTCTCAGAGCTATTGATTCTAGTCCTTCTTTTGCTTTATATTCTTTCATTCAGTGAAAAAAAAATGTTTTGATCACAGATGTGTGCAATTCACAGGACTCACCACTGTAGGGAATGCAAAGATGAGGAAAGCATAATCTCTATCCTCATAGATTTTACAATGTAGGAAGAAAGAAGACACATGCAACTAAAATTCTAGATAGGATTTGAAATACATCAGAAAAGTTGAACAGAGTGCTTTGGAAGTTGAGGAGAAAAAAAATATTCCCTCTAGATAGATAGGTGTAAGGATTAATGAGAAGTTTGGGAAAGCTTCATGGAAGCTTTGAGGATTGGATGGATGGATGGATGGATGGATGGATGGGAACAGGAAAGCTTGAGTTTGTTACAACTCCAGTTCTAGTCATACACAAGAATTCAAAGACCTGATGTTTCTTAGCATTTTTTTTTTTTATAAAATCATGCTTTCCTCAACAGCAGGAATCTGATTCACTCTGTTGAGAGGTAGCATGACATAAAGGACAGAATGCTGGTCTTGCTGTCCAATCCTATGTCCAACATTTCCTAGATACATGACCTTGGGGAAGTAATTTATTTTCTCTGAGCCTTAGTTTCCTCATCTGTAAATCTAGGGAAATCACAGCACCTACCATATAAGGTTATTATGAGACTAAAATGAGATAATGCATATGAAATGTTCTGGAAACCTTGAATTGCTATATTGGATATCAGTTAATATAGTTAATTTGGTTGGGACTTTTAAGGTTTCTTCTTTTGGAGATATTTACATTTTAATACATTCAGCCTTGAATTTCTTGACTAACTTCTATCATCAGGTACCAGGGTTTTAGACTTTTTTAGTTTAACCAAGGCCAAAGGCAAAAGTCATAGAGAAAATGTGATTCAGCTCAGTGTGAGGAAGACCTCAAAATTTAGAACTGTGGAAAGATGGAAGAAGATGCTTCTGTTTCATGTAAACCCTGAAATTCCCATCAGTAGAAGGAAGTTCAAGGAAATATTTGGATGACCTTCTATTGGCAAAGGTGTAGAGGTATTTTATTATATAATAGTTCAATCTGATGATAACTTGTGCCTTTCCAATTCACCAGATACTCTCTTTCTAGATTTCATTTTTACTATAAAACAGAACAAATACAATTATCTGTTGCTACTTTTCAATATTTCTCCTCTATGT
Organism: Gymnobelideus leadbeateri; assembly: GCA_011680675.1. Classification (NCBI taxonomy): domain Eukaryota; kingdom Metazoa; phylum Chordata; class Mammalia; order Diprotodontia; family Petauridae; genus Gymnobelideus; species Gymnobelideus leadbeateri. The sequence continues at coordinate 70,739 of WOXC01002314.1, read as the reverse complement.
TTTTCTCTTACATAGTATTCTGCCCATCAGGTGACCTTTTTTAAGTAAAGCAATTGCTTGCTTTCCCAGATAACAAGAAGTGATTTAGAAGCTCAACTTAGGATGCTGTTTTGTATTTATTGAAGAGGTTTACACACTAAGAGGGTTAGGGTTGCTCTGGAGCAACCAAAATACCAACATGCCCGGTCCTGCTGAATGAATTCAACTCGAGTCTTCTCAGCCAAAGAAAAGTAAAATTTATTAAAAGTATGCTTGCATTAGAAACAGATTAAGTCTGTGCTAGAAAATTCTATGGTGCTCTCACAGGGTGTGAGATGGGGTCTAACATACAGAAAGTCTTGGGAGGAATCTGGGAGTTTTCTAGAGGAGGAGTTTGGGGAGGATCTTCAGGAGGAGTTAATGAGTTCAATGAGTGATTAAGGGTGGGAAGTAGCTGGAGGCTACAGACAATGGTGGACTAGGCCAGTTCAAGGGTGTATTGATATTTTGATAGGCTCAGGGGTGGGAAGTAGATGAACAATGAAGGGATAGGCTAGTAACTAGGTTAGTAGTTAGCAGTTAGTAGGTCTGGGCCCAGCCACAATATAAGGCTTATTGCCTCATGCAAATGCCTCATCAAATGAGACAATTTAATCAAGAGTCGAAGGGAGATTCCCAGAGCCTCAAGGACTCAAGGAGAGGGGGCTCCCAGAGCCCATAGCTCATCATTTATGATGATCTTGTGGAAATAGGGAAAAATTCTGAGTATAGGAAAAGATAGTGAAAATAATCAGTTTTCCTGAGGTAGTTCTTCACCAGTGTAACTTGATTATTTTATTTGAAATGCTTTCTGTCCAAATCAGTCACAATGTATTTAAATAAAAGTTTCCCCAAATCAAATATAAGTGACTTCCAAAAAATTATCTGCCACTTTGGAATACTTTTATCCAGATTTTTCTCCATTACTGTGAATAATAAATAACTGGGAAAATAGGCATAGCATTCTTCTTAAGGAAAATAGCACTCTTCTTAAGGCATCTACTTTCAAAGATTTTCAATGTCAAAATAGAAACGTTACACAAAAATTATAAATAAAAATTATATACCTAGAAACAGCATGGGAAGTCACAACTACTGAGTTGTAAAACAATAATACAACTCATTAGGCATGGAAATAGGTATATTATTTTTAATACACTAAATTTATTCATTCAAAAGTGTTTCCCATTACTTGTAAGAATACTGATTTTTGTTTCATAAATGGTCAAGAGTTGCTTCTTTAGTATTTTTCTACCATCTGGGGGATGGGGAGTGGCAAAGGGACAATTTATTTTGAAGTTATGATATTATGTAAACAATCAAAACTTGCTTTAAATGAAAATATGTCCATTCTTCCCTACTTGTACAGAAAGATGGATGAATTTGCTGTGCTCAATTTCTCTCTCCATCTTTAAGAAACTCTTTCGATTAAATATCATATGTTAATACATCTCTTTCAAACACTGTGAAGTAAGAAAAATGAAACTATGATGAAAATCTGCATATAACCTTAGTTTTAGCCCTTGCTACTTTCAAACATTATAGCAATTATGCACATATTTCTGTGTGTGTGCATCTCTCACATATTCATATATATGGCCATGGAAGTTTTTAGTAATCTCTCCTTTGCACTTGCAAACTAGAAATTTCCCCATGTGATCAGAAAATAAGGAACAAATTATTTCCAAATGTAGCCCTTTATATTTACATGCCTTATTTCATATCTAGGCATATTCCTGATGAAGTGGAATTCATAGCATAGTCATAAAAAAGTGACCATTGGATAAAGCTGGCTTTTCAGAGAGTTCAAAAATCCTACCGTTTAGTTTCTTTTCAAGTCTCCCCCCCAACCCCCCACTGAAGAGGATCATACAGAATCAACCCAGTAAAAAGAATTGTCATAAAATCTCACACCATTGACTTGTAAATGGAATTGAATCTGCAGCGTCTACATAATGATACTATCAAAAAGGAAGGAAGTATCACATTCATATAACAGATGAGATATGAAATGACTACTATGGCAGATGAACACCCCAGAGGTATTTTGCTTTATTCTACTCACTGAGTTTATATCTCCAGTTTCTCTAATTTTCGTTATTTTTTTTTCCTCAGGTCTCAAGACAAGAGCAGAAAGACTTTTACTTTTTTTCTTCCCTTAACAAATAACCTCATACAGAAGTCAATAATATAAATACTTATGTTTCTGGGGTCAGTGCTGGGGCTTTATTAAAACTGATTTTTCAAAATGTATTTCTGTTGTTGCTGCAGCTGCAGATAAAACCTCCAATCACCTCCTTCCCTTCCTATAATCAGACCTTGGGTGGAGTGGGTTCTGAAGGAGGAGAAACACTTGTGGGAGATACATCCAGGCCTCCCTTGAGTCATTTCCTCCCCTGGGTTCAGTGAGCCTTCCCTCTGCTAAGGGAGGCATCCAGAGTGAGGACATCAGATGGAAATTCCCCTTCAACTACACCCCCCACCCCTATCCCCACCCTACAATATGTTCACATTCCTCCACATCCCTGATCCCCCACTCTCCACATACCCCACCCCCAGCTCTTCTCAGCATAATGATTAGTGACTACTTAACATAATCAGAAGACCCACTTAACCAGGATCCTTACACTCATGCACACCTGAAGCTAAAATGTGGTGTCATAAAAATGAGAAGTCATGGGAAACATGAAGACAGTTCTTTGCATACAGCTGCCAAAAGAATATATTACAAGGGGGGGGTGGGGTAGGTTGTGCCTGGCTGCAGTTAGTCAGCAGGAGCAGGATTAGTGTATAGACCCTTCTATCATTGCCCTCCAGGGAATCACACCCTGGCTTTAATTAGGGCCTGTGCCTGCTTCAGCTCCAGAGATAAACCCAGATAACTGTAGACCCAGTGTATAGAGTCAGATGACCTTGGTCATCCACAAACTTAAGACCCACTGTGACATTACACACAAACACACACACACACACACACACACACACACACACTCATCATAAATTATTGGCATTACAACGATTTACAAGCTGGAGGGTCCTGGTTAAACTGTGTGCTTTGGACTTATTAAACATCACTGGCCTCAGGGAATGGAGCCAGCCAGTGTTCACTCCTATGAAGTGTTGTTGGCACTCTCTAATTGTATAGAACAATATAATCCAATGTGATATAATGAAGATCTATGGAGGAAACCAGCTTTTGTCTTTGAAAGGCCTACCAACGTGTTTTTAATTTTTGCTTCATTCAGTGACAGATCAAGCAATGAAATAAAAGGTGCTGGACGCTAAAAGCGAATACTGAATGAGTCCCATAACAAGGGAGAAGGGGGCCACATGCTCATGGTGCAAATAAATATCAGCATCTATATTTAAATAGTTTTAAGCCTGAGAGGCAAACAAAGGACAGGAAGCTCTGTGTTAAGAGTGGCACCAAAGCCTTCAATCACATGGCTTAAACAAAACAAAACATGCACAGAATAGGAGAAATTCCCTAAGTGTGAGCACACACACACACACACACACACAAAATGTCTTTTTCTTCTTTCCCATTCCTTTCAATTCTATCCATTCATTTGCCAGGCATATGGTTTGGAGGATGGGGGGAGGTAGAATTATATTAAAACTTTGTCTCTCCCTATTTATTTTTGAAGTATCTGTAGTGATGTTTGGAGAAGTTTGTAGAACAAGTAGTATTTACTATGAGGAGTTGCAGCTGGATGATCAGGTATTTATACTCTACTATAAATTGAGATGATTAAGAAAAAAAAAAGTACCAAACAGCAACATGAGCCAGAATCAAGTGAAGTGATATTTATGATATCTTTTTTTTTTAAGAATGAGACATTCTATTTATTAGTAGGCTCAATCTCACCATTCCAGCATGGCAGGTCTCTAATATGGAACTCTTTCTAGCATTCTGAAGCTTTGTATTACTCACCAATAGACTGGAATGATCCCTTTAATTATAATGGGTTAAAAACATAATTATAATATCTTGAAAAATTAATCAATAGTATTATTCACCTGACAGACTAAATTTTGAAATTTTGAAAACTTAGGTCATGGTAGTTGGAAGTAGCTAGAGATATATATATTTTTAAAATAGGAAGTTGATATCAAAAATTAAAAAAAACCTTCTACCCATGTTTGAGGCTCCATGATATCAAATTTCCTACAAAATGTAAGGTCACCACTTGCTGAGTGGATTCTATCACGTGAAATGTCCAGGTACAATCCTGGTGAATGAAGGATGAAGTTTCAGCTTTCATTCAATGAATGCTTTGGGATTTATGGGTTTAAGTCACATCATTAATGTTGTTTTAACTCCATTTTCACTGTGAAAGAGAATTTCCTTTTCTTTGTTTCTCATGTTGGTTTAACAAAAAGAGGGTCAGGGGAGAGGGGAATTCTCCTGAGATGAGGAGATTTGAGGCAGTGCTGAAAATGTTCTGATTTTTCTCTGAAGACCTTGGAAAACAAGAAGATAGAAGTGATAAACTGTCATTCAAGAGGAAAAGACTCCAAAAACACTTTCTAGTATTATGAAAACAAGATTTTAGGGTCATTCACAAGAAAAAAATTAATCTACAAAGCTCTGTCAGTTTAAACATTTTAGAAGAAGTTCTAAATTAAAAAGTTAAAGAAACAGACCTGATAATTGGTAAATGACTATGAATGGTCCCAAGAAGTAATGAAAATGATTGCTGTCTCATTAGAATGTAATTCTTTGAAAAATCTATATTTGTACCATTGTCTTCCTGTAGAAAATAGCTAGCATTTACATAGCACTTTAAGGTTTGCAACTTGCTTTACAAATATTTTCTTATTTTATCCTCACAACTTTGGAATATAGGTGTTTTTATTACCCCCATTTTATAGATGAGGAAAAAAGAGACAGATGACTTGCCCAGGATGTCTGAGGCTTGATCTAGGATTAGCTCTTCCTGACTCTAGATTCAATGCTCTTTCTATCTAAGCTGTCTCTCCTCAATAAGTGTCTAGCCTCTGGGAATACTATCAGCCTCCCCTAGTGATCTGCCAATAGCTCATCTGTAATAAAGGTGTTCATATTTATGACCACATCAACAGGGAAATAAGCCTTATTCTTACCCAACCTTCCATCTTAATAATATTTGGTTTAAACAAACTGATAATCATGAGCAAAGGATGTTTACCTATTCAGATTTGTAATTAATTACCTTGATCATTTAATTTACCTGAACAATAAACTCCCCCAAATTGGGTTAAATAATTTTGTTAATTTTTAATCAATCTTTCGCTAAATGGCTATAGGGGGAAAAAAAAGAACTTTCAAATGAAAGAGCCAGTTATTTGGTTATAAGAAGTAGCAAAGCAAAGGTGCTCCTGTAATTTTGTTGTGTTTCTTTTTTCATTTTGAAAAAAAGAGAAACAAATTTACTTTTGTTGTGCTTGTTTAATACTATTCTCACCCTATTGGAAGGTAAGCTCCTGAAGGACAGGGAATGCTTTATTTCTGTCTTTGTATCCCCAGGCTAGCATAGTAATTTGACAGTGCTAATGAATGCTAATTAGTTCATTGATTGAATTTTGAATTAGAAAAAATTAAAGTACCATGCTTGTTTGTTTGCTTTTTTTGTTCCAATATGCACATTTTATGATTTTGATCTTCCAAATGGAGCTAGAGAAAGAATGTCAAAGCAAGGTGAAGACAGGTCATGCTTTTTATTTTGCCAACCACTAGAAAGAGATAACATAATTTCCTCAGCAAAATGGTTTCCTTTCTCTAGAGGTTCTTGGTTGGGTCAGGAGAATTCGAGGTATTTTTAATAAGTACCTACTTCTTTACCACAATGTTAGGCATTGTAGTGGGTATAGAAGAACTATCAGATATGGTCCATGGCCTCAGGGAGTAAAGTCTTGGAAGAAAGACTAAAACACTTGAAGTAATGACATAGCAATATAAAAGGGCAGATGATTAATTGCTAGGCTTAAGAATGTTATGGGAGCATTGAGCACTGTCAGAGCATCATCCCAACACATGAGTTTTTGTTGTCACAATTTAAGCAATTGATCTAAAATTACCACTTTCCCCTCTTTCCTCTAAAACCTGGGAAGATTAAAAGATTCATGGCTATAGGGGGAAAAAATAACTTTTAAATGAAAGAACTGTTATTTTGGGTATAAGAAGGGCAAAGATGCTTCTATAATTATGTTGTGTATTTTTTTTTTCATTTTGCAATGCCATAACACTAAAACATCCTAACTGATTTTATTTCTGCGTTTTGTTCAAGTGATTTGATTCCAAGCTGAGACCTTGTATGCCCCAGTTCCAACACCCAGAGAAAATTTTACCAGCTGAGTTTTGAACCCAGGTAAACAGGGGCTTTTAATGAAAATGCTGACAGACCCTTAAGTATAGCAACATGAATGGCACCAACTATAATAAATATGAGGAGTGATTCCCAAACCGAAGACTGGCAAATAGTTACCCAGCTGCTACAGAAATAGCAAGATAGAATTTAAAAAAAAAAAGAAAAGAAATTAAATGAAATGGATATTAGCTGGAAACATCTGTGTTCACCACAGAGCAAAATGCATATTCAGCAGCCAGTTTATTGGCTCTTTAGAGGATGTGAATGGTGCATTGTAAATAATGACACGCCTGTAATAAATTCCCAGTAAAAAAGAGAGGGGGCCTAAGCGTGTTCCTCCCACAATTCACATTTCTGGGTCCCTGCTGTGAGTGATGATTCACAGCAGTCACAAATTCCTGTTTTCAAAATGCTATTGTATACTCCAGGGCTTTCATTAAGTTTTACACTAGCTAGGGAAATTTAAAACTTGAGAGAGGGAGGAAGAGAGAGAGAGAGAGAGAGAGAGAGAGAGAGAGAGAGAGAGAGAGAGAGAGAGAGAGAGAGAGAGAGTTCTCTGTGGTGATATGCATTTAACACTCACTATACTGTACTGATAGATGTGATAGCAGGGCAAGTTTTCAAATCACCCTGGGTTGCCTTGTATCCTTCTTTCTTAGAGAAGAGAGGAGTGAACTCCTTTATTCTGTAGGAGAGAAGGCAATAAACTTGAACCATATCGTCAGTTGTGTTGGAGAGATGAGTGGGAAACGGAGAGGAGGAAGGAGCAATAAGGTTTAACTTACGTTTCTACTAGATAGGTGCTTGTCTTGATTTCTTGATTGAAGTTTGCCAGTCATTGTGCATATAGACATAAACAACACATTGCCTTCAGAGTTTCAGTACTGAGTCCATCATTCATTCAACAAATATTTTCTGAGTGCCTACTAAGAACAAAACACTCAGTTTGGCTCTGTCAAGAATGCTAATTATAGGGGAAGATTTTATTCCCAAGAAAATTCTTTTCCCATTTAACCTGAGAGTGAAAAGAAGAGAGAAACCTCCTCATTCTGACAAGGGAATTGCTAAACTTCACTCTGGAGTGTGGTGTTCCAGGGCTGGGCCTTCCAGCACTAAGCTGGGTCTGAGCCTAATCCCTGTGCTGAGCGTTTCACCTCCAAGACATGGTTTTATATTCAGTTCTGTGTCATTCCAGCCAAATGGTTGTTATACAGCTGCAAAGTATACTAATGAAATGAGTTTTTGGCAGACTCACAAAGTTCTCAGTGCCCAGAGTTACACATGTTGCACGTTGTCTGCTGGCTACCTCTGTGTATAGCAAGATGAGTTGAAGTATCTCAGTGGCTATGAATGTACTAAAAAGTCTGTGGATGAAACCTACTGCTGCCTGGATTCCACTAGCTCCTAGCAAAAAAAGAGGAAATGGTCCCACAGTTTAAGACTAGTGTAGTTCAATGAAGTTTTAATGAGAGTATGCCAGGAGGTGATGTTTCCTTTTAAAATAATTAGAAGTATATTTAATTTAATGTTCCAAAATACTTTTTACAAGATATTCTTACATTCTGAAATAAAACTGGATTCACTTATGTTCACTGATGGCAAACATACCCTAGTAATATTCTAATTAAAAAATAAACGACCAAAGTCAATCCAAATTCTTCCCATGTGTTCTTTCTAAATGCTGTCCTTGAACCTCATTTTTTTTTTGTCCTGGTTCTTTCACTAGCCAAACCATGCAGCCCATGGCAACTCAAATAAACTCAAATATAAAAAAATAAAAAATAAGCAGCAGTTTCCTCAATGGTAAAAAAAAAGAAAGAATTGGGTTAGATGGTCTCTACTATCCAGCTTAGAAGAATGTTCTCTTAATTCTTGTGGACTAATAATTACTACAGATACTGATAACTATAAAAATGTGAGTCCTAATGTTATCATCATTGAAAAATATACCACTGAGGGATGTTTTTTACATTGATCCTTTAATACAGTTTTTGGTGCTTTTGTTGTCTTTTGGAATTTGTTAGAGAATTTTGCACTCCTGATGTAGCAGAGAGGAAGCAACTGTGTTTGGCTTTGACAGACCCTTTCTTTCCCCCTTGCAAGGGAAATGGGCTGTCAAGAGGTACCCATGGACAGCTTGAGCATCCGTATGCTCTTTGTGCCTGGGGGGAAGGAACTGAAGGCCGAAGGAGCTAGTATGGATGATAATCTAACCACCCACACAAAGGCACCATACCATTACATTGCATTGCAGTATTCAACACAAACCTAAATGAGGGCAGGGCCTGGAACAGGTTAAAATCCCTCCAGGAGCAATTACATAATGGCTTATGGGATAACCTGACAGTAAAGTTAATTTTTATTTTCGTAACTTTTCAAGGGGTGTTTCAGATAAGGATGTTTATTGAATGACTAGAAAAGACTTTTCCTTCTAGGATGATCACAGAATCATAGGTTTAGAAAGGAACTAAAGGTTATCTTGTCCAAGACCCCTATGGGAAACATGAATTTCCTCAATGGTATTCCCTGTGACTCATTATTCAGTCTGCTATGATAGGGAGTTCATTACTACAAGAAACAGTCTGTTCCATTTTTTTTTAGACAGTCCTACTACTGATAAGAAGGTTCTTTTTTTGTATTGAACCAAAAATTGCCTCTTTTCCATACATTCGTCCTAATGTTCTCATCTGGGACCAAGCAGCATGTCTTATCTGTCTTTTACAAAATAATTCTACAAGTACAGTGCCTAAAATGTAGTAGGTACTTCAGAAGTGTTTATTGATTGATTGAAATAGTTCTACATACAATCCCCAAGCTTTCTCTTCTTCCTACTAAACATTCCCTTTCCTTCAAACAGTCCTTATATAATTTCAATTCTCATTGCCATCCTGGTTATCCTCTTCTGAATGTGTTCCACTTTATCCATTCCTAAAATGTGCTGCCTAAGCCTATATATATATTAATCTAAATGTTGCATGACCTGGGCAGAACACAGCAGGATTATCAAAACCGTCAATCTGATTATGATATCCATCTAGTACTATAGGAAATGCTGACTAGTGTGGCCTAAGATCTCTTTAGCTATTGGGGCTGCAGTATCAGAGAGTAGCAGTAAAAAAAAGATAAAGGGAATTTCACTATAAATATTAGTTAAAAAACGAATGAATGTGTAAATGAATAATAAAGACTGACAGCATAAGCTACATTTACGAAATCATAAAATACATGAATATAACACCAGAAAAGCCTTGCATATAGTAAGCATTTAATAAGTGTTGATTTGAAATGAAGACAGTGAACAAAAACACTCAACAAATCCCAGAATGCCAGAACCAAAATCTATCTTTTTTTTTTTTTATAATTTTTTTTTTTTTAAAAGCAATTGGGGTTAAGTAACTTGCTCAAGGTTACACGGCTAGTCATTATTTATTCGTGGGTGCTCATTTTCTGAGGCCGGATCTGATCTCGGGTCATCCAAACTCCGAGGCCGGCACTCTTACTCACTGCTCCACCTAGTCGCCCTTTAGGGCAATTGGGGTTAAGTAACTTGCCCAAGGTTACACGGCTAGGTTTTTGTTTGTGCGGATTAAGTGTTGGAGGCCGGCTCCGAACTCAGGTCCTTCTGATTCCAGGGCCGGTGCTCTATTCACTGCGCCACCTAGCCGCCCCCCAAAATCTATCTTGATAATTGTTAAGTAAATATAGCAAATATAAAAGGTAGTTGTGTTTGTTTGCTTTCTTGTTTGTTTGTTTTTCTGCTAGATCTATTTCCCAAATTGATCAAAGGGTTTTCATGGGTAGATAAACTTTTGACCTCATTCTAATGTGTGAGCTTAAAACATAAGTAGTGATTTTTTAAAAGATTTATATAAATCCATGGATGATTGAGTGAGATTAGATGTTAAGGGAAAATAGACTTTTTGTGGTTATAATTGTGGCTTTCCGCAATAATTGTCAGAAATAGAATTCTACATTATGTGAATTATTAGTGAAATAAAATGACAGATAGGTAATACAATGGTTAGAGTGCTGGACCTGAGTTCAAATCCTACTTCAGAACTTTCTAGCTGTGTGACCCTGGACAAATCTTTTAACCTTTTTCAGCCCTCATTTTCTCAATTATCAAGCAAGGATAAGAACAGCACATACCTCCTGGGATTATTGTGAGGATAAAATAATGTTTGAAAAGCACTTTGCACATTTTAAAGCTCTATATAAATGCTAGCCATTCTTCCTGGTATTGTTGTTCTCAGAAGTGTGGGGATCAGCATTCATCTCTCACTCTACCCAATGACCACTTTCTATGACATTGCACAAAATATTCCTTTATATTGATGACTCTCTTTTTGTCCAAAGACCAGTTAAGCTACAAAAATTCTTGAAGACCATCTTCTTAGCTATGTAGGAGTTGCTAGTTACATGAATGGAAGAGTGTTAATTCATACTAAATTATAGATTCTTGAGGTGTTAAAGTATATCATTAATGTGACTGTCAATGGCAGGCTTAATATGACATTAAAAATTCTTATATAACTGCATTATAAAAATTGTTCTAACTGACATGTAATGAAACAATTAATGACATCGAAATAACTATGCATTGTATGTACACATGTGTATTATAACAATGGCTGGCATGTTTGTTCCCAGTGCTCACTATCTCTGGGGAGAAGTAGATAAGCCTCTTTCTATATTATCTCCAACCATAAGAAGACTTTTGCAGGGAAGTGGGGGAGGAAGATTGGAGAGGGAGATCAGATCTGAGTGGGATGAACTTTTCTCCAACTATAAGAATACTTTTTTTCCCCCTTTGGGGAAAAGAGGGACAGGGGAGGGGGGAGTATGAGGGGAGCCAGACCGGTAGTTTCATTGGAATAGTGAGCTCCCAGAGAGTAAACTATTCTACCAAGGCAGAACAACACCTATCCATCAATCTATATATAGTGTTAATGATTTGCCCTGGGGTACTGAAAGGTTGAATAACTTGCCCAGAATGATATAAGCAGCATATAAAAGGAGAAACTAAAACCCAGGTTTGCGGTCTGCCTCTCCAACTGCAAGTGGACAAAAGTAGTTTCCAATATGATGAGGAAAAGTGACTCCATCTCCATCAGTACTCTTCTGATATTCAACTAAAGAATTTGGATGCCATCTGTTGTAATTGACTTCCCTAAGTGCTTGCAATCTTTCTCAGCAATCCTGATGCCCACAGCATCTTTGTAGTAGTGTGTTTCTGATTGCCAAAATGACTAATGATTTCTTGAGATTTCTTTGACTTTCTTGCACTACCTAGTGCAAGTTATAATTTAGATGAGTTGGACTTTCCTATAGTCAGCTATCATTTATTAAGCACCCATTATGTGACAGATACTATGATCTGGAGATGGAAAGAAAACAAGAGATAGTTTTGGATCTCAAGGATCTCAGAGTCAAATGAGGGAGACAATGTACAAATGACTATATGAACAAGATTTTTAAAGGTTACATTGAATATAATCAACAAAAGGAAGGGAATAGTATTCAGAGGAATGGAGAAAGGTTCCATGCAGAAGGTGGGATTTTAGATGAGACTTAAAGGAGGCAAAGATAAAGAGGTAGATAATTCCAAGCATGGGGATCAGCTAGTAAAAGTATGTAGGGTAAAGAAGTAGAGTTTCTTGTTTAAGGAATAGCAAGGAGGCCAGTAAACATTTACTAAGCACTTACTACTTGCCAGGCATTGTGCTAAGTACTGGGGAATATAAATAGAAAAATTAAATTGTCCTTATTTTCAAGAAATTTATATTTGGGGGACAGGAGGAAGAAGCAACATATCTCCATAGAAATATATATAGAATAAATACAAGATAACTGGGGGCCAGGGTAGGAGAAGGCACTATCAACTGTCATATCAGGAAAAAAAAAAAAACTTCATGTAGAAGGCAATACATAAAATACGTATTTAAGGAAAATAGTAATTCTAAGAGGAAGAAGGCACACTAACAGCTGATGCAAAGTCAAGGAGACTAGATCTGGAGTATAATGTATGAGGAACAGACCGGTTTGTCTGGGCCCTAACGTGTGAGATGGAGAATAATATATGGGGAGCCTAGAACAGTAGAGTTGTTTGGACATGGATTATAAAGGATTGTAAATGTCAGAAAAACTTATATTTGACCCTAGAGCAAAAGGAATTAACTGGAATTTGTTGAGCAGGGGAGTGACCTAGTCAGATCTAGTTCTAGGAAGATCATGTTGGAAGGTTTGGAAAAGAAAGAAAGAAAAACCAATTAGGAGGCCATTGCAGTAGTCAGGGTGAGAGGCTATGGGAGCCTGAACAAGACAAGGAAAGAGGAGAAAACCTACAAAATAAAAATGTCTTTAGGATGAGAAGGAGGAAGAGAAAAGGGAGAGAAAGAGGAAGAGAAAGAGGAGGACGAGATTTTAGTATCTTCTATAATATAATAGACAATTGTGACATAGTGTCAGCTCTTACACAGGAAAGATTTGAAAAGGTTAGAGTAGGTCAACTTCCAGCTTTGCCAATTTATGACTATATTCAGTGGCTCTAAACTAGTGGGCCTTTTTGTAAACCTGAATGATGGAAGGCTATTATGTGTTCTGAAGTTGGGAAATGCACCAGGGCTATAGAAGTTACCGCCTGCAGCATGAAGCATTAGATGTCTTTGAGAATTGCATTTTCATTTGTCCTCTCATTTTAAAGGTGGAGGCAGTAGGGTAGGGCTGTGTAAAGAGCCTAGAGTAAGAACCTCAGGGTTTATAATCTTGTCTCTAACACCTTCTCTGTATGACCACATCTCCAAAAACTTCATTTCCTCCTCTATAAATAAAGGAAATAAATAAATAAATAGGACTAGATGTCCTATGATTTCTCTTTCTGTTCTAGATCTGTGATCATCTGAATGACTTTCAGATTCCAAGGACCATTAGATAGGTAGAAATATTGTTAGAATAGGAACTTTGGCTTTGCAGAAAAAAAAAAAAGATACTTTTTCAAGATTACTATCTGCAAATGGCATTTTGCTGCCTTCAAAGAAGAGGCAGTATATTACTCATTTTTATTCCCTTCTTAAGACAAGCCATTTGTAGACACTGATGTTAAAAAGTGATCTCTTTTTTAAGCATACTGCTCTTTGCAACATGGCGAACTTCCAATACAGTTTTTTTTTTTTTTAATTAGGATTATATTTCATGCACTGGAAAGCCTGCATTCTCTGTAAACTACAGAAGTCTCTTTCCCTTCCTTCAGGCACCTTTGGGCCCAATTACTTTGCCATTGGGGTGGGAGCTATACTCTTTAGTGAGTTTCATTACCCTGTTTGTAAACCTTGGTTCAGCTGTGATTCTCCAAGGGCACACTGCAGCACTGGGGAGCAAATTTTGGTGATCAGACTTCCAATTTTTTAAAACTTCAAGCTTTTGGGCTCAAGTAACTGAAAACTTCCCCTTAACAGCCTCCCTTTCTCACCATCCATCCTAAAATTAGCATTGCAGATGGAAACCTTAGCAAGGAAAAACAGTTATTTACCTCAACTCAGAGCATTCCTGGTCAGTAATTCCTACACAGTGAAATCAATTGATTGTTTCACCTTCAAGTAGCCCTGTCCTTCCTCCAAATCGAACAGAGAAAAGTCTGCCCAAAGTATCATATACTGATCATCATATACCAGGGTCTCTGATTTCTGTGATAGAATGTAATATATTCACAAAGGGAAAGTTACAGAACTTTCACCAGACTTACAAACTTGTCAGTTACTCTCACTTCAACCACAGAAGCTGGACAAGGAAAATATCTGTTGATATTTTTCCATTCTTTTTATACATTGCTATTTCTTCATTGCCTCTCATTCTTACCTCATTCACCTCCCCTTTCCATTTAACCCACAGGGAAAAAAAGATTCTAGAAATATGAGCATAACCTAGGAAGTAGAAAGAAGGGAGAATAGAGAAACAGACAACGATAGATGTTTCACTTTCCTAGCATGATCTAATTCTTTGCCTCACAATTTATCAACATATAAACTTGAATTTCTTGGATGTGATGCTTTGCAACTAGCAGGGAAACTAGGAAACATCAGATAAGAAATGAATACCTTTTAAAGCAAACCAATCCTGCCTGATAACTGGAACAAAAGTTTAAAAAATAGTGAATCCAAAGAAGAGAAAAGGAAAGACATTTAAATTGAGTTGTAAAGGTAGCTACCATAAATATAATATTAAAAAAGCCCATGTTTACTGTCATTCTGCAGTATGAAAATGTTATCACATCAGAGAGTGCAAAAGCAGATGATATGCATTTCCTAAGCACTTCAAACTGGAAAAATAACATAAAGGTTTACTTTGTCTATATTTTATATATAGTTAATTACAAACATTCTGTTTTCTCGGAGTGGAATGCACACATAGCAGCTTCTTGAGGGCAAGAATTGTTTCATTTTTGTCTTTGTATTTCAAGGGCCTACCAAAGTACCTGGCACATAGCAGGTATTTACTAAAAGTTTGTTGAGTTGAAATGAAGCAAATTTGGTGGATTAGATGAATTGTATTCTCATTTAAACAGCTGCCATAATGATGTTTACCAAACTCTTACTATAGGTGGTATCTTTATTGGTGACATCTCAAAGTTATTGCTTTTTAAGTAAGTATCTAGTTGATGAGGGCCAATGCTATATTGATCTAGATTTGACTCACTGTAATGTTAATAGGAATTTAATGATCTTCCCTGCCCCTTAATAGGCCTAGCTGAATTTGATGACCTTTCCTGATTTGAAAATGTACTCTGCCCCCTAATAGGCTGGATGTGGTCACATGGAGCCTGTGGTGGGAGGCTTGTTTCTCAGGAAGGCACTTTTGTTGCTTTGTAGTTAAGTGGGTCAGGAGGGTTGTGATGTTCTCTAATCCTGAAGAAGGCTATATATTCCCTGATGTGAGGTTTTGCTTTGCAGCTTGCTCGAGGGAAGAGTTGCTTGATTTGGCCAGATGAGAGTCTGGGTCCCTGCTGAGGACCCCAGCTTTGAAAACCCAGATGTTGGTGCTTCTCCCTCTGGTAACTAACACTGTATGGATGTAATGGTCAAACAGCTCGAAGCCCTGTCTGTTGTTCTGCTGAATTGTGTTGTTTTCTCTGTCTGTATTTTTGTCTGCTTGTTACTTCTGTTTGTATTCTCTAAAGTTCAGGGTGCTGACTTTTTCCACTGAACTAGGTAAATGATATATGTTTGATTAAACTAAGATTGTTAACCCCTTTTTGAGTTACTTTCCTTTAGAAAAGCAGATCAAAGAACTTATGCTAGTAGCCATTCTGGGTAAGCTAGGGTACTTGCTGCTATATTCACTTATAGAAGGTATTTACTTATGAAAATTGTACAAACAACACCATTCAGAGAACTGGTCATGGTGATTACTGGACAATTTTAATTTCTAATGTAGTTCCCTAAATCTATTGCAAAATCATGCTCATAATTTTGATAGAAAATCTAGAATTTATTAATATTACACTTTTTGCATAGAATTTTTCAGTTTTCATAGCACTTTCCATTCATTTCTGTCTCATTTTATCTGCCTAATCACTGGATATACTATAATATGGTATGGTAATGTACTATATATAACACAGTAATGTACTAGGTATACTGTAATATGTGCTCTACATCCTCTATGTACTATCATATCCATTTGAAAGAGGAAGTGATTGTATCTAAAAGAAATTAAATGATTCATATAAAGTTTTACTCACTGGAAAAACCAGAACAATAACCCAGTTCTAACTCATGGTCCAGTGATCTTTCCAGTAGAAGCATATTTTTTCTAGTAATCTTTCCTATATATACATATATATATTAAGTAAAGGAGGCTTAGATACTTTGGTAGATCTTTGATCTTACTGATGTGATACTTCCTTCTGCATTGTAAGAGCATAAGCCATCTGTGCCTCTCCATCATAGATGACCTGTGTTCATGTCCTGACACTAATCCCACACAGAAGGCACAATGTAGTAGGAAACTTCACAATGTAGTAGGAAACGTCTTCATATCATGATATTGTATGGATGTCTCTGGAGTAGATGGGCTGCTTATAGTTACCTCTGACAGAAGGGAATGGAGAGGGCATCCTAGGCATATTAGTAATAACTTCATCATAGAGACCATAAAACTGGCACACACATAAATAGTAGTAACAGGAGACTTAAACGATGAAGACCTAGCCACAGTGTCTTGAAGAAAGTGTGCTATGTGTGTGTGTTTTCCTCAGAGCAAAGTAACAGCTATGCATACACAAAGTGTAAGCTGGTTCACATTATATTGGTGAAAATGAAAGGGCTGGAGGAGTGAATTTGTATTCTCCCAGTTATCAAGGAAACTAAAGAATTCCTTGTAGAACAAAAGTACTTCAAGAAGGAAACAAAAGCTATGAAGAGGCAGAGGGAAATTTTAATCTGTTTTAAGGGTTTGGAAAGGGGAAAAATTATATACAGAAAAAGAAAGGGACAGGAATTACTGAACATTTGGAGCTGAATAATACCATGAAAAGAAGCAGTTAGGTGGTACAGGGATTAGAACACAGGGCCTAGAGTCAGGAAGACCTAACTGAGTGACCGTGGGCAAGTCACTTAACCCTGTTTGCCTCAGTTTCCTCAAGGAAGAAATGGCATCTTGTGTACAAAAATATGATGAAATGAATCCATAAGAACCATCAGGTTCAAGGTGATCCAATAATGGTCAAAGGAAGAAATGAGCAGAAGAGGTTGGCAAACCCAAATGAAGAACATAGAAGCAGTTATTTGTCAGCTTAAACTGTCTTTCCAAAAAAGACATATTCTTCTGTAGACAGATAGACACACACGCACACACACACATCACACAAACATGTGTGTTAATGATAAAAAATCTCAAATTTGCCAAGTTTCATGAGCACTATTCATTTCTAATGAATCATGTGGGGATAAATGATACCTCTAAGAGATACCACTGCTAGAAATAACTGCCAAGTATTATGAAATTCTGGGCCAAAAAAAAATACTGAGTTTAGAGGAAGTGTTCTTAACCCATTTTGTGGAATGGACCTCTTTGATAGTCTGATGATGCCTGTGGACCTCTTATCAGAGTAATGTTTTATTAATGAATAAAATAAAATAGTGTTAGAAAAGACAGCAATTATGTGGAATACAATCATCAAAATATTTTTCTTAAAAAAAAGTCACAGTTCCCAGGTTAGTTAGGAGCACACGCAAGGAACACAGCCGGTACTATTAAACACTGCTTTTGGAAGGTAGAAGTTTGAGAAGAAAGAGGTCATTTTGGGAAGGGAATGCATAGCTATGAATATTGTATGTGAAAATAAGATTTTTTTTTTGCTTTTTTTTTTTGGAAGGGGAAGGGCAGGGCAATCAGGGTTAAGTGACTTGCCCAAGGTCACATAGCTAGTAAGTGTTAAATGTCTGAGGCCACACTTGAACTCAGGTCCTCCTGATTCCAGGGCTGGTGCTCTATTCACTGTACCACCTAGCTGCCCCTAGATCATTTTTTTTCATATGACTATACATAACTTTAATTTCTTCATCTGAAAACTACCTGTTCATATTCTTTGATCACTTATCAATTGGGGAATGATTTATATTCTTATAAATTTGACTTAATTCTCTATATATTTGAGAAATGAGGCCTTTGTCAGAGACACTGGCTGTTTCCCAATTTTCTATTTTCCTTCTAATCTTGATTGCTTTGGTTTTGTTTGTGCAAAAGCTTTTTAATTGAATGTAATCAAAATTATACATTTTGCATTTCATAATGTTTCTGTCTCATGTTTGGTCATAAATTCTTCCCTCCTCCATAGATGTGACAGGTAAACTATACCTTACTCCCCTAATTTGCTTATGATATCATCCTTTATGAATCAGGAACTTTTGACTTTATCTTAATATATTGTGGGAGATGTTGGTCAACAGATAGTTTCTCCCCTACTGTTTTCCAGTTTTCTAAGCAGCTTTTGTTAAACAGTGAGTTTTATTTATTTATTTTTTGCTTTTTTTGGAGGGGAGAGGGCAGGACAATCGGGGTTAAGTGACTTGCCCAAGTCACATGGCTAGTAAGTGTCTGAGGCAGAATTTGAACTCAGGTCTTCCTGACTCCAGGGCTGGTGCTCTATTCACTGCACCACCTAGCCACCCCAAAATAGTGAGTTCTTAAACCAGAAGCTGGATTTTTTGAGTTTATCAAACCGTAGATTATTATAGTCTTTCATTACTATTTCTTGTGTACCTAACATATTCCACTGATCCACCATTCTATTTCTTAGCCAGTCTTACTTGGTGGTTGCCACTTTATAACATATTTTTAAATCTGGCATAGCTAGGCCACCTTTGTTTACATTTTCCCCCATTAAATCCCTTGATATTCTTGATTTTTTGTTTTTCCAAATGAATTGTATTTATTATTTTTCTAGCTGCATAAAATATTTTTTCTCATTTTGATTGTTGTGCCACTGAATAAGTATATTAATTTAGGTAGAATTGTCATTTTTATTATGTAAGCTCAGCCTACTCATAAGTAATTGATATTTTTCCAGTTGTTTAGATCATACTTTATTTGTGTATAAAGTATTCTGAAATTGTGTTCATATAATTCCTGGGTTTGTCTTAGCAGGTAGACCCCCAAATATTTTATATTGCCTATAGTTATTTTAAATGGAATTTATCCTTCTATCTCTTGCTGCCAGGTGCTGTTGGTGATGTATATAAATGCTAATGATTTGTGTAGGTGTATTTTCTTTCTTTTTTTGGGGGGTTGCTTTTTGGCAGGGGAAGGTAGGGAAATTGGTGTTAGGTGACGTAGATTTATTTTCTATTTTGCAACTTTGCTAAGATGTTAACTATTTCAAGTAGCTTTTCAGTGGAATCTCTAGGATTTTCTAAGTATACCATCATATTATCTGCAAATAGTGATAGTTTTGTTTCCTTATTGTCTATATTAATTCCTTCAAAATATTTTTCTTCTCTTATTGCTGCAGCAAAGATTTCTAGTACAATATTGAAGAAAAGAGGTGGCCATCCTCATTCTACTCTGATCTTATTGGAAAAGCTTTCCCGATTATATATAATGCTTGATGATAGTTTTAGATAAATACTACTTATCATTTTAAGGAAAATTCCATTTTTTCCTATGTTCTCTAGTGTTTTTCCACAATATTGAAATTGTTTCTTCCTGGCTGCTTGTAGTATTTTCTCCTTGATCTGGGGATTCTGGAACCTGGCTATAATATTCCTGGGAGTGTTCTTTTGGGGATCTTTTTCAGGAGGTGATCTGTGGATTCCTTCAACCTCTATTTTGCCCTCTGGATCTAAAACATCAGGGCAGTTTTCCTTGAGAATTTCTTGAAGGGTGGTTTCTAGGTTCTTTCTTTGATCATGGCTTTCAGGTAGTCCAATAATTTTTAAATTGTCTCTCCTGGATCTATTCTCCAGGTCAGTGGTTTTTCCCATGAGATATTTCACATTGCCTTCTAATCTTTCATTTGTTTGGATCTGCTTAACAGCATCTTGATTTCTCATAAAGCCATTAGCTTCCATTTACTCCAGTCTAACTCTGAAGGAATGAATCTCCTCAGTGAACTTTTGAGATTCTTTTTCCATCTGGCAAACTCGACTTTTTAAGGCATTCTTCTCCTCATTGCCCTTTTGGGCCTCCTTTGCCATTTGAGTTAGTCTATTTTTTAAGGTGTTGTTTTCCTCAATCAGGCTGTTGACCCTCATTTCATACTTTTCCTGCATCCTTCTCATTTCTCTTTCCAATTTTTCCTCCACTTCGCTTATTTGATTTTTAAAGTTCTTCTTAAGGTCCTCTATGGCCTGCAACCCGCTCATGTTTTCCCCTGGAGCTTTTGGAGCAGGACTTCTGAGCTCACAGTCCTTTTCCCGCTCTATGCCCCCAAAATAGGAGTCTAGGGTTGCATTTTTCTGTTTCCTTTGCCTTGGCATGTTGCCACTTAATTACTTGATTTTGGGGCTTGTTGCCACACTATAGCTTTAAGGCCAGATAGAGGAATTTTTGTCCCGAACGTGTGGGGGGCAACTTCCGTTTCTGGCAAGCTGTAAACCCACCCACGACTTCCACCCTAGATCACAATCCAGATCCAGGGAGGTTAAAGCAAGAACTATTACCCCCCAAGACTGATCGCTGGATCTCCCTACGATTTGCAGGCCGAGAGCCAGAGCTGCCTCTGAAAACTACAAAATGGCATGTCTCCTCAGTGGCTTCTAGCCCCCAGGGGAGGGAGCCCATGCATTCCCTAAATACTGGTCCCAAAGTCCATAGGACACTACCCTCTTACTTTGTCCTAGGCATGTCTATGTTGATAATTCTGGAGTCGCCACAGCTCCTGGTGTTCTGGGGTTCCTCCAGCCGGCTGTTGGCCCTGCCGCCCTGGGGCTAAAACCTCGGCTCAGGTGGACCTGGGCTCGGCTCGGCTCCTGTGCTCTGCGAGCTTCCAGCTCCCAGACCACTGCACTGGTCCTTCCTGCAGGACTGCTGGGCTGTCCTCAGTGGGAGGTTAGCTTCTCTGTGTTGTTCTGTGGGTGCTGGGACTCCAGAAGTTGTTCAGAGTCCCCTTTTACATAGTTTGGGGGTAATCTGGGGGCAGAGTGGCTTGGATGAGCTGTTTCTACTCCGCCATCTTGGCTCTGCCAGCTCAAAGTTTTGAAATCTAAAGAAGTATAAAGAGATGTTTGCATTGTTTTATTTTTCTGCCTTTTAATTTTATGTGTTCAACTTTGGTTACTCCATAGTGTGTAATTCTTTTTTAAGGTGTTAAGGTGGATAATGTTTCAGAAAAAAAGCTACTCCACCTTCATGTCAGTCACTTAATTTGCCTCCCTTTGTATTTCTCCAAATGCAATGCCTCAACCATAGCTGCTTCTACATATTCCCAGGTCACCAAAACCTTTAAAAATAAATCTTTAATTAAATCTCTTCTTTTCAAACCTTCATCTTAGATCTCTTCTCCCTTTCACATCCAAATACATTTGAAAATTTACCCATACCCATGGCCTCCATTTGCTCATCTCTTACTCATCTTTCAAGACCTTACATTCTGGCTTCCAATCAGGAAGATTTTTTTCAATGAACTAATATTTATTAAATGAAAAAAATAAGTTTAAAAAATCCATACTAAAGACATTGAAGGATTCATTCTCAGGTTACATTAAAGAAAGCAAATATTTCAGTATAATTGGGGGGAGGGAGGAAGAGTAGAGCCAAGATGGCAGAGTAAAAGTAGGAACTTGCTTGAGCTTGTTCCCCAATCACCTCCAATACCTGTAAAATATGGCTCTAAACAAATTTTAGAGCAACAGAACCCACAAAATGATAGAGTGAAACACATCTTTGGCTAAAGACAGCCTGGCAGACTGACAGGAAGGCTTTATCACACTGGGCTGGGAGTGGAGCCCACATTCCTGTGTGGGCTACACTGGCACAGATTGGACTAGAGCAGACCTCAGTGGACTGAATCACTGGCAGCTGTGGCAGTTTCCAGACTTCTCAACCCACCAACACCAAAGAAAAAGTAAAAGACCAGTGGGGAAACTGTTGTACCTGGGTGAGACAATAGCATGATCTGGCCCCAGTCCCTGGGGCACTGAGGTGATGACAGTGTCAGCAGCAGCAGCAGCAACAGCTGATCAAAGGGCAGTTGAAGAAATCTCTTTGCTAGCACTGAGGCAGGATTATCTTGCTTTTCCCTGCCTGGATCTCAGTCACAGTCTTGGGTGGCAGTCCTGGGGTGAGGAGGAGTGCTGGCATGGCAGAGCTTGGAGCAGCTGTGGAGAGGAGTCCTCCTCATAGCTCTGAGACAGGTACCTAGAAGTAGATCTGACAACAGTTGCTCAAAACACCAGAAATTTGGGATCAATCACTCTCTACTCTGGAATCAGAGTCCTGCCTGAGCAAAGAGCTCAAAAGTCAAGTGATTGGCTGGGAAAATGAGCAAACAGGAAAAAAATCAGACTGTAGAATCGTTCTTTGGTGACAAAGACAAATAAAAGTAAAAACTCCTGCATCAAAAGCCTCCAAGAAAAATATGAATTCATCATAGGCCATGGAGGAGCTCAAAAAGGATTTTGAAAATCAAGTAAGAATAGTAGAGTAAAAATTGGGAAAAGAAATGAGAGTAATGCAAGGAAATAATGAAAAATAAGAATAAGTCAACAGCTTGCTAAAGGAGACTTCCCAAAAATGCTGGAGAAAATAACACCTTAAGAAATAGACTAACTCAAATGGTGAAAGGGTTCAAAAAACCAATGAGAAGAATGCCTTAAAAATCAGAATTGGTCAAATGGAAAAGGAGGTCCAAAAGCTCACTGAAGAAAACAATTCCTTCAAAATTAGAATGGAGCAAATGACTAATGACTTTGTGAGAAATCAAGATATTATAAAACAGATCCAAAAGAATGAAAAAGTAGAAGACAATCTGAAATATCTCATCAGAAAAACAACTGACCTGGAAAATAGATCCAGGAGAGAGAATTTTAAAATTATTGGACTACTTGAAAACCATGACAAAAAAAAAGAGGAGGGGAAAGAAGACAGGGCAGACTGAGGGAAGGAGTAACCAGTATATTTACCATATTCAGGTGGGTAGAAGGGGAGAGATGGAAAAAAATTTGGAGCTCAAAATCTTGTGGAAATGAATGTTGAAAGCTAAAAATAAATAAATAAATTCTGGGGGGGGAAAAAGTAGGAAGCAGAATGTATGCCCAGAACAAAACTAAACAGTAGTTAAAACACTTGACACTTGAGAGAAGACAATCAATGCCTAAGGCTAATAATTCTTTCAGTCTTGCTCCAGGTATTTTTTTCCTAAATGTTAGATACAAACATGCTTAGTGTCTTTAAGCACTATTACTTTTACAAAGTCTTCACTTTTATAGATAAAATTTTTTTCAAGTATATACTTGTTTTGTTTTTAAATCTTGCCTCTCACTTGATCATATTCAGAGGAAAGGCTAATTACCTTGTAGCATCCAATAATTCCCCCTGAATTATGATTCTAGAGCTTATAAAAATTTAGCAGTCTTGCAGAGGTCTTACAAATCTTTTGTATTTCAATAATGATAAACATCAAAAGCTTCTAATTTTATCTGGGATTTCTTTAAGGTGTAGAGTTGATAAAATTCCAAAATAAGAGAATATATTTATACATGGATACATAGATACATGGATGTGGTAAAGTCAACCAAAAGTACAATAACGAACATAAATAAAATCAGAACTCAGATTAAATGCAATGACAAATATTGTTTGTGGAAGACTAATGCTGAAGCATGCTTCTGTCTTCCCAGTAAAGAGGTTTGAAATGTAACACAGGCTGTCAGATATGATCATTATTGTTGATTGGTTTTGAATAAATATTTTATAGTTATAAGGGAAAGGATATGTATATTGGAAAGTGACTGCAGTTTTAAAGATAAAAATCACCAATGAAATATTTAAATAATGCAAATGAAGTATCTTATTGAGAAAGCAAATAAATATATTTTAAAAAAGAAGAATTGCGAGGTGGGGCATAAAAGGAAGAAAAGGTGAATACTTCTATGAAAAAAGAAAAGCAACAGTGAAGACATTACTAACTACCAATCTAGATACCTACATTTTTATCTTTAAAACCTTTATATGATGGTCCATGAATCTACCAAGGATATCTTTAATAAAACCATGAGAAGAGAAAAAGGCAGGCTTTCATAGTTAATTTTGTTCAGTGGGTTAATGTGTTGTCACATATTTGACTGAAAGTTCAGAAAATATAAAATGCAATGTAAGTAGCCATAAAATAATTATAATACAGACTTATATACATACATATACATATATATATATATATATATATATATATATATATATACAAGTTTTTCTAAAGTGTTTTCTTTTGTATTACATTTCCAGATTACTCCCATTTTGTGAAAAATCTCTTGCAACAAAATAAAGTGGTAAACAAAACTAACAATGTCCTTATATGAAAATGAATACAGTATTTCAAATCTGTAGAAATGCCTCCACCTCTTGATCTTTAAAATTTAACAAAAATCTATTTATCTTCTTCCACCACCCTTCACTAAGGAAAAAGAAAGAAAAAAATCAATACCTTGTAACAAATGCATATAGTGAAGCAAAACAAGTTCCCTCAATGGCTGTATACAAAAATATATATGCCTCATTCTGTACATCCAATCTGTCACATCTCTATAATGAATAGCCCATTTACATATATGTGCTTATAATGTGCTTTATACCCTCAATTTTATTTTCTCCCTACTATAATGCTATGAAGCAGATAAAAATATTGTTCCCATTGTACAGATAAGGAGACAGGATCAGGACATTTTACATACTTGCCAAGAACAGGACTATGGAAAAAATAGAGAAATAATAAGAGAATATTTATGAAACATCACTTTTATACCAGTACCAAAATTTGTGAGATGCTACTAAATTGAGAGGCAAATTTATATCACTGAATGCCACATTATAAGACAGAAGGAAGAAAATAAGTGAATTAAATTTGCACCTAAAGGCACTAGAAAAAGGAAAAAAAAATCCAAAAGAATAAAAGACCTTCTAAACTTAAGAGGAGAATTAAAAAGAATAGAAAGGAAGAGGGAAAAAATTAAGTGATTAATAAAAGCAATAGTTATTTTCATGAAAGACATAAAAGTGATAAGGCATCATCAACTTTTGGTATTTATTTTTTTGAAGAAGAAAACCAATACAAATCAGAAAATTTATAGATTCAAAAGGGAAGATCACAACAAAAATATGAAGACTATGATTAGAAATATTACACAGAACTATATTTTAAGAACTTAGAGAAACCAAAGGAAAGCAATGATTGTCATCAAAATATAAATTTACCAAAAACTGATGAAATAGGAAATAATAAAAATTACCTCCCACACATAGCATGTAATGGGTTCACTGGCAGATTCTTTCAAAACTTCCAAGAATAAGTAACACAAATATTGCAGATTATTCATAAATATGGAGGAAGATGGAAATATTCTCATTACCTTTTTCAGACAAATATAGTATAGATTTTAAAACTTGGAGATGACACTAAAAAAGAAAATTATAGACCAGTTTCCTTAAAATATGTAAATACAAAAATAAATATTAACAAATAGATTGCAGAAATACATTCACGAAATTATTTCACATGACAAAACAGAACTTTTTTCACTATGTAAACCAAATTTGATTAGAGAGGAGATAGAGAGAGGAACTATTACCATAATAGAAAATATAAACAAATTCTTAAAAAATATCATTTCATAAATATGGAAAAACCTTTTAAAAATAAATCCAACATTCATTAATAACATTACAATACTGAGAGAGAGAAGATTAATATTAAGCCAAGAGTTAATATAATGCAATTGCACATGTAAATACGTATCTTAATTAATTGCTCTTAGAAAGGCATGCTATGGGGCAGCTAGGTGGGGCAGTGAATAGAGCACTGGCTCTGGAGTCAGGAGGACCTGAGTTCAAATCTGGCCTCATACACTTGACACACTTATTAGCCGTGTGACTTTGGGCAAGTCACTTAACCCCAATTGCCCTCCAAAAAAGCACAGAAAAAAAGGATGCTATTATAATCTTTCTGGAAAGGAAGCCTACACTTTGAAGGAAAAGTTTTAAAAAATAATCATACCCTTTGAAGGGCCTCAGGTTTACGCCATATGAAGATTAGCTATAGAAACTAAACATGCTTATTGGGGGGAAGAAGGGAGAGAAAGAGAGAGAGAGAGAGAGAGAGAGAAAGAGAGAGAGAGAGAGAGAGAGAGAGAGAGAGAGAGAGAGAGATTTAAAGGAGGCATGGTGTCTTCAAGTATGTCCAGGATTGTTATTGAAGGGGAACTGGACTTGTACTTCAGAAGGTAGAAGTAGAATCAATGTGTGGAAATTGAAACAAGACAAATTTAAGGTTCCTATTTTTTAAAAAAATTAAATTAAATTTAAAAAACAAAACTTTCCCAGCAATTCATATCTCAAACTAAAATAGGTTGCTTATGGAGATAATGGGATCCCTTTCACTTGAGTTCTTCAAGAAAAGGCTATTAGACTTTTCTGGGAATATTGTAAAGAGAATTACTGTCAACATATAAGTTAGATGAGATCAGGGATGTATTGGAGCTAGCTCCACCCATTCTGGAGAGCCAAGTGTTAAATTTTCAGTGTGAGTATATACACCTTGGAAATCCATAAGTGCTTGATTTGTTGTTTTGTTGATTGTTTGGACTTAATAAAGTGAGGCAAAAATGTTAATAATGTGGATTAAACTTAAAATATTTCATATTTACATTATTTTTTTTTCCAGAAAGTCAGTTGTCACTTACTAAAATATCCATGGATGGGATGAACAACTAAAGCTCTTCCAACTCTGAAATTCTGTGATTCTCTGAATAATTTCATTATTAGGAATATCTTCTAATAAATGTTATCAAAAGGGGGAAGGACTAGTTACTATTCAAGATATTTATTGCAGTACTACTTTTAATTACATGGGAATACAGGCATCACAGTGGATAGAACACTGAGTTTGGTATTAGCAAGACTCTTCTTCATGAGTTCAAACCTCCTCTTAGAAATTTACCAGCTATATGACCATAAGGCAAGTCATTAAACCTGTTTGCCTCAGTTCCTCATCTGTAAAATGAGCTGGGAAAGCAAACAGCAAACCACTCTAGTATCTTTGCCAAGAAAATCCTTAAAAGGGATCACAAAGAGTCAGACACAACTGAAACAATTTAACAACAAAATTTTTCATTACAAATAAATAGAAGGCAACCTAAATGTTCAACAAACGGGTAGGATAGAGGTAAATAAATTATAAATAAAATAAACTTCCCTAATCTCTCTTAATTCCAGTGCTTTTCCTTGCTTGTTTTCTATTTATACTATATATAGTTTATTAGATTGTAAGTTCCTTGAGTGTAGGGACAATCTTTTGCCTCTTTTTGTATCCCCATTGCTTAGCACAGTGCCTGGCACATAGTAGGTACTTAATAAATGTTTGTTGATGGATCGAAAATGGATATGTTAATGTAATGGAATACAATGAAAATGAAGAGATTTGAGGAACATTTTAAAAAATGAAATACCTTTACATAATAATGAAAAGGAAAATACTCAGAACAAGAAAAACAAATCACATACTAACTACAACTATACAAGAAGAAATGGGGGGAATCAAAAAATATAGGAATCCTATTTTAGATTTTAAAGGAATGGCTTCTAGAAGGGAAGGGAGAGATGTTTTAATGGAAACATAATAGTTATTAAATATCTGAAGGACTGTCTTGTGGGAGGGAGCAGAAATAAACATTCTGTACAGTTGCAAAAAGAGGTGAATTTTGACCCAATATTTTCTTTTTCTTTTTTTTTTTGGAGGGCAATTAGGGTTAAGTGACTTGCCCAAGGTCACATGGCTAGTTTGTGTGTTAAGTGTGTGAATCCAGATTTGAATTCAGGTCCTCCCAACTCCAGGGCCAGTGCTCTATTCACTATGCTACCTAGCTGCCCTGATTTTGACTCAATATAAGGAAGGTCTTCTTAAGTATCAGAATTATCTTAAAAAACTGAATCATGAAGATATGATTTCCCCTCACCAGAAGGAATTCAAAATTACAAAGAAATCGGACTAGATTTCTGAAGTTACTTGCAACTTTGAGATTCTGTGTTTAACTCATTGGCAGTATTCCTTCATCTTCAAACTTTTATTTTACTCCTATTTTATTGTTTTAATTCTCCACAAAGATACTGAAGTCAATGTACATGGGAACTTGGAACTTCATTAGAATATTTGTGACATTTTAGACACTGAAAATTTTATGTATTTTTTATTCCCAACACCCAGTACAGTATTTTGTATATAGTAGACACTTAGTAAATTCCCGATGAATTTGACTTTCCCTGCCCCAAAATGCCTTCAGTGATTGACACAAAGTCATTTATAGCATTTATGCTCTAGGCTCTCTAAAAATGCCATGGGAAACGTATATATCCAGTCTAAAGAGAGAGGAAATGTTTAGTGTAACTTTGTGAATCTAGCAAGCTGTGTTCATTTAGACCATGCAAAACCCACTTGAGATGTCATAAGTCAAACCCCATAGGATTAGTTTGCCCTTTGGGAGTTTTCCTGGGCACTACTAAACATACTTAGAAGATACCTAAAGGTAAGACTCGGGGAACTTAGAATAGAGTGGTTTAAAAAGATCTGAGTTTCCCCTGCCTTAACTAGCCCTTAGAGAATCTAAGATGTGTTTAGTCTGTCCCTCAGGACTGATACTAAAGAACTTTAAGGATAGAGAACAAACTTATGTATGTAGCTTTAGTCATGAATTAAAAGACCTCATATTCTTTTCCAACATTTATTTCACTACAGAAACTGGTGAAAGTGTGTCTCAGTCCCATGGACATTGACTGCTCTTTTATTTTTAAATAACCCTCTTCTTCTACCTTCCTCTATGCTTAAACTGAACCCTTAGCATTACTAAGAGTTATATAGCTCCATGAGGACAGGATTGCTGATGACAGTACAAATATGGCTACCTTCTAGTGCTTTAAATATTTAAATAAGCTATCATACTATTAAATTAACATGGCTGTAAGAGCTTCAAATGTGTCAAACATATCATCTTATCAGTCTCACTGGCTATGATTTTTAAATGAAAACTATAGCTACTTTATGCTATATGTATAAACAATTCCTTTGTGATATCCTCAAATATACATGAATTCATGTTAAAAATAAATTAAAAAAATAAAATTATAAAATTTAGAAAATATCTCTTGGAGATTACAATATTCTACTTATAAGCTATTTAATTACTTTTTCTTTGACTTCTTTTTCCATTTTTATTTCATTAAGACTTTTTAGCAAAGAAAAAAACTGTTAAGAAATATCACTTGATATTTCTTGTGTCCATGTGCTGAAGAATGACTAGAACTGGTATATCAAATATATCTGAAAAAGAAAATTTTCTTCAGAAATGAAGAAATCCCAGAATATAACTTCAGGAACCTTTTGGTTCCTGTGGAGAATGAAGTAAGAGAGTTTCCTAGTGTTTTCTTCCATTGACAGTCCCTAAATCTACAATAGTTCACAGCTTAAAAAGATTTTTAGGTACAGTGAAGTTAACTTCTTATAGTACAATGTTTCATGACAAATGACAAATTCAAAAAGTTCTGGCCAAAAGTTGTGACCCACTCCTGACCTGCCCCACTCAATTCGGGTACATTCACAATTCACCCAAATAATCATCATGCATCAAAAAGGTAAAGGGTACAGCTTCTATTCTTCCCGAGTCTAAACCTGTGACATTCCTTTGCCTTAATCTTTTATGAAAAAAAAAATTACCAACCACAAAACATATTTATAGCTATACCTAAATCTCTATTTACATATAATAACTGATATTTGTGTATCACTTTAAGATTTGCACATCACTTTATAAATATTTAATTTTATCCTCACTACCCCCATTTTACAGACAAAGAAACTGAAGTAGAAAGAGATTAAGTGACTTGCCTAGGGTCACACAACTACCAAATACGTGAGCCTGGATTTGAACTCCTATCCTCCTGATTGTTGGTCTACTCCTCTATCCACTGAGCCTCTTAGCAACTTCATCTTTATAACTAATATCTATCTATAAAAAAGATAGTATGGAGAGTTGGCCTCAGAGTGAGGAAGGTATGAGTTCAAGTCACACCTGCTATATACTGACTTCGGGACATAATCTTTCTATGCGTTAGGCAACTCTCCAAGAAAAGTGTAGAACACTTTGTGACTTACAAACCTGAGTTGGTGAGTTGGTAGACGGAGCTTCCTTACCAGGAGTTCCTTATACCAAAGAAATCACAAAATACAGGTAAGCTATATAATATGTACATATATTGCACCCCATCCAAGGATAATTTCCCAACTTGCCACTGCCTTATTTGATATGAGAATTTCCCAGGGAAGGCTTCATCACTTACTTCCTCAGATAGGTTTTTGCTAGTAATGTTGCTGATGAACTCCCACTAGTATGTTTTCCACTGACTATGAAACAGACATTTAGATTTTAGAAAGGTTATTTGCTGAGACAATACAAATTAAGAGCAATTTGTACAAAGTGAACACCTTAACGTGGGAGCATGCTTTTCCCTTGTATCCCTAGGGTTCCTGGGGAGAGTGGGATCAGACGTAAATAGCATATGGAATAAGAGAGGTAATTAATAGCTCCTGTTTATTTTCCTCCCTTCATGAGCCAGAGCATTTCTAGGGTCCAAAAACTGCCTTTCTCTCTCTAATTTGTCTTCAGCTTCCAATCCAGATGCTACCATCAACCATTTCTTCTCTGGGTCTTCAATTGCCAGATCCACTTGCTAATATAACTTTTTTTTTATAGTTTTGAAGGATCTCTCAGACTCACATGGTCAATGTGTTGCTTGGCTTTGAAAAGAGACATAATTGTAATGAATTACGCTAAATCAGAAATTCTTTACTTTGTGTCATAGACATTTTGCTCAGGCTAATGAAGTCTATGGAATCCTTTAACAATAATATTTCAAAATAATTACAGGGCATATTCAATTTTAGTTAAAAGTTAGTGAAAATAAAAATTAATTATTTTTCCTATCCAAGTTCATGTGCCCTCTTAAATCTCTATGTGGATCTCTCTATGGATCCCAGATTAAGAACGCCTGTACTATGGGCGGCTAGGTGGCGAAATGGGTAGAGCGTCAGCCCTGGAGTCAGAAGGATGTGAGTTCTGATCCCTCCTCAGACACTTAACGCACACACAAACAAAAACCTAGCTGTGTGACCTTGGGCAAGTTACTTAACCCCAATTGCCCTCCAAAAAAGCAAAAAAAAAAAAAAAAACAACCCCTGTACTAGATAACAAGAATAACAAACACTTATTATTTGCCACTGTGCTCCATGATATATGAAGAACCTAAAGAGCTGAGAGCTGTATAAGAGCAGTGGGAAAGCAATAGAAATAGCTATGTTATACATGCATAAGTATAAGGTAAATGAGAGGGAAAAAGCAAAATACTTCGAAGATGGTTATTGGGGCGGCTAGGTGGTGCAGTGAATAGAGAACTGGCCCTGGAGTCAGGAGGACCTGAGTTCAAATCTGGCCTCAGACACTTAACACTTACTAGCCATGTGACCTTGGGCAAGCCACCTAATCCCAATTGCCCTGCCTTCCCCCATACAAAAAGAAAAACAAAAAAGATGGTTGTTGCTATATTACTAGAAATTTAGTGCCCAGAACCAGTGAGGTTCTTGAGGTGCTGCATTCTGCCCTGTTCTGATCTCATCTGGTATATTATACCAGTTGTGTTTGAGACATTTAAGAAAGTACATTGTCAATCTTGATTAGACACTGCAAAAGAACAATGATTTGGATTCATAATTGAACAATAGGGGAGGCAAGGCTGGATTATCTTTAAAAAAACTGCAGAGTTCCAAGAAAAAAATTAAAAGCAACATAAAATAATCTTTTCCTTGAAATCAAGACCCAGCTTTCTAATGTCAACATTATAACTCTTTTATTGTGTGTCTGTAGGTCATGGAATCAACAGAGTCATAAGAATTAAAATTGATTATCACATAGATGGTGATGATGAGGAATGTTGTGGTATTTAGGCTGCAAGACATAACAGATAAGGAACTATGAGGAAGAACCAGGAAAAAAATAGACGCCATCAAAGAAATGTATGAACAAAAATATGTGCTAGTCCTGAGATGTGAGCAAAGGATAGGTAACAGCAGCCTGTGTCATCCACTATGATCCTCATTAGGAAAGGAAAAGGTGAAAAAGATCTCACAATTTCGATTGAATATCCTATGGAAGACTTACAGGGGTATTAAGGATGAGACTGACTGAATAGGCAGGTGTTGGCTAGACTCTCATCTGCATCATTGATCAGACTGTAGATTCAGTTACAGTTTTTGAATCCTATATATCCCACATGAATACCTAGTTTCTTAGGAAGAGGGGAATATATAAGATACAAGTATAGTTCTTCAGTGAAATGGACCCTGAGGATTAATTTTTTTAAGTAGTCAGGGGGCACAAACATTTTTATGGACAAAAATCAAAATTACATATCTTAAAGTAATTCAGGCAACAGGGAGAAAAGTGGGGAAATGAGGAAGAGGATATTGCATATCTACTAAATGGATTTAAAGAAAAATAGGAAACATCCTGTGGGATTATTTTCAAAGTAACAATATAAGAAAGATAGTATTGCTCTGCTCTCGAGGGTTATCAGAGATAATGATGTGTTCATTTAAAAGAAAATGGACTTCAATCTAAAAGCAAAAAAGAAAAAGGTTCTCAAGAAATAGTGAAAAATCTTAATCAGTTACAGGAGGCTGGAGATGATACAGAAGAGATAGGAAAGCAGGATCACTAAACTCTTGGAGCTTAGTAACAGACACAAGAAAGCTATACTGCTAAGGAATTATAATGTGGATTCATAGGGGCCATTAAATGAGATAAGGCAGGAAGAGCCAGAGAAAGAAGTGGCAAATAACATTAGTTGGTTACTCTCTACTGCAAGTTCTGAAGCAGCTATTTGTTGCCCTGATATTAACAAAAGGAAAGTCTATTGTATTCCCAGGGTGTGCATTTAAGCTGTGCTAAGAGACCTTGCCAGGTCTAATGACTAGTACCAAATTCTGATGATTCACTCAGGCATAAATGATACCACCATAAGGAATCTAGAAATCATCATTAGGAAATGTGGGATTTGGAGCAAGAAACTACAGATCTAAGAGCCAGGGGGTGATTTTATCATTGCCACTGACTAAGGGCAAATACTTTGGAAGAAAACATGCAATTTGGGGAATCAATATTTGCTTAAGAAAATGATGTATATGCTTTAGACTTTTGGACCAAAAATAAAGGGTAAAAATACAGGAATAGCATATACATGTACTTGGCTAGAGATAGAGTAAACATACAAGGTCTATTAAAAAGTATTCAATTAGAATATTATAATTCTCATATACTTTAAAATTCATAGAAAAGAGGAGAAAAGTCCCATAACTATGATTTGTTTCACTTGGATGGAAAGCAATTATAGGGTCTCTTGAGGGACAACGTATAGTCTAACCATAAATACATTTGTGCCAATATGGACTACTGTCTTAGAGAGTTGGTGTACAACCCCGGGGAGATTGGTGGGAAAGGAAGGTCCCAGAAGAAGAGTATCACTGTGACTGCAGCCTTAGGTAGTAGCCAAAAGCCATGAACAGGGTCACTGACCCCTGCTAGCAGAAGAGGACAAGATAAAAAGGCAGAGAGAGTTTTCCCTATATTTATTTATTTTTTAAAAAGCAATTGAGGTTAAGTAACTTGCTCAAGGTTATATGGCTAGTTATTTATGTGTGGGTGCTAAGTTACCAAGGCCAGAACCAATCCTGGGTCTCCTGACTACGGGGCCCTAGCTCTTACTCACTGTGCCACCTAGCCGCCCCATGTCCCTATATTTATACAAAAGAAGAGTACCACCCTAGAGAAGTACATCTCTACTTGCCCCTATGGTTGTGGAAACTATAAGGGAAAACCTTGGCCTCCCCAACAAAGTTAGGTCTCTGATTTTAATACAAATATCTAAATAGTAATGAATTACTTAGCTGTTATTGATGAACTTAGTCATCAGAGATCAATTGTTAACCAGAGTTCCAAAAGAACTGACAGAAATGATTACTAAAACAAATTTTTGAAAGAGCATGAAAACAGGAGTGATTCTTTAGGATTGAAGAAGAATGAATGCCATCACATATAAATAAAGAAAAAATTAAATGGGTAAAGTTTAGGCCAAGGAGCTTTACTTGTTTTCTTCTAGCAATGTTTTATAACATTGTTTGATAATAAATATCTACAAGGAAAATTATGTTTACAAAAGGATAGTATGACTTTGTCAAGACAAGGTCAACCCAAATAAAACATTTTCTTCTTCGACTATAAGTAGAGTTTATTTCTGAGGACCAGTTTTTGAAAGACATTGATCATGTAGAATATTTCTAGGAAAGAGAAAATGAGGTAATGAAAGTCTTCAAAATAATATCTATGAGAATAAACTAAAGGAGAACATAAATTAAACAACAGCAAAGTTTAACAATAAAATCCCACAAGTTAAACAAATTTCAGGAACGAAGATTGGGAAGATGTGCCATCTCTCTTCATGTATATGAAGAGCTGTTCTCTCTCTCTCTCTCTCTCTCTCTCTCTCTCTCTCTCTCTCTCTCTCTCTGTCTCTGTGTGTGTGTGTGTGTGTGTGTGTGTGTAGTAGATTTGGAAATGGAACCAAGATGGCAAAGTATGGGCAGAGACTCACCTGAGTTCTCCCAAATTCCTCTCCATGAATTCTGGAGGGGCAGAACCAACAAAAGCATGAGGTGAGAAAATTTTCCAGCCCAATCAACTTAGGTTAACAGGAAAGGTCTGTCTCACTGGGATGAGGGTGAAGCTCAGGCCACCATAGACCATGCCCTAACAAGCCATTATCAGGCTTTAGGGGTGAATTGAACTAGTAGTCACAGTTCTGGAGCTCTTAGTCCAAAGATGGTAGAGGAATCACACAACTGAGCAGAAGGAGATTGTAGGGGATGATTTATTGTCAACAGTACAGGACTCTATTCCAGATTGCTCTCCAGAATGGTTGGATAAGTTCACAATTCCACCAGCAATGTATTAGTGTTCCAATTTGCCTACATACTCTCCAGCATTTGCCATTTTCTTGTTTTGTCATCTTATCCAATCTGACTGGAGAGATGTGGTATCTCAGAGTTGTTTTGATTTGCATTTCTCTAATCAATAGTGATTTAGAGCATTTCTTCATATGCTTATACATATCTTTAATTTCTTTCTCTGAAAACTGTCTGTTCATATCTTTTGACCATTTATCAATTGGGGAATGACTTGCATTCATATAGATTTGACTCATTTCTCTGTAAATTTTAGAAATGAGTCCTTTATCAGAGACATAGGTTGATCCAGCAATACCACTTCTAGGCTTATATCCCAAAGAGATCATAGAAGTGGGAGGAAGACCCATATGTACAAAAATATTTATAGTAGCCCTTTTTGTGGTTGCAAAGAATTAGAAACTAAAGGGGTGGCCATCAATTGGGGAATGGCTAAACAAGTTATGGTGTATGAATGTAATGAAATATTATTGTGCTATAAGAAATGAGGAGGAGAAGGATTTCATATTTACCTGGAGAGGCTTATACAAACTGATACTGAGTTAGAAGAGTATAATCAGAAGAAATTTGTATACAATCACAGACACATCATATGTGTGATGACCAACTATGACAGACTGGACACTTTTCAGTAATGCAGTGATATAAGTCAATCCTGAAAAACTCAAGAAAGAGAGAAATGGGACATCCAGAGACATAACTAGAAAGAACTGAGCCTGAATCCTGATAGAAGCTAATTGATCTTTTTCTTTTCATTGTTTGGTTTTATTTCTTCTTTATCATTTTCCATCCTACCTAGTACAATACCCCCTTGTAATTGGACCAATCTCTAATATGAATGTATTTACAGATCCTATACTGGACTATATGCGGTGGTGGGGGGTAGAGGGAAGGAAGCAAAGGAAATCTGAAAGTCAAGGAACTATGGAATTGAATCTTGTTGACTGAAACTAAATAATAAATAAATTTAAAAAAACAGTATAGGACTCTATAGCATTACCCATATGGGGATCTGCAATCCTAGGGTGAGGAGGAGTACTAGCACACATGGGTGGCTACAGAGGATCAGGGATACTGGTCACAGTTCAAGAAAGAAAAGAGTGCTTGTGATCACAGACCAAGAGAGCAGTGACTATACCTGTCTTTAAATCATACCACCTTGGAAGAATTGAAATATTTCAGAATTAGCACAGAATATGTCACCAAGAAAAACCTGAGGCTTGGGACAGTGTCCCATCAATCCCAGGAGCAGAGCCCAAATATAACATAAAGTTAAAGTAAAATAATAGGCTGTAAAAATGAGCAAATAATAAAATGAGAATCTAACCATAGAAAGTTACTATGGGACCAGGGAAGAGCAAAACATACATTCAGAAAAAGACAACAAAGTTAAAAGAGTTTTATCTAAATCCTCAGAGGAAAATGTGAATTGGTCTCAGGCCCCCCAAAAAATTTCTAGAGGAGTTTAAAAAGGATTTTAAAAATCAAATAAGAGAGGTAGAAGAAACATTTGGAAAAGAAATTTGAGTGATACAAGAAAAGTATTAAAAAAAGAGTCAACATCTCGGTAAAAGAGGCACAAAATACTGAAGAAAATACCACCTTAAAAATAAAATGGGGCAAATGGTAAAAGAGGCATAAAAATCCACTAAAGAGAAGAACTCCAGGGACTTCCAAGAACCAAAATGATGGAGTAAGCACTAAATTGCCTTAACTCTACCATATTCACCTCCAAACAACCATAAAATTGTATCCTAAAACCCTAGAACAGCAGAAGCAGCAAAAGGTGTGGGGAGGGGGCAGGGAGGGAGTGAAACAATATTTTAGCCCAAGAAGCTTGAGAGACCACCAAAAATGTCTGTCTCACTCTGACAAAGGGACAACACAGTCCAGGACAGGAAGCATCCCGGTTAGTGAGCAGAAAACCCTACCAGAGCAAACCAGCAGGAGATCCTGACACTCAATGCAGTGGAGCAGGCAAATGTCAATATCAAGACGCCCCTCCCCACTCCCCACACACACATTCTCATCATAACCAGGGGAATGGGATGATTCCAGCTCTGAGAACTGCCAGTTGCTTTAGTGAAAGCAGAGACAAACAGTCAAGCTTCAGCAGCTAGATAGCCATGTGCATCAATGTAGCCCCAGGGAAATGCAGAATCACCCCACCAGCCTCAGCACATGCCAGACACCACCACCAGGACCCTGGATTAGCACCAGTTACTAGGCCTTTACAGATTCCAGCAGCACCAGTCACCCCCCCTAGGCACAGCACCAGGCATGAGGGTGCCCTCTGGGCTTCAGAGCAGCATGAGTGCAGTACCAGATAAACAGCCAGGATCTATAACCTTTGACACAAAACACCTGAGAAAGTGTTCCTTCCACCCTGAGAACAGAGCTCAAACTTGAAAGAAAGGAAAAAGGCCAAACAAAATTGAGCAAACAACAACAACCACAAAAAAAAAAAAAATCTGACCATAGAAATATGCTGACAAGCATGACCAATTTACAATGAAGAGGGCAACAATGTTAAAAGACCTATGGGCAAAACCTCAAAGGAAAACAGGAAGTGGTCTTAAGCCAAGAAAGAACTCATGGAAGAGCTCAGAAAGGAGCTTAAAATCAGATAAGAGATGTAGAAGAAAATGGAGGAAAGAAATGAGAGAGATGCAGGAGAATTATGAAAAAAAAGAGTCAACAGCTTGGAAAAAAGAACACAACTTCTTAAAAAGTAGAATTGGGCAAATGGAAAAGGAGATACAAAAATCTCTTGAAGAAAATGAGTAGGAGAGGTGATTAAGCAAGGGGGCACTAACAGAAGGGAGGGCAGATAAGAGGAGGTGGTAGACAGAAGCAAAACACTGGTGAGGAGGGAAAGGATGAAAGAAGAGAGAAGACAAACAGGAGGAAGAAGAGGATGGAGGGAAATATGCAGTTAGTAATCATAAATGTGAATATGAATGGGACAAACTCTATCATAAAACAGAAGAGGATAGCAGAATAGAAAAATCCAGAATCCTAGAGTATATTGTTTACAAGAAACACACTTAAAGCAGGCAGAACTACATATGCACAGAGTAAAGGTAGGGGCTGGAGCAGAATCTATTATGCTTCAGATCAAGTAAAAATTAAAAAAAAAAAAAGCAGAAATGACCAAATGGAAGAAGATGTACAAAATTTCACCAAAGAGAACTCCTTAAAAAGTGTAATTGGCCAAATGGAAAAAAAAGGTATAAAAGCTCATTGAAGAAAATGATTCCTTAAAAATTAGAATTGGGGAGAGGATTCTGGGAAGACTGTGGAATAAGCCAGGAAAGTCCAAAGCCACACTATGGCTTTAAGGCCAGCTAGAGGAATTTTCGTCCCGAACGTGTGGGGGGGGCAACTTCCGTTTCTGGCAAGCTGTAAACCCACCCACAACTTCCACCCTAGATCACAATCCAGATCCAGGGAGGTTAAAGCAAGAGCGATTACCCCCCAAGACTGATTGCTGGATCTCCCCACGATTTGTAGGCTGGGAGCCAGAGCTGCCTCTGAAAACTACAAAATGGCGTGTCTCCTCAGCGGCTTCTAGCCCCAGGGGAGGGAGCTGACGCATTCCCCAAATACAGGTCCCAAAGTCCATAGGACATTAACCTCTTACTTTGTCCTAGGCAAGTCTATGTTGATAATTCTGGAATCTCCACAGTTCCTGGTGTTCTGGGGTTCCTCCAGCCGGCTGCTGGCCCTGCCGCCCTGGGGCTAAAACCTCGGCTCACGTGGACCTGGGCTCGGCTAGGCTCATGCGCTCTGCGCGCTACCGGCTCCCAGACCACTGCGCTGGTCCTTCCTGCAGGGTGCTGGGCTGTCCTCAGCGGGAGGTTAGCTTCTCTGTGTCGTTCTGTGGGTGCTGGGGCTCCAGAAGTTGTTCACAGTCCTTTTTTACATAGTTTGTGGGGAATCTGGGGGCAGAGAGGCTTGGAAGAGCTGTTCCTACTCCGCCATCTTGGCTCTGCCCCCGTTTTTTTTGTTTTTAAGCAATTGGGGTTAAGTAACTTGCTCAAGGTTACACGGCTAGTCATTATTTATGTGTGGGTGCTCATTTCGATCCCAGGTCATCCCAACTCCAAGGCCGGGGGTCTTACTCACTGCACCACCTAGCCGCCCCTTTTAGGGCAATTGGGGTTAAGTAACTTGCCCAAGGTCACACGGCTAGGTTTTTGTTTGTGTGGATTAAGTGTCTGAGGCCGGATCCGAACTCAGGTCCTTCTGACTCCAGGGCCGGCGCTCTATTCACTGCGCCACCTAGCCGCCCCCTACCAATATATTTTATCCTCAAAACAACCCTTTGACTTAGGTGTGCTTTTTACAGAGGCAGCTATGTGGCACAGTGGATAGAGTGCCAAGTCTGGAGTCAGGAGGATTCATCTTTCTGAGTTCAAATCTAGCCTCAGAAGCTAGGTGTGTGAGCTGGGGCAAGTCACTTAATCCCACTAGCCTCAGTTTCCTCATCTGTAAATTGAGTTGGAGAAAGAAATAGCCAACCACTTCAGTATCTTTGCTAAGAAAACTCCAAATGGACTCACAAGGAGTCAGATACAATTGAAATGACTGAATAACAACCACAGATTGAGGCAAACTAAGGCTATGTGACTTGCTATGTCTGGGACTGGATTTTAATTCAGGTTTTTATATCTCCAGGTTCTGAATTCTATACACTGCACTAAACCTGTAATTAAACCTATTAGGGAACTCCTTGTGAGAAAATTTCTTCTACCAAATTATAAAGTAAATTTGCAACTGTTCTGCAACTTGGAATCTTAGAGAAAATTCCAGGAGCATTGAGAGGTTTTATAACCTGGCCGGAACCATGAAATTAACATCTGAAGAACCTGAACCCAAGCCATCCTGACTTGGAGACTAGCACTCAATCTGCTATACTGTTGAAATTAGTTCTCTGATTACCATTTTTGTTGCTGTTCTAACATTCCTGGTTAGATGGTTATTCCCCTTGGCAGAGAAAATAGCAGGAAAATGAGGTTCTCTGACTCCAAGTTCAGTGCTCTTTGAACTCTACCCTAGTGCTGAAAGTCATAGAATGGCATTAAAGGACTATGAAATAGCTCACTGCCATTGTCTTCTTAGGCCCCACTCTTTTTAGCATTGTCCACAGGAACTACTAAATTGAGCATTTTTGCAAAACTGAGTGGTCAAAAACTGTTTTGACCCTCTCAAATCCATCAACATGGTCAAGCCTGCCATGTGTTATACATGAGCTGGAATAGACAAATCTAAGAAATGAATTGGTGCAACAAATGAATTATTTGTATATCTTGTAGACATAGCCTGAATCACTAGTCCACAAAATAAAATTTAAGTCTGATCAATTGGTTCAATTACTGTATTAAAATCTTTTCAGTCTTAAATTACATTGACAATTCCCTTCATTTAAAATCCATATTCTTTAGACTTATTCTTCTGTGAGGGAAAAGCAGATTTCCTTCTTTCTTCTACTGAGCTAGAACTCTGGGCTTTGGGGGACTCTCCATTAGTTCCTGTACCTGTCCTAGGAGTAAGTAGTTCCAAATAGCAACACAATTTCTGTCTGATCATCTTGGGTGTTAAAAAAAAGTACTTCACTACAGGTGGTAAAGGCATGTGAAAGCTCAGATTCCATTCAAAAACAAACAAACCCCCCAAAATAATAATTATCTAAGCTTTGTCTGGTTCAAGAAACATTTTACTGAAATCTTTTTGTTTTAATCTTTCTTTGTCCATCCAAATCTTTTTGTTTTAATCTTTCTTTGTCTATCCATGTAATGGGAATGTAAAATTTTAAGATCTTCCCTGCCCCTAGCCCTTTGATAGCCTTAAGTGCACCTGGAGCCTGTGGTGGGAGGCTTGTTTTTCAGGAGATACTTTGTGATTGGGCAGTGGATCAAGAGGGTTGTGACATTTTCTGAGCCAGGAGCTCTGCTGTGAGGCTTTTTTGGGGGGGCTCACTTTGAGAAGTGTTGTATGATTTGACCAGAAGAGACTCTGGGCAGCCATTGAGAGCCCCCCAGCTTTGAAAAACCCAGATGTTGATGCTTCCCTCTCTGGTAACTGACTAGGTATAGATTAAATGGTTGGACAGTTGGAGGCCTATCTGCTTGATCTGTTTGTTTCTCTGTCTTCTTGTACTTTCTTCTTGTAACCTCTATATACTCTGAAGTTCAGGGTGCTGACTTTTTCCCCTGAACTAGGTAAATGATATGTTTGATTGCTTAAAGCAAGATTGTTAACCCATTTTGGGTTGCTTTCCTTTAGAAAAGCAGATCTAAGAATCTGTGTTGGCAGTTACCCTGGGGATGCTGGGGTGCTTGCTGCTATACCATCCCACCATCCTGACCCTGGTCTTTCTTTCTTCCTTTCTTTCTTCCCTTATTTCTTTCTTTCTTTCTTTCTTTCTTTCTTTCTTTCTTTCTTTCTTTCTTTCTTTCTTTCTTTCTTCCTTCCTTCCTTCCTTCCTTCCTTCCTTCCTTCCTTCCTTTCTTTCTTTCTTTCTTTCTTTCTTTCTTTCTTTCTTTCTTTCTTTCTTTCTTTCTTTCTTTCTTTCTTTCTTTCTTTCATTTTTTTGGCTTTTTGGAGGGCAATTGGGGTTAAGAGACTTGCCCAAGGTCACATGGCTGGTTTTTATGTTAAGTGTATGAGACTGGATTTGAAATCAGGCCCTCCTGACTCCAGGGCTGGTGCTCTACCACCCCCATGACCCTGGACTTTCTGCCTAACTGCCTGGTAAGTCAATATTTTCTTTGTAGATCCGGTCTGCTTTTTCTTTGGTCCCACCCAGAAAGTTTCTGATTCCCTTTCCAAGTCCTCAGGTTCTAGTGAAATAAACACTAGTTCTAGGGTTGTTTTTTCCTTCTCTCTTTTACTACCCTTAAATTAATGCATCCCAAACTGAGCTCTCCCCACCCTCTTCATAACTCTTCCCCTTTCTGAATTTCCAAATTATTGCTGAGGGTGCCACCATGTTTCCAACTTAAATGTCATCCTCAGCCCCTTGTTCTCTCCTATACACCTGACCCCTTTCAATCTGTTGCTGAGATCTGGTGATTTTACATTTGTAACATCACTCAAACACACCTTTTCTCTGCTCTTAT
Organism: Gymnobelideus leadbeateri; assembly: GCA_011680675.1. NCBI lineage: Eukaryota > Metazoa > Chordata > Mammalia > Diprotodontia > Petauridae > Gymnobelideus > Gymnobelideus leadbeateri. Next base: position 28,485 of record WOXC01002314.1, on the reverse strand, counting down.
ACTGTCACTACCATGGTGCAGAACCTCTTCACTTGAAAGGTAGAATATTACAACAGCCTGCTGGTTGGTTTTCCTGACCCAAGTCTCTCCCCACTCCATTCCCTCCTCCACTAAACTACCCAAAGTGCAGGACCTCCCATTCAACTAACTTCTGTGGCATCTAGGATCAAATATAAAATCATCTGTTTGTTATCAAAAACTTTCATTATCTGCTCCCTGCTCCCATTTTTCTATCCTGATGATTTTAAATCTACCTATCTAATCCTAACCTCCCTAATAACTTCCGGTCTTGTATTTCCAGCTGCCTATTAGGCATCTCATATGAAATGTCCTGTAGACTAACATGTCCAAAACAGAACTCACTTTGTTTCCCTCAAAACTCTCTCCCTTTCTAAACTCCATAATTACTGTCAAGGACACAGTTATCCTCCAAGTCACTCAGGATCACAACCTAGATATCATCCTTGACTCCTCATTCTACTTTACTCCCTCACATCCAACCCATGGCCAAGATCTGTCGGTTTTATCTGACATCTCACACATGCATCTTTATCGCCTATGACACTTGCATCAACCTGGGGCAGCCCCTCATCATTTCACTCTTGTACTGTTGTTATAGCCTACTGGTTGGTCTCACTCTCACAAGCTTCTTCCCCCTCCAGTCTGTACTTCTCTCAGCCACAGAAGTAATCTTCCTACATATAATGTGATTCTAACTATATCCCCATTTTCAATAATCTACAATGGCTCCCTATGACCTCCAGGATCTAATATGAAATCTGTTTAGTGTTTTCATATCCTGGCTCTTTCTGACCTTGCCAGTACAATTCCATGGACAATGATCTCCTTGTTATTCCCTAGAAAATACACCCCATCTTGTGACTAGCTGTCCTCAGTTTCTGGAATATTCTCTCTCATCATTGCCATCTCCTGATTTCCCCTGGTTTCCTTCAAGTACCAGTTTAAAATCTCACTTTCTATAAGAAGCCTTTCTTGATCCCTCTTCTTTCTAGTACATTCCCTCTATTGATTATTTCCTAGTTAAGTTTGTTTATCTATACTTGTTTGCTTGTTGTCTCTCATTGGAAAAGGAGCACCTTGAGAGCAAGGGTTCTTTTTATCACCTATGTATAATACAGTGCCTGGAATATAGCAGTCTCTTAACAAATGTTTATTGACTGACTACCCTCTTCCTGACCAGCTCCCAGGAACCCTATTGTTTTGCTGTGTTCTTTCATGCATCTTAACACTTTTTCTATCTTGGTGGAGATAGAGGGCTCTTTCTTGGGTTTACCTATTAAAGAATAACAATCTAATTAATTAAAGAGTACCTATTAAAGAATAACATGTGATCATATAAATAATAAAATACATTTAGGCACATGGGAAATGTCCTGAATTAACACAATCTCTACTCTATTTTGTTTTAAATATGGACAATTAAAAGATTTAACTAAGACAAGATTTTACTTTAATTCAGCATCAGCCTTAGCTCTACCTTGATATTCCTTGTCAGAGGAAAGATGATTTGCTCATTGTTAAAGGTAAATAATAATTCATTCACCATATTCTTGACTTCTTCATCCTGGTTGGCACAATCGTGTCTTAAAACTTATTTTTGACAGTTATATGAAGAATTATAAATTAACTACTCAATAACATTTAATTTCAGTTCAGATCAATTGATTTGATAACTATTAGACATTTCTCTGTCTTAAAATATATACACATTACTCTAGATCAGAGAGACAAGATTTAAAAAGATCATGACAGACTAGAATATTGGACTGAATTTACTAAGATAATATTGAGGAGAGATAAATAAAAGTCTTATACGTGGGTTCAAAAATCAATTTCACAGCATAAGATGAGGAAATCATAGCTAGATACGTTTATCTGAAAAAGATTTAGGACATGAGATGGACAGTAATTTCACTGAATTTGCAATGTGGTATGGCAGTGGAAAAATAGTTAATGCTCTCAGTCTCCATTTAGAGAGGTATGATGTTCAGAGCTATGGAGTTGACAGTTCCTCTGTACTTTGCCTTGGTCAGACCACATCAAAGGGATTGTGCAAAGTGATAGGATGTATATTTTTAAACATTGATAAGTTGACTAATGTCCTGAGAAGAACAACCAGGATGACTGGTCTCAAGATAATAAGATCATGGATTTTGGACTAGAAGAGACCTTCAAAGTCAACAAATCCTCATTTTACTGATGAATATAAACTAGGGCAAAAAGACTTTAAGTGACTTAACCAAAGTCACACAAATAGTAGGTGTTTGAGGTAGGAGTCAAACCTGGACTCCAGGTCAAGGAGCTCTCTATCCACCACACTGCTTCTAGAACCATCAAAAGAATGAGATTTTTTAAAAATTAAGTGGCAGAAAATAAGAAAGGAAAAAATTGTAATTGTCTTCAAATATTTGAAGGGCTGTCTCTCAGAAAGGGAAAGCTATTTGTTTTGCTGGGTTTCAGTGGCCAGACATAGGAGATGCAAAAAAATAGAGCTATGTAAAAGTGTGGGTTCCCCTGAATTGAAGTTTTTCAAGCAAAACATAGATGACTATTTGCTGAGTATATTGTAGAGGGAATTCTTGTTCCGGTCCAATTTTGACTGGCTGGATACTAAGTCTCTTTCCACTCTGAGATTTGATAAGTTCTAAATTCCCGATGTATGACTTTATAAAGCATTTTATCTGCATAAAGTGGCATCTAGGCTTTAATGTAAAAAATGTACTAATCAAAAGACCAAAAGTAAAGGGTAAATTAGAAACAATTAATAAATTTGTTACCCCCATTCCCAGGTTTCTACTACAAATAATTTTATAATAAGAAATATCAAGATAGAGTTAAAACTGATGTTGAATTCAAATAAAATCTCATTATCAGTTGAGTCTTTTAATGTCCATATTTCAAACAAAATGCAGAAGACATTGTATTTCTCATGTGCCTGAAGATGTTTTACTATTCCACTTGTCTTGAAATCAAAAGGGCTGACTTTGAGTCACTTATCTTCAGTATCACTGGGGATTTGGGCAAATCAGTCTCTTTTTAAACCCCGGTTTCCTCAGGTATGAAAGGGTGATGATAATAGTTATACAATCTGAAATCTGGAGTGGTTAAAATTTTTAAAAAGGGGAAAATGTACTTTTTCCTCTTCAAACTATAACCCATTCCCCCCCCCGCAACTGCCTCGCATGCACACTAACACCTCTAAACAAAATTACAAATTCCACATGAGGGGGAGGGGCAAAGAATCCCAACAATTATTTTTTTACTAAAGATAAATGGGCTGTCTTATGAGATAGTGGTTCTCCATCACTTAGAGCCTTCAGTCAGAGGCTAAATTGCTAGGTATATTATTGGGCTATTCTTGATTTATTATGGATTGGACTAAATTATCTCTGAGGTCCCTCCTATCTCTGAGATGATTCTATGATTCAATGAGTTTGAATTTAAATATCGACAAAATTCTAGAGCGTGTTCTAAAATAAAGAGATAATCACTGTAAGGAAGTGCCATAACAGCCACCTTGAGTCCAGAACTAGGCACAAACAAGTCATTCCAGACTTAACCTCATATTTCTTGACAATTTTATTGACCTGATAAAGTGAATGACATAAACATATAGACTTGTAGCAAAGCATTTGGCAGATTCTTTAAAGACATCTTTGTAGATTAGATTTTAAAAGATATGGTCTAGGGGTGGTTAGGTAGTACAGTGAATAGAGTACCAGCCCTGGAGTCAGTAATACCTAAGTTCAAATCTGGCCTCAGACACTTAACACTTACTAGCCAAGTGACCTTGGGTAAGTCACATACTTAACCCCAATTGCCCTGCCTTCCACCTTCCAAAAAACAAAAAACAAACAAACAAAAAAAACCCAACAGATATGGTCCACACATGATCACATGCAGTTAGATATATCCTAGTCCAATTGAAAGACTACACCAAACACATAGGAACACATGGGAACCTAGAGGGGAGTTTTTAGTTCTATAACATAGGGCTCTGTCATTGGCCCTGTTCTATTCACCATTTTTATGAGAGAATTAGAATGTCTAGTTATGAGGTTTTCAGACAACATGAAACTTATGAGGATAACAAATGTGTCTAATTACAAAACGGGAATCCAAAAAAGATATTGAGTGTTTTGCTAATTGGCTAAATATAATTAGATTAAATTAAAATGGGATAAATATAGTTCTAACATGATTTTTAAAAAATCACTTCCTCAAGTACAATAGAGGGTGGTGAGAGTGGGCCAAAAGCAGACTGGGGGATTTTTTAACTATCTTATTGGGTTTCTTAGGCAAGGTGAAAATAAGGCGATCAACACAGCTGACAATATCCAAGTTCTGGTCTGATCTCATAGTGGAAAGAGAGGCCTGGTCTTTTTGACCCAGTCAAAACATCACCTTAGCACTAAAAGCCTGCAACAACAAAAACAGAAACAAAATTTTAAAGTAAACAAATGTTCTTATAACAACTCTACCCTGAAAACGGAGGTTTTCATGAAAAACCAAAGGAGTTGCATTACATTTTCATTATGACATAACTTAAAAGCTCCTTTTAATTGTAATTTTAGGCAATTTTGTTACATTAGGAAACAAAATACCTAATATGACATTGTATTAATTTGAAGGTTTTTACATAAAACTGTAAAAAAAGGAACTGTAAATCATCATTCCATACACTGACTTATTTTAGAATATATCTTTCATTGTTCTCCCTAACATTAATTTAGGCTAAATTCTAATTCTCCAAATGCAGGTTTCTTCTGTAACCAGAGATTCTCTGCCCTCTATGAATTGCTGTTCACTAACCTTAGCTCCAAATCTCTTTGGGTCTATGAAGTTTTTATCTTACTGCTCATACGTGTCCTCATGATATATATATATATATATATATATATATATATATATATATATATATATATATATATATATATATAATTTTTTTCAGGACACTCTGACTGTAAAGTTGATTTGGGGAGGGGGTCAGCACAGTCCAGCATGGATCTGCCATAATCAGGTTATGCATTTTTACATCTTCAACTCTGTCAACTAATGAGCTTTTTGTTTTTAAATTTTGGATTTTTCATTTTTAACATATGTCAAGTTCTACAGAAACTGATGGGGGAAAATGCAACGGCCGCATCACTCTCATCTCCAAAAATAGATTCGCCTCCCTCCCAACTCCTACACTTTATCAAGCCCCTAACTACTAATTACTAAAATACAAAATGTTCATCTGACCGAACTACATTATGTGTCCATTTTTAAACACTCCACATTCAATAATCCACCCTCTGTTCTGAGTATCTTGGACAGAATTCCCACTCTGTGCTTTTCAGGGTCATGGTCACTCAGCTATCAGGAAGACCAGTATAGAGAGCATATCCCCTGCAGATATTTCCCCCTCAAAACCTCTCCCTTTCAAAGGAGCCAGCACCCTGGCTTTTTTACACTAAGTGTAAAAGCCTTCTATTGACACCACAGCAGGCTGCCTCTCATCAGTGCCTGCTGTGATGCTCCACACTCCCTCACTCCAGGGAGTACTTCCCTGCTTGATGCTGGTAGCAGATTAAAGCTGTTCTAATTTTCCATCCTAAGCCAAATAGATGTATAAGCAAGCTGTTGGATTGTCTCAGGATCCTTGCAGTACACAATCGCCATGCTCTTTCAGTGTTTTACTGTAGTTAGCATAATGGGGAACATTTGCAAGTAAAATAATGCTTGAGGGTGGGAGGCTGGAGAAATGGAAGAAGGAGGATGGAAGACCCCAGTACATGGATCACCACCAGTTAGTGGGTAGCTAAAGTGGTCATAAAATGTAAGGTACTATTCACCAGGAGCAACCAATAGGTTCTTAAGTGCCCAAGTTGAAGTGTAAAATATAATTCATCATTTTGTATCTTGTATACAATATTTTACCAAGGAGAAAAGGAAGGGAGGGAGGGATGAAGGGAATAATGGAAGAAAGGATGGAAGGAAGAGAGAGAAGGAAGAAGGAAAGGAGGGGAGGGAGGGAAGAAGGAAGCAAGGAAGGAAAGGAGGGAGAGAAGCCAGAGGAAGGAAAGTAGTGACAATTGGGGAAGTGACACTAAAGACCCACATATACTCCATTAATAATCATGAATGGTTAGATACATTAGCTTTAAAGTACTATTTGGATTTTTGAAGAAACAAAACAAAACAGAACCAAAAGACTCCTTCAGCTAAAATCTACCTATAATGGTTCCTCATGGAGAGATGACCCTTGCTTCTGAAAGGTTATGATAGTGGAGTACAGGCTCTGGAATGTCTTACCAAACTGGAAAGGCCAGGAATATGGCCAAATTTTTAAAAAAATTGCTTGTCTATTTTCCAAGAACCAGTCTAAGCAAATTCTAAAAGGCTTATCCCAAGAAAGTTGGCCAGCAGGAATAGACATGCATATTTGCATAGAGTGTGGGCCAGGTGTGCCAGCAACCTGGGGGAGAATTCCAATGGGAATGCTCCATCAAGGTGCCCTAGTCACTATGAATTCCTTTTGTCAGCATGTTGTATTTTGCTGTTGTTTATTTGTTTGTGTTTGTTTTAGCTTAAGTAATTCATTAAAGCTTTCCTAAGGTGTAGAGGTCTTGGCAGAGGGATAACCAACTGACACAGACAAAAATCACAGATGTTTGAAATAGTAAAGAAGTGAAAGAAATGCTAATGGCAGATGAGGATTGTATATGATGATGGTGCACTAATGACATGATAATAAAATGGTTGGGACCCATCTGCAGATTGAAAGAGAAGTATAAAACATCATGGAAAAAATTAAAATGAAAGACATTTTACTATAATAAACCATAGGGAAATATCCTTCAAGATTCACTACCCAGAACTAATGGAAGATAGAAAGAAAGGAATTGAAATCATTATTGGCAGTTACTGTCATCATCTTTGTCTTTATTGAATATATATATATATATATATATATATACACATACATATATAAGTACATGTATGTGTATATGAGTGCACATGTATGTGTGTATAGATGTTTATGGGATCATAGGAATGAGAGTTAAAAGGGCCAGGGAACATATAGATCATTAGTCCAACTCTTTCCTTTTTACAGATGGGGAAATGAGGCTCAGAAAAGTTACATGACTTTCATAAGCACACAGTTGTGATTTGAACCCAAATCTTTTTACTTCAAAGCAAGTACTCTTTCTACACATGTGGACATCTATATATCAATGTCATAAACATTATGGTCAATGATGTTCATAACAAGATGGATACATTAGCAAAGAACAAGATATAGTTAGACCATCATTAAGGAAACCTTTAGAGTGCTTTATATTGTACTAATAGAGCACTGAAGTAGTACTCTGAAAAGCATTCTGAGATTTTGAATGTTGTATCCATAGAACATACATTTTGAGAAGGTCTACTTTGCTGAAAAGTCTTTAAGTAGAATCCTAGTTATAAACTGAACCTTCTATCTTAAGAGCAACCTAAGTATGGAGAGGCTTATCACCAAGACAATGACCCTTTGGTAATGAATTCTTTGGCTATGACAATGCATAAAACATTTTAAAGATATCTTGTCCTGGATGTTCCTCTTCAGGTTCCACAGTTGTGATATTGTAGTGGTGGAATGGAGCACAGGAGGCTCTAAAAGGCATAGTTTCTATGCTATCTAAAATATTGTTCAAGCACTTAAATAAACCTATGACTAGACTGATTTGGAAACTCCTTCCAAAAATGCAGATTGCAAGCTATCCATGATTGCCCATCCCATGTGACTCTTATCCATGCACACCTAGAAGATCACTTGATAGGTAGACAATGTGCTGGTGACCTAAATGGGAGATCTTTGTTCAATGCTCAACAAATTGAAAAGAACTGAAGGAAGAAATAAAATATATGGAAGAAATGAAATATATCAATTATGGTATTAATAAAGAATATTCATTAAATTGATAAATTAAAGAAGAATAAAGGAAATGAGTACTACATAGAAATGTAGCTCACAGATTTTCCTTGGAGACACAAAGAAGTTGGTAAAGGTTTCTTCACAAGCCCAGAGGCTTCCAGACAGAATTTTAGGAGATACTTATTTCTTTCATCTTGTCTTGTTCCCAATGAACATAAAGAGATCAATATTATGACAATTGAAATTTATATGCCAAATCTACTAAAGAAGATAAAGAGATGAATGATTCTGTGAAGAACTTGACAATATATTCTAAACTCAGTCAATCTGAACTCTAATACTCAATGGCATTAACATAAAAGTGGGCTCAATAAGAAAAAAGTGGGCACAATTAAAAAAAAAAAGCTTCATCTGAGGCCAAGTGCCCAAAAACTTATAAATACTTCAGAAGGTTCACCTCTATATATTATAAATATGTTCTTCCAACAGAGAATAAGAATGCATTGGATATAACAAACATCTCTCAATATCACAAAGAATGAAATAAATTATATATTAGCCAATAGAAAATATATTTGGATGTAGGAGTAGAATAAAATCAACTAACTTTGTGTAGTCAGACCTTTAAATAGAGTAAAAGTGGAAATCAATATCATATTAGATGAAATGATAAATATGAAAAGACACCATGAATGACTGCAATGACTTCAATCATTCAGATTAATGGAAAACAGAAAAAATTAAAAGATATTGTCCTTGGTTATGACCATTTCCTGCAGAAGTCTGACCATTTTAAATCTGTTACATCAATAACAAGAGTCAAGTAACTGTTAGTGAAAAAATATTCCTTTAGTGATAAAACAGATGACAGCAAAACCCAAAATTAATTTAAAATATAAACTCATTTGTAAAACACTATGGAGGAAGATGCAGAAGACTATGTTCAATATCATCTCACAAAAATATGAAAAAATATTGTAAGCCACAAGTCTATGGAAAGGTTACCATGAGACTAAATTGAATCATATTCTCCAAAGAACATTCATTGACAGAAGGAAAACAAATAGCTACAAAATGGAACAGGTTTGCCAGCATTTCTACAATTATCTATTTTCATCATTAGTGAAAGAAGAACCAATGCATTTGCAGATTAACACCTCAGTGCCTAATTACCATTATTCAAAAAATAGAAAAAATTTAGACAAGAAATTGATAAAAATTGTAAAACCAAAACAAACATACACTGACGAATTTAAAGCCAGAAACAATCTCAAAAGTATCGAGAAAAAATTTAATAACATATCTCAGTGATGAGACAGTACCAAGAGAATGGAAAAATAGTAAACAACATACCAACTTATCCTTCAATGTCTTACTATGTAGTGATGGTGATGTTGGATCTTAAAGGGTAATGTCAAAAGAAGATAAGCTCTGATAGCTTTTACTTACTATGCTGAAAAGGCTTTGAAAATGATGCCAATTAGAATTTCTGTTTTCCAAGACCACCTAGCTAAATATTGAAAGGCTCATCACCAGTAGATTAGACATTAGATTGTAAGCTCATTGAGGGCAGGGGCTGTCTTTTGCCTCTCTTTGTATCCTTAAAGTTTAGCAAAGTGCCTGGCATATAGTAGTCACTTAATTAACATTGACTGACTGACTAGAAACAGGACAATGAATTTTTTTTTGCTGTGGAAACCCATGAAACTATACAAATATAAATGCACACATATGTGTATGTATATATGTATGTGTGTTTATGTAGGTATGTGTATGTGTGTATAGCATATAGTCCTGTGCAGCTTTCTTCAAACTCAACATTAATTTAGTTTTTGTTACTCTGTGAGATCTTTATCAAATGACAAGCAACTAGGCATGCTACTGGAAGAATGATCGTGTCAGTCTTGACATTCTTGCTGAAAAGAAAAACAGAAAACATTAAGAAGTTGCATCTTGGGGGGCGGCTAGGTGGCGCAGTGAGTAAGAGCGCCGGCCTCAGAGTTGGGATGACCCGAGATCAAATCTGGCCTCAGAAAATGAGCACCCACACATAAATAATGACTAGCCTTGTAACCTTGAGCAAGTTACTTAACCCCAATTGCTTAAAAAAAAAAAAAAAAAGAAGTTGCATCTTAATGAAAGGATGAAAAGGTGGAGCCAAGATGGGTTGATTAGAGGCAGCAACCCAGCAGACACCTCTCAACATTACCCTCCAAACAAGTTTAGAATAACATCTTAAATAAAATTTTGGAATGGCAAAGCCAACAAAAGTTCAGGGTGAAATATTTTTCCAGCTTTAGAAAACTCAGGGGATAGGCAAAAGAAGTTTGTGAAAAAGGAGTGGAGGCCAATCTGGGGGGTACGGTACCAGAATCAACCCCCCGGGACTTTGGAGGTCACTGCAATAGCAGAAGCAGCAGTAACATCGGGGACTCTCAGCCCAGAGACAGTGAGTCAGACAACTAATCAAAAAGAGATCACAAGGGAACATTTTCTGGCACTAGGGACAGCTGGCACTTACTGGCAATTCTATTACACATGTGCGGTTCTGAGTTGCAATTTCAGGACTGATAGGAGTACTTGTGGTTGGCCACATGAGAATAGAGGCCCTGCTGGCAGTTCCAAGGAATAGAGGAGCACTAGCACTTGTGACTGTGGGAAAGCAGTGAACCTGATCACACTTCCAGGACAAAAGGAGCACTAATGCTTACAGCTGCAGGGGTTTAAGGTTCCCTCCCTCCCGGGTAAAGACCAAAGCATGAACAAGGGGAGTAATGACCACACATCTCCCCCAGTCACATTACCTGGGAAGTACTGTAAACTTTCAGACTTCTAGAACTAGCTCAGAAAATAGCAGTACAAAAAACCTTGAAGACTGGGCTTTCCCATACACAGGTAAGCAGATCTTAACTTTAACACAAAGTTCAAAGTCAAGAAACAGGGAGGGAAAAAATGAGCAAACAAAAAAAGAAGTTGACCATAGAAAGCTACTATGTGGAAAGAGAGGAAGAAAAAGACAAACTCAGATAACAATAATGTGAAAACAGCTATAAAAAAACCTCAAATAAAAATGTTAATTGAACAAAAGCTCAAAAGAATTCCTGGAAGAATTTTTAAAAGAGATAAGAGTGGTAAAATTTTTGGGGAAAGGAATGATACTGATGAAAGAAAATTATGAAAAGATAATTAACAGTTTATAAAAGAGGCACAAAAATTCACTAAAAAGAACTCCTTAAAAAGCAAAATGGAAAAGGAGATACAAAAACACAATGAAGAAAATAATTCTTTAAAAATTAGAATTGGGCAAGTTCACGTTAATTACTCCATGAGACAGCAAGAAAAAAAGTAAAAAAGAATGAGAAAAGAGAAGAAAATGTGAATTATCTCACTGGAAAAACAATTGATTTGGAAAATAAATTGAGAAGGAATAATACAAGAATCATTGGACTAACAGAAAGCCATGATCAAAAAAGGGCCTAGAAATCAGATTTCAAGAAGTTCTATAGGAAAGGTGCAATGATATCCTAGAATCAGAGGGTAAAATAGAAACTGAAATAATTCCCTCATCACAACCTGAAAGAGATCCCAAAATGAAAACTCTCAGAAACATTAAAACCTCATTCCAGAGCTTCCAAGTCTAGGAAGAAATACTGCCAGCAGTCGGGTGTGGTGGGGGGGGGAATCAAATATTGTGGAGTCACAGTAAGGATCATGCAGGATTTAAAGTTAAAGGAGTAAAGGACTTGGAATATGATATTCCAGAAGTTAGAGGAGCTAAGATTACAAACAAGAATAACCTACCTAGGAAAAAAATAAAGAGTATAAGCCTTCGGTGGTGGTGGTGGGTGGTTATTTAATGAAATAGAGGAGTTTCAAGCATTCCTGATGAAAAAACTAGAGCTAAATAGAAAATTTGACATCCAAACACAAGGATCAAGAGAAGCATAAAAGACTATTTATAGGGGGTGACTAGGTGGCACAGTGAGTAGAGCACTGGCCCTGGAGTCAGGAGGACCTGAGTTCGGATCCAGCCTCAGACACTTAAACACAAGAAAATACTAGCCATGTGACTTTCGACAAGTTACTTAACCCCAACTTCCCTCCAAAAAAAAAAAAAAGTAAAAAAAAGACTCTTTATAAGAGATTCAATATAGTTAAACTGTGATATTACAATATAGGAAACTGATACATGTAATTCCTAAGAACTGTATCATTTTTAGGGCAGTCAGAAGGAATCTACAAAGACAGAGGACATGGTTGTGAGTTGGATGAAGGTATGGTGAGGGATGCCCTGAGAGAAGAGAAAGGCAGAATAGTTAAAATTTTGTCACATAATAGAAACACAGAAGAAAGAGTTTTCACAGTGGAGGAGAAATGGGGGGAGGTGGCAGGCAATGTTTGAGCTTCAACTTCACTGTAATTGCTTCAAAGAGGAAAGAATACATAGATACACACATACAGAGTCAGATTTGTATAGAAATTTATCTTACACAGTAGGGAAATAAGAGGGGAAGGGAAAAAGAGAAGTGGGGGTGACAGAAGAGAGGGCAAATTAAGGGCAACAGTACTCAGAAGCAAAACAGACCTTTGAGAAAGAGAAAAGGATAAACAAAAGAAAATGGGGTAGAGAAAAACAGTAATCATAACCATGGGTATAATCATATCAAGGGCAGTTAGGGGGTATAGGTGATAGAACATTGACCTTAGAATCAAGAAGACTCATCCCCATAAGTTCAAATCTGGTCTTAAACACTTACTATCCACATGGCCTGGGCAAGTCACTTAACTCTGTTTGCATCAGTTCAATACCTTTAAAGAGAGCTGGAGAAGGAAATTGCAAACCACTCCAGTATTGTTGCCAAGAAAACTCCCAATAATAGGGTCATGAAGAATTATACATGACTGGAATGACAGAACAACAATAACAAATTGTACCTGTGAATGTGAATGGGATAAGATCACCTATAAAATGAAAGATGACACCAGAATGTATTAGAAATTCAAATCCAATAATATGTTGTTTATAAGAGACATCATCTAAACAGAAAGACACACAGTTAAAATAAAGGACTGGAGTATAATATAATATGCTTCAGCTGAAGTAAAAAGGTCAGGGATAATAATCATGATCTCAGACAAAACAAGAGCAAAAACAGATCCAATTAAAAGACATAATCAGGGAAACTTTTTTTTTTCTAAAAGATACCATAGACAATAAAGTAATATAAGAAAATTAAACAAGTTTCTCTGATAAAAGTTTCATTTCCCAAATTTAAAAAACTGAGTCACATTTATAAAAAAGAGTCATTTCTTAAAAGATAAATAGTGAAAACCTATGAATAGCTTTTAAAAAAATAAATAAAAGCCATTTGTAGTCATATGAAAAATGCTCTAAATCACTATTAATTAGAGAAATGCAAATTAAACAACTCTAAAGCAGCACTTCACAGCTATCAGAAATTACCAGTGCCGGAAGAGACATGGGAAAATAGATACACAAATGCACTATTGGAACAGTTGTGAAATGGTGCAACCATTCACAAGAACAATTTGGACTTATGTCTAAAGAGCTATAAAATTGTAGCTACCCTTTGACCCAACCATACCATTACAAGGTCTGTGCCCAAAGAGATCAAAGGAAAAAGTAAAGGACCTACATGTACAAAAATAATACCAACTCTTTTTGAGGTGGCAGGATTTGAAATTTAGGAGATGCTTATCAATAGGTAAATGACTGAACAAATTGTGGTATCTGATTGTGATGAAGTACTATTGTGCTATAAGAAATGACCGGGGAGGGAGGTGCAGTTTCCACAAAAACCTGACAATACCTATATGAACTGATGTGAAGTGAAGTGAGAAGAATGAGGAGATAACTGTGCACAGTAACAGCAATGTTGTAATGACTTGGCAACTCTGATCACATAATGATTCAAGAAAATTCCAAAGGACTTGTGATGAAAAAACACTCTCCATCTCCAGAGAGAACTGATGACATCTGAGTGCAAATTGAAGTATATTTTTCTCACTTTCTTTATTTTGGGTCTTTTTTGCAATATGGCTAATATGGAAATATCTTTTGCTTGATTTCACATGCTTAATTGATATTATATTGCTTGCTTTCACAGTAGGTGGGTGAGGAATGAGAGAGAGAATTTTGAACTTATGATTTAAAAGGAAAAGTATGGTAAAATAAATAATAAAAACTTAAAAGCAAAACAAACAAAAATACATGAAAGGATGGCACACAAGTCCTCCTTGGAGAGGCAAATAAAGTCAGTGTCATTGGTTTTATCTTGTGTCCAGAGGCAGCAGGAAGTATTTTGTATGGCAGCATTCATGTAAATATTTGCAAAAAATCAACATGAAAATAAAAAGGTAGAGAAATTTACCAAAAAAAAACTTGATAACTCCCAAGTCAAATCAGCAAACACAATAATTCTTAATAACTTCAGTGCAAATGAGGTAATGAAGAAAATAGAGAAAATTTCAAAATGTAGATCAAGAACAAGGAAATAAGAGCAGTCAGAGGCTTATATTCTGCCCAAAAGTCTTGTAGCTAAATATCATTAATGATTTCTTTATAAAAATATGAAGGACAGACATGAAGGGATTATCTGAATTATGTGAATTATATATACAAAGAATTACATGACAATAATAAACAGACAATTACCTATTACTTATGTGAGAGTCTTTCCTGAATCAACTTTCTGTATACTGTCGGGATTGACTTGTTCAAAGCTAGAAAAAAAAAAAACAACTAAAAGTGAGAAAAATATATGGCACACAATAAAAATAACTCCATTCTGAATTACAAACAAGTTGTTGATATTTTAGAATTGGAATGTGGCAGGAAGAAAGGAAATTCACTCTGATTCAAATAATTTCATATAAAGATTGACTAATATAAAGAAAATTCTATAATAAGGAGACCCAAAGCAGCAAAAGCATTCTTTGTAAGCATATGATCAGGGTGTAGGCAGGCTTTTAAAAATTATTGTTCTGATATTTACCATCATACAATTGATATGAAAAATACCAAGTTGGTATGGTTGACTGAAAGATGTAGAAAATATAATATCACATCATTCATATTGTTTATTGACTATTAAAAATTTCACCTTAAGGGTGCTCTTTTCAATAAGATGTCTCCTATGCATTCATCAACATTATGCAAGACTTACTGAAAGTTATAACAGATTCTGTGATCATTAATATAAGATGAGGCATAAAACAAGGAAATATGTTTGCCAAAGGTATTTGCCCCTGTTAAGTAAGAGCTCCAGCACACAATTTAAGATGAACAACGGTTCTCTGTATAATGTGAGGTTCTCCAGATGCTCTTATTAGAAGATGGCATTATGCTGATTGCATTTAACTCTGCAATATTGCATAGAATACTTGAAGAAATCTATAGCCACTGAAAAGAGTTTAGCCTACCTATCTACATAGGAAAAAAACAGATGGATAAAGAATGTCTATTATTTATATGATAACAGCTAGTTAATATGGAGTGGCTATATAGAGTTCACTCATAAGTTGACACTACAAATGAACAATGAATCAGCCCAGAATTAAATAGGACTAGAAAAATGCTGGATTTCCTTTGAAAAATCACAAAGTTTATTCAATAGCCTAAAACTTCTCCCTGAAACAAAAAACTATATTTTAATAAAGCAATATTCTTCTGATATTGTTTTATGTTCAAAACTCATAGTGTATTAAAGTCTCATAAAAATAAAAAATGAGCTTCCCAAAGAGAACAGTGGAGGGATACATGGTGGATGGTAGTAGACTACAATGCATAACAAATAAAGAACTATAAAAGAAGAACCATAGCAAGGAATATTCAAGAAATATGTTAATTTTTTTTCAAAAGCTTTATTAACTTCTGGTTTACATCATTCATTTCCATCAGATTTTGAGTTACAATTTTTCCCCCATTTTTCCCCTACCCACCACCCCAGAATAACAGTCCCACAGGATATCCCCTCATCCAATCTACTCTCTCCCATCTCTTCTCCCATACCCCCTTTGACTTTTCCAGTAGGGCGAGGTGAATCCCCACACCCCATTGCCTGCACATCTTATCTCCCAATTATATGTAAAATAGTATTAAGCATAATATTTATATATATTTTTAAAATTTTGATTTTAAAAGGAAGATAAGCAGCTCAGTATATGCTGTATGTGTGTATCTATGCAAAACATTACCATAGTAGATATATTGTAAAAGACTGACTATATATCCCTCCCTCCCACCCCACCTCCCACCTGGTCCACTCCCTACCTTGATCCTGTCCCTTTTCAAAAGAAGGTGCTTCCAACTTCCCTCCCCCTCAGCACACCCTACCCTCCACCACCTTCCCCATCCCCCTTGCCCCCACTCTCCTGTAGGGGAGGACACCCTATTTAGTATGCATGTCATTCTCTCCCTGGTCCAAATTCAATGAGAATAAAGTTTTGACTTTTTGCCTTCCTGTTCCTCCCCTCCCCTGCACCCCTGCCTCCTCTATACGAGACAGTTCACCCCATTGTCTCTCCCCATTCCCCCTCACCACATTCCTCTCTCACCTCTTAACCTCACCTTTTTAAGTACCATCCTATTATATATATCATCCTATCCCATCATATTAAATTCAACCTGTGCCCTCTATCTATGTATACCTGAAAACATATATACACACATTCACTTATGTATTCATATGCCCATATACCCTTCTTCCAATATTTTCATACTTAGAAAGGTTTCATCAGTCACAGTTATTGTTTTTCCATGTAGGAATGTAAATAGGTCAACTTTGATAAGTTCCTTTTGATTTCTTTTCCATGATTATCGTCTCAGGCAACTCTTTCTTCTGGTGTCTGGACGTCAAATTTTCTATTCAACTCTGGTTTTTTCCTCAAGAATGCTTGAAAGTCCTCTATTCCACTGAATGACCATATTTTCCCCTGAAACAAAATACTCAGTTTTGCTGGGTAGGTGACCCTTGGGTTCATTCCCAGTTCTTTTGCCCTCTGGAATATCATATTCCATGCCCTTTGATCCCTCAGTGTAGAAGCTGCCAGGTCCTGGGCTATTCTGATTGTGTTTCCACAATATTGAAATTGTTTCTTCCTGGCTGCTTGTAGTATTTTCTCCTTGATCTGGGAATTCTGGAACCTGGCTATAATATTCCTGGGAGTTTTCTTTTTGGGATCTTTTACAGGAGGTGATCTGTGGATTCTTTCAACCTCTATTTTGCCCTCTGGGTCTAAAACATCAAGGCAATTTTCCTTAAGAATTTCTTGAAGGGTGATTTCTAGGTTCTTTCTTTGGTCATGGCTTTCAGGTAGTCCAATAATTTTTAAATTGTCTCTCCTGGATCTATTTTCCAGGTCAGTGGTTTTTCCCATGAGATATTTCACATTGCCTTCTATTCTTTCATTTGTTTGGATCTGCTTAACAGCATCTTGATTTCTCATAAAGTCATTAGCTTCCATTTGCTCCAGTGTAACTCTGAAGGAAAGAATCTTTTCAGTGAGCTTTTGAGATTCTTTTTCCATCTGGCAAATTCGGCTTTTTAATGCATTCTTCTCCTCATTGCCCTTTTGGGCCTCCTTTGCCATTTGAGCTAGTCTATTTTTTAAGGTGTTGTTTTCCTCAATCAGGCTGTTGACCCTCATTTCATACTTTTCCTGCATCCTTCTCATTTCTCTTCCCAATTTTTCCTCCACTTCTCTTATTTGATTTTTAAAATCCTTCTTAAGGTCCTCTATGGCCTGTAACCCACTCATATTTTCCTTTGGGGCTTTTGGAGGAGGATTTCTGACCTCACAATCCTCTTCCTGTCCTATGCTTCAATCCTCTTTGCCCCCAAAATAGGAGTCTAAGGTTGCATTTTTCTGTTTATTTTGTTTCCTTTGCCTTGGCATGCTGCCACTTATTTACTTGACTTTTGGGCTTGTTGCCACAGTAGGACTCTGCCACCAGACAGGAGAGCTTTCGTCCCGAATGTTGGGGTCTTCACAGCTTTCTGGCAAGCTGGATACCCACCTCAGACCTCCCCCCCACATCATAATCCAGATCCAGGGAGGTTAAAGCAAGAGCGATTATCCCCCAATACTGATCGCTGGATCTCCCTACAGTTCGAAGGCCAGGAGCTGGAGCTGCCACTGAAAACTACAAAATGGCGTGTCTCCTCAGAGGTTTCTAGCCCCCAGGGGAGGAGGTCAACACGTTCCCCAAATACTGGTCCCAAAGTCCATAGGGCACTAACCTCTCACTTTGTCCTAGGCATATCTGAGTTGATAATTCTGGAATTGCCACAGCTGCTGGTGTTCTGGGGTCCCTCCAGCCAGCTACTGGCCCAGCCGCCCTGGGGCTAAAACTGTGGCTCATGCGGACCTGGGCTGGGCTTGGACCTGGGCTGGGCTTGGCTCTCTGAGACCACTGCGCTGGTCCTTCCTGCAGGGCTGCTGGGCTGTCCTCAGGGGGCGGTTAGCTTCTCTGTGTCGTTCTGTGGGTGCTGGTGCTCCAGAGTTTGTTCAGAGTCCCCTTTTACATAGTTTGGAGGTGATTTGGGGGGAGAGAGCCTTGGTCGCACTGTTTCTACTCCGCCATCTTGGCTCCACCCATGTAAAACATTTTTAAGGCCTTGAAAAGAAATTTAATAGAATGAACAGGGAAAGTATGATAAAGTTATGATCTTCATCTTTGGAAGAACTAAACAAATGAGATTGCAGGTTAATTTGAGTATCTGAGTAATCTATTCTCATTTTTTTAAAATGGTGTTTACATAGATATATGCATATATAGCTACATATATTATTAATATAATTCTCCTTAATAAAAGTGTAGGAATGGAACAGGCAGGTTTTCAGAAGTGATAATCTATAACCAATCACAGCTTTTGTTGTTGTTGTTGTTCAGTCATTTCAGGTGCATCCAACTTTTCGTGATCCCTTTAGGGGTTTTTCTTAGCAAAGATACTGGAGTGGTTTTCCATTTCCTTCTCTAGCTCATTTTCCAGATAAAGCAAACTGAGGCAAACAGGGTTGTCCCACAGCTAGTGTCTGAGGCTGGATTTGAATTCAGGTCTTCCTGATTCCAGGCCCAGTGCTTTATCAGTTGTGCCACTTAGCTGCCCCTTGAATCAAAGTTTTACACTGAAGCAATTAACTGAAAAGTGTCAAAAAGTGTCATAGATAAACCTGCTGTGCTTATTTATTCCAAAAAAGCATGTGACTCAGAAGTGCAAAATGCAATCTTAAAGGCTTTTTTTTGCCAAGGAATATGCCATACATTTGTGAAGACCATAAAATATCCCTTAATAAATGAGATGAGTTGGATAAAAGTACAGATAGTATGCCTATCAAATTTTTATGTGATACAAAACTGGGAAAGATAGCTAGCATACTAGATGACAGAGTTGTGATCCAAAAAGATCTTGACAAGTTAGAGTGCTCAGCCAAATCCAATAAATGAACTCTTAAAGAGATGAGTGTTGTCTTACACATGGGTTCAAAATAAAAAACTAGATAAGCACAAGATGGTGGGAGTGTGACTAGACAGGATGATGTCTTAAATAAATATGGGGTTTTTACTACATTTACAAGGTCCACAAGGTGATGTGGAAGGCAAATAAATAAATAAAGTTATTTTAATAAAAACATTAAGAGAGAACCAGTAGTAAAAAATAGAAAGATGTTTGTTCTGCTATGCTCTGCCCTGGTCAGATCACATCTGATGATGTTGTGTACACAACTTTGTGCCAAATTTCAAAGAAGCTATAAAAGTATCAAACGGAAGGCAACCACGATTGTGAAGGGCATAGAAATTATGTCATGAGAATGTGTTGAGAAGAGGAAGCTTAGGGAAAACATAAAAGAGTTTAGGGAGTTTGGTAAATATGTTTACAGGGGCGGACTTGTCCAGAATACCTGGGTTCAGATCCCATCTCAGACACATAATACCTGGGTTACATTTGGGCCAGTCACCTCTAAGTTTTATTTTTCCATTTGCAAAATGAGATAACAATGACACCCACATCATAGTGTTGTTATGAGTATGTTATGAAGATAAAATGAGATAATGGAAAGAGTATATAAAATCTTGTCAGGATAGGGACACATTGAATCAATCAATCACTTTACTGCCTTTGAAAGTAACTAACACAATGTTCAAGCCTTGATGCCTTTGTCAGGTTAGGACACATCTATTGCATCAATAAATCAATCAAGGGCATTGAACTAAGCGTGAACAACCTAATTAATCAAGCTTGGAATCAGTAGAATACTTTCAGCCATTGCATGATATGATATAATATGAAAAGACTCAGGATCTGTGGACTTTGGATAAAATACCAAGCCAGTTCAGAACCCAGCAGTCCAGTGCCCGGCCAGATCAGTTGTGGAATCCATTGCAAACCCAATCCCCTAAGAATCTTTGTCTCCTCTCCAAGTTGATCAGAAGATGAATTTGTGATCTTCAAAATGTCAGAAGATTTTGGACTTTACATAAGCACCCCTAGCAATGAATCAAGAACAGATGATAACAGTGTTCTCATTGATAGTTGAGGACAAAACAGACAAACTGAGGAAAGATTTGCTATACCTAAGGTGAACATCATGAGGACTCCACAAAAGAATAAAGGGAATTTCAGTAACCAGAAGTTGGGAGTTATCCCTTTGCCATGTATGTACCCTGTAAGCTGGAGCCCTGCAGGTTCTTGGGGGAGAGTATTCCTCTGAATTGGGGAGGGGAAGGAGGTTAGAGGTTAACTGTTCTTACAATCTTAGTAAATACAGTTATTCCTACATCATGACTTTACCCATCATGGTTTTGATATACTCCAAGTAGGCAGATGAACTTAAATGAGAATTTTTGGGGAGTTTTGCAAAAGCCACAGGTGACATGCAAAGTCTAGCCAATGACACAGAAAAAGTTTAGAAATTGAGAAATGCATAAAATATATTCATAGTATTGAATAATATCAATATATTTTATCTTTTAAAACTATATACACAATTTTTTAAAGTTAAAATATGACCAGATACTTAACCCAAATTTTACAATAAGATACCCCATAAAGAAAAAGAAAAAATCAGACTTCTCTGTTACAAGGAGAGGACCAAAAGATTTTACATGGATTTTCTAGATTGCAGGGATACAATGTTCCTAACCCCCAAGATATGGAAGGGATAACTGCATTCATTTCTAAAAACTAGTAAGTCTGACTGACATCTATTGATACTTATGATTTTTTCAGTATTCCTTGCTGTCTGGAGCAGTCATTGATTTATGTTTAGTCTGTTCTAGTTTTAAGGAGTTCATTCCTTGGGTAAAGTTTTCTCTTCTAAACTGCTTATTCTCTTGCCAAATTTGTTCCTCCAAATGTTTTTTCTTCCTCTTTTTTAACCTCTTGCTTCATTTATTCTAGTTATTCATGTGGTCCTTGAGGAAAATCCATTTTTTCCTCTGTGTCTTTGCTTGTACTTGTTATGGAGTGATCATTGAAAAGATTTTTAAAATTAGTCAGTGTTATCTTTGATTTATTCATCTCTCCAACTTTATTTCCTGAAATAGGGTGAGGGGGCTCCATGCCATACTCAGGTCCACCTCCTGTTGTGCTTTTAAATATAGCATTCTGCTTGGTCTCACCCTGGTTCCCTTGAGACAGTCAGTCAACAAACTTCTAGGACACATCGAGTCTCTCAGATGGGCTCCCCTACACCCAAGTTAAGGGTGTAGTCTTTGGTCTGGGCTCCCTCTGAACAGTTAGGCACCATGCTAAAGACTGGGGATACAAAAAAAGCAAAAGACAGAACCTGTTCTCAGGAGCTCACTATATAAGGAGGTAAAGCAATACATAAAAGAAACTGAAAAGTGAAGAACTGGAGAAAGAAAGGGGAAGTAGAGTACCCAACAAGAGTAGGAAAGGGGAGCCATGATGAAGTTCTACAACCAGATGGGAAATTTTGAGATGTCTTCCTGGGGACCCCTCCTTAAATAAAGGATCTGGGGATGCTTTCCAATGTCCACCTTCCACCTTCTCCAATCAGAGGGAGGGATGGACCCATTGGGTAGAGAAACCTGATGAGGCATGAGTTCCAGAGTTGTTTTGATCTTGAATTTCTACAGACAGTAATTAAATCCAAGTAAGCAGTTGAGTTCTTGAGTTGACTTCTACCTTCTGGGTTAGGCCTCTCTGATACTGGAGGTTTAGAGTGCTGGATTTCCAGGGCCCTCCATGACATCTGAGGACAGAGTCCTATTGAACTCAAAGTCTCTGGGTCTGAGCTGTCCAGGTCTGAGCATTAAGGCACTGCACTTTTCAGTGCCTTGCTTATCCCTGTTGCTATTCCATTTCCCCACCCTTGGACTTTATTAGGGAAGTCTTCCACTCATGAAGACTCTAAACACAGAGCTTTACAGGCTATATGGCTTTCAACTCATGTTTTTCTGACACTTATATTGCCTGATAGCCCTGGATTCTGATAGCTGTTGGGCTTCTAACTGACTTTTTGTGTAGTTCTGGGGTGGAAGACATAACACTGCAGTTTTCACTGGATTTATGAGTTACTCTTTAACCTGGTGCAAACTTTTACTGGAGTAGGTGTGAGGGAGCTAGATAATTCATCCACCCTGTGCAGATGTCAGTCTTGACAAGAAGTCCAGTGTGTGTGTGTGTGTGTGTGTGTGTGTGTGTGTGTGTGTGTGTGTAAATGCAAATGTTCTTTTAGCCATATCATATCATTGTGGATATGGAACGCTATATTCTCTAAGGAATCAAAACTAGAGATCTAGTCAACAGTGGAGGATCACTGGGTAGATGCAGCAACATATTTCTAATGGTGGCTTTACATTCACTTTGTTGGAAGGATAAAATAAGATCATATTATAAAGTGCTTTGTAAAGTACTATATAAATGCTAGTTATCAGAAGTAGCATAAGCAATATCATTGAGGAAATTTATGTTAAAAAATGAGGTGGATTGGTCTTTTAGCTAGAGTGAGTGATAATGGATTGCTAGATGTTAAACAAAAGAAAATACAACATAGTTAATTTGTGGTTTTCTAGGTCAATATATGGCTATAAAGGATTGATTTCTACTTGGGTTTCATACCACTGAGTACACTAATGAATAGACTAACCATGTGGATTAGAAGCACCACAGTATTGAATAATCTATTGAATATGATAAAAACATATTTTTAAAAAGACACAGCCTCTTCCTACAGAGAGTTTACAATCTAGTGTATCAAGTGTACATATTTCTAATTAAAGTATGAGCAATAGAAATAGTTATTCACAATGAGGTTTTTACTGCAATGTGGGGATATTATACTTCTTCCTGTTCTGTTACAAGAGATCACCTAAAGCAAATGATTTGTTTGAACAAACTAGCATGGCACTGTAGCACCTTTGCTCCATGCCATCTCATGGAGCTATCTAACAACATCTTCTCTGAAGTTGGAAAATGTGGATAAACAGTGGTGCAGTTAGGTGGTATGTACTGAAATTTATCGAGGTTACAACAAAGTTGGCTAAATAGGCAATCAGATTGAGCCTAGGCAGCACCATACTAAGGTGTAATATGTGCCTATTGCAAGGTTTCTGTTTTATAATAACTTCAGATTTCCATTCCATCACAATGTGACAATAGCAATTTCTCTCCCTCTTTTTTTAACTAAAGAAGCATTTTCTTAGGAATTAATATGCAAGAATACTTATCTTCTCTTTCAATGCTGTTTGCAGTTAGAATTTTCTAATTTTAAAAGGAGTATTTCATAATCACTTCAGACATCTGTAATGTCTCTGTGATATGACATGGAAAGCCTGCCTATTAATGGACTACCTATCATGCCAAACCCTGAAGGGGCTCAGCTTTGGAAGTCATGTCTTTCCTTTGGTCTGAGGCAGCTGTGATGTACGAGGCCTGACAGTGAGAGTGGTCATTTCAGGATGTTTGTGGTGCTTGGAAAAACCCCCACTTGTCAAACTCTATTTCTCCCCAAATTGAAAGTTTGGAAGGCCCGTCAAATACATGGAAGTGAAAAGAAAATTATGAAGGGAAACTGTTCTTACAACCTTGATCACAAACCTTGCACTTTCTCACACAGTTTGGTGCTCTGACTAGAAAAAAGAATAAAAAAGGAGCAAGAGAATGTTCAGACCATTTGGGAATGAGAAGAAAAAAGAAAATGTCCCAAACAGTCTATTAAATATGCTAAGAATCTATTTCATCTCTCGTTCAACTTGGTTCTGCTAGGCTTGGCAACTCCTATGCTACATACGGCATGGATATTATGGCTAAAGGCACATGACTGTTGAGTGCTGCTTACCTGGCATATGGTGCATCTTCTCCAGAGAATGAACATAAATTGAGGCGTACCATTTTCCTCATCACCCATATTTTTTCTGCAATGATCCTATATAGTCACTGCAGCATCTTAAAAACAAAGAATCCCAACACCAAGAAATAGGCCAGTTTGTTTACATCTGTCAGAAGAAAGAGGGACTTTGAATATTGACATCACAGCAAGTGTCCCTAACATTCTTTTCCCCACCACATTCTTCCTTTCTGATTAAAAAGTTTACCATTGGAGATATGGCCAGTTATCTAGAAGCTTTTGGCCTGGGTGGGAATTTATTGGTACTTTTCTGAGGGGGAAAAAATTTAAATTGGTTAAGTCTGTGTTGAATTAGGCAATAATGAAAAAACAGTTTCTTGGGGATTTAAATTGTGGTTTTGGCTAAAACTCTAGACATGCACACAAGCAGAAACTTCTCTTCATTTAAAGGACATTATAGATTCTTAGTCCTCAATGAAGAGTACAATAAGTCTATTTGTTACTCTTTTTGTTAAAAAAAAAAGTCTAGAATATTTTAATTTGAAAAATTTCCTTTAAGTATGCACAGTAGTTATTCTTAACTTTCCTGAGATTTTCCAACACAGCATGAAGTCCTACTCACTGAAATGGTTAAGGGCAGTTTATATATCAAAAAATATCAACTATTGGGAAAACATTTACCATGCAAATGGCAAAACTGTGTCAATGATATTTTAAAGGGAAATGAGATAAATAAATTAATTGAAATGACATTAGCAAAAGTTTACACTTAGAGCAATCAAAATGAGACTGTAAGTGAAGGCTCAGTAAAATGTAGCCCAACAGAACTTCATGGTGCTCACACCAAGTGATGATCTAGAAAGTTCCTTGAGCATTATGGCTATCTTACACATAGTTACCCCTTAATTAAACTAAGCCGACTTGCCCATTTAATTAAGTCAAATCAAATGTCTGATGTTTTCCACTTAATTGCCTCTTAGGGGGAAGGAACTGAATTAAATTAATAGAATGGTTCAATTCCATTCAATTAAATGAACATTTTTAAATGTCCGCTGTGTGCCAGGCACTGTGCTAAGCCCTGAGGATACAAATGAGAGAAAGGCAGCCCCTGTCCTCAAGGAGGGGAAAACAACACACCAAAAGGAAACTGAAAAGGGAAAGTGGGGAAAATCAAGGGAGCACCTGGTGTGGAGGCATCTTATTTCATGGAGTTCAAATCAAACAGAGCCATAGATTGAAAGTGAAGCATGAGCTCCAAAGTCAGATTTTCCCTTTTGTAAAGGAAAGCTTTGGGAAGAGTTCAGTGCTCCACACTTTAACCCTGGGATCAGAGAGGAAAGGAGACAGAAAGAGTTGGGAAGGTGCTAAGTACCCTTGGCTGAATCAAGAGTCTAATAATGAGTTTTCAAGTGAACAGTTTATACTGGGAGGGGCAACTCCTGTAGAGTTCAAACCAATTAGAACTGCAAACGGAAAGTGGAAAGACTGATTGCTGTTTGGTTGTTTAAGCGTTATCTATCAGATGTGGCATTGAAGCACCATTCTCTGAAACTGAGGTTTCAATTCTATTGGAAAACTATATAATCATGAGGGGTTTAGAGCACTTTGAACTAACTTCAGTGTATCTGCAAACTCTTTCATGTAGACTTTTCTTTCACTTGTGCAGATTACAACTCGCTCCTTGACATCCTGTGAGATTTTTATTCATTTCCTCTTATGAATCTTCCACATTGATGGTATTCAATGAGCTGGGAAACTTCCTTTGGATCTCTAAATGTTGCATGAATCACAGTAGAGTACATGGTCAGTATCTTGGTTAATCTATCAAATTCACCACAACCCACCTTGTTTTTTTACAGCCATGTATCTTTCCAATTATATTTTATACACTTTCTCCCATATATAACTCTTCATTAATAATATAATCCAACCTACTCATGATCACCATTCACCCCTAATGCCAATATTTTATCATATCTTACAAGCATCCAAAAGGTTAGATTCCATTAAAATATTTTGAAGATCAAATTCAAAGAAACATAAAGCACTTAGCCCCAGTGCAATTCAGAAATAAGTTTTAAATAGAGTGGCTCGGCATCATAATGAATTGCTATGAAAATAAGACTTTATTTTACCATCCATCTAGTCCTTTTACCTTCCCTTCATGACCAAGTGGCATTGAATAATATTCATATACCACTATAAAGTTTTTAAAATATTTCCTCACAGAGCCCTCTGAGGTAGATATGAAATATATTGCTTACAGATTAAGAAACTGAGTCTCAAATGAGGTTAAATGATTGTTTCCAAGTTTATACAAATAGTGTCAGAATCAAGCTTTGGATTCAGACATCTTCTAACTCCAAGTCTAGTGGGCTTCCCATTGTACTGCAAGGCCTTCAGAGTGAATGCAGCGTTTGAATGCAACTAAACACTCCAGGGAATTAATCAGTCACACAGACAAATTATGACCCTTAAGAACTGCAAAAGTATATACATGATATAAATTTAACCTTCTAGGGAGGAGAAGCAGGAAGGGAAAATGAAAAGGAATCCAGGGAAAAGGCATAAGGACACATTTCTTTACCTTTACAATTTAAAGCTTCCCTACTTCCAGAAGAATTTAGCAAAAGTAAACTAATATGAAATCGAACCATTGAGGTAAAACAAAAAAGTAATGGAGGGCATTGATGTTACCAAGCTTCTGAGATGTGTTAATTACAGTCCTTGAGAAATGAATGTTTCTGAGTTTCCTGACAATAAAAACAATAATGGAAACAAGTTGGGTAATGTAGCTTTTGTTGGATAATCATTGATAAAATTCATTTGGATGAATATACTTTCATTTGAATTTTCATTCACAGATGAATTTATTGTGCAGGTTCTTGTATAATAAATTGGGGCAACATACTGGATTGTAGACAGGTACAGTTTTTCAAAATATATAGAAACACTTTTAAAATTGACCCTTTCTGTATTCATCTGCTATAAAGGCTGAGGTCCTAATATTTCAATACTTCAGAACAGCTAGTATCTCAACAGAATGGTTTCTCTCTCTATCAATAAAAATTTCAATCCTTCCTAGTCTTAGTGGAGAACTTCACAAGTTGCTGTGATCAAAAAGAAAAATAAAAGTGGTATGCTGATTTTAAGTCTTTCATAGTTAACTATTAGAAGACTCATTCAGTCTGTCATTGAATTCATTATGGTAGGATCTGCCCAAATAGATTCCCCACTGGTAGAATTTCAAGAACCCAGAGGCACCTCCATGATTTGCTGAAATATTGGCTAGGACCTTTAATGAGTATGCACTCAGTAATGAAGCAATGATCATCAAGGTTCTTTTTTACAGTAGCTGTGAAGAAAAAGTCTGATGATTTAATGCAATGAAAAGATACGGCTTAGCAAACTAAGAGAATAGAAAGTTAGTACATCCAATAGGCTGCTTATCTCAAATGTGAGATGCCTACAGGAAAGGGAAAAAAGCATGATAGTACTTGGTGCCTGGGTTATTCAGGAGTAGGAGGCAAGGACCATAACTAATGATTGATGGGAAAAGTGCTAAAAGAGGATGTGAGAAGAAAAAGGAGGAGGAGGACAAGCAGGAGAGGAGGAAGAGAAGAAGAAGAAGAAGAAGAAGAAGAAGAAGAAGAAGAAGAAGAAGAAGAAGAAGAAGAAGAAGAAGAAGAAGAAGAAGAAGGAGAAGAAGAAGGAGGAGGAGGAGGAGGAGGAGGAGGAGGAGGAGGAGGAGGAGGAGGAGGAGGAGGAGGAGGAGGAGGAGGAGGGAAGAAGGAGAAGAAGTACCTTATGGTACTCTAAGTTTTGAAAAGCACTTTACAAATATTATTTTATCCTCATGAAAACCTTGGGAAGGAGGTGCTATTATGATCGTTATTTCACATATGAGGAAACTGAGGTTAAGTTACTTGCTAAGAGTCACACAGCTAGCAAAGTGCTTGAGGCTGGATTTGAACTCAGGTCTTTCTGACACCAGGTCCGGTGTTCTATCCACGCTGCCACCTAGTTATGTAGGTATAAAGGTAACTTTACCTTCTTGCCTCTCTTGCCTAATTCTTAGATCATATATCAATTATACTTTATACTTTCCTAAATAGCATCTATAATCTTATTGTATTCTCCTACCTTTATTTTAAAATGGATGGTTTTCAACATGTTAGTTCTTGTAGTCTTCCCTTCACCACTTGAGTGTGCTAAAGGTCCAA